>VDFB02047397.1:53843481-53940103 GCA_007258455.2 Sequoia sempervirens
GGCCTAGATGGTACTCTTTTGCGTTGTTTGGAACATAACGAATCTGCTTCTGCTTTATATGATGTCCATGAAGGAATTTGTGGCACACATTCAAGCGGATTATCTTTAGCCAAGAAACTCCTTCGTTTGGGATATTACTGGCCGCACATGGAGCAAGAATCTTACTAGTTTGTTAAGAGATGTCAAAAATGTCAGATTCATGGCAATCTTATACATGCACCAGCACAGGAGCTCCATCCATTTGCATCTACATGGCTATTTTGTCAGTGGGGATTGGACTTGGTAGGGAAAATCAACCCATCTTCATCTAATGGACATAAGTTCATTATCACAGCAACAAAATATTTCACAAAATGGGTAGAGGCAGTTCCCTTGACAACAATCACTGGGAAGCAGATATCATCCTTCATACTTAATTATCTCATTTGTAGATATGGGATACCCCAGTCATCATCACAGATAATGGCAGGCCTTTCAAGAACCAAGATGTCCAAGAGTTGTGTGAAAAGTTCCACATCCAACATCGCTTTTCAACCCCTTATTACCCTCAAGGTAATGGACAGGCAGAAGCTTCAAACAAAACAATCCTAAAGATTCTCAAGAGGACTGTAAATGAGGTAGGGCATGATTGGCACTTTCAACTTAACCCTGCTCTTTGGGCTTACAGGACTAGCATCGAGGGCTTTTAGCAGGGAGCTACACCATGTCTCTTGTCTATGGATCGGAAAGCAATATACCCTACTCGGGGTAGAAATTCCATCCCTTGAGAGGAGTTTCGCTAAAGGGACTCATTTGAGATGAGGATTACATGATCTCTAGACGCTAGGAATTAGAGCTACTTGATGAGCGTTGACAAAGGCAGCCAATCATTGACGACCTATCAACAAAAATTTCTAGGAACTATAATCACAGGGTTAAGCCTAGAGTCTTCCAGATCGGAGACTTGGTCCTACGGGAAAACCCTAGAAATCAAGCAGACAGAGAAAAGAAGGGAAAATTTGAACCTAACTGGATAGGGCCTTATGTCATTATATCAGTCTATGGATCAGGAGCATACCGGTTGTCTACACTAGAAGGAGATATGTTGGAGGAGCCCATGAACAACATCCATCTCAGGCGATTCTATACTTGAGGATACCTAGTGCACGGTTGGTAAGGTTGTCTTGATGAAAACCTGGCAAACAAGCGTCATGATGACAGAATAAAGTAAAAAACAAAATAAAAATAAAAATACAAAAAAAGGACACAATAAAAACAAGTGATGAAAACCTGGTAAACAGGCGCTACTTGTGATTTTCACCAGCTCTTCTATCTATTGGGTACAGTTTTGTTACGATTGTTTCCTTTCATATCATTCCATCTATCATTTGAGATAATTATTATCACTATCCATATCATAGCAAGGATATCATGTCTTACCCTAGCTTGGGGGCAACATCCTAGAGTTATTTTGATACAATGGACTTTAAGCTTAAATAGGGAGATAATCAAACATGACAACACCAAGTGGTAAAACTTGAAAAGCAACCAAAAACATCAGAAAATCAAAATCCAAAAACATCAAAAAATCCATCAAAAATCAAAAGAAAATAAAAAAATCTACGAAAATCAAAACAAAAACATTCAAAAATCGCAAAACACAAAAATAGAGTATGTGTCAGTCGAACTACGTGGTCTCTGCGTGTATAACGTAGGCAAGACTAATCTTTGATCAGTCCCCGAGGCCCCTAGGATAGGTCTTTAGGTTACATTCTTTGGTCAAAATGTCTGAGAGTATCATGCAAACATTAGCACACACATTTCAACATCGATGATCTAATCTGAATAATGATTTGAAAATACATTAAATAGAATTTGAATTGTTGTACTTTTTATCTTATCATTTGCTTATCATTTCTTTGGAGCTACTCGATGATGTCTTAAACTAGAGAAGCAAGGAAGGAGAATGATACCTTTTCTTTGTTTGTTGTTTGTGAGTTAGTCGTTATTATTTTGTGAATTGTCACGAGAAGTGCTCTACCAAGTATCATGGATGACTTTCCGATTCACTTAAGATAATGATTAATTCTTGTCTGTTTACGCAAGAAATGCTCAAGTCATCATTGGTCTATCTCATACCTTGATGCTTGTGTTCGCTTGCAATATCAAAAATCATGAAAGAAATACTCAGGTCATCATTGATCTATCTCATATAATTGATGCTTGTATTTGCTTTCAACATTTTAAAAAAAAAAAAGCTCAGTGATGATACAAAGAAAAATAAAAAGATTGTTGAAATGACACTTAGGTTTGCATTGATAAAATAGGTTTGCATGGTAAAAATAGATTGCATTCATAATAATACATCTGCAGAGTATTGGTTACACAAGTTACAAAGACTCATTTGCAAATAATGTTATCTTTTCTTATTAAAGATTGAGTATACTTGACACATACAATTTTCATAATGACATGCATATAAAATCATTTCTTCATCTCATCATTAATTTCACAATAAGCATCTCATTTTGTGATATCACATATACATTATATTTATCATATTTACATCTCATCACATCATTATTATCATGTAGTTGCAAAATCATCATTCATTGCATACATATAGAAGGCATTTTATAATCTCATCATACATATCACATATATATTACATTTCTTACTACATCTCATCATACATTATAGTGTTCTTCTCATACTTCATCCCAAATAAAACACACATACATCTCATTTCATATTATATTATTTTATTTTATCATACATTGCATTTCATTAGATCATACATACATCATTCATTTACATCTCATTTGAATATCATACATTGCATTTCATTAGATCATACATACATCATTCATTTACATCTCATTTGAATATCATACATTGCATTTCATTAGATCATACATACATCATTCATTTACATCTCATTGGAAATATCATACATTACATTTCATTACAAAAAGGCATACATCATCATTATCCTATCATCATCAATGCATCTATCCCATATAGTATAATAAATCATCATAAAACATAAAGATTAAAATGCATCCATCACATAAATCATGTAGAACACATCATAGATCAATCAAACCCACTGCACAGATATATCTCATCAAGTGTCAAGTATACAATGAAGTCTGAAAAGGATAAAGATAACATCATATCAAAAAAAAATATGGCTGTATAAATCTCGTGAAATACATCAAAAGGTACACATATGACCTCAAGTAGTGCTCGCACCAGAAGGAGCAGGTCTCGCACCAGTATCACCACCACCACCGGCTGCCCCAGGATCTCTTGGATCTCTCGGATCTCTCGGGAGAGGCTGTGTCACACCTCTGCTCACTGTCCTCAAACAAGTCCTCTCTGAGCAGGACTAGGCATAACTGACTCTCTGCTCTGGGGGGCAAAGCTCATGGTATCGACTCCAGTAGAAGGGTGATCCCACAATAGTGGTTTACAATTTTTGGCCAAACTGGACACTGAAATAATTTTTTTTAACTAAATCTTCACTTTCGGGCACCTATAGCAGCTAAACTGTGAGGAATTTGAAGATGATCCAAACTAGAGTTTCATGAAATTTTGTCTATAGATTCTAAATATATTTTTTTCAAAATTTTTGGAATCAAATTGCACTTCTTTTGCCATCTCCCTCAAAAACTAGTTTTTTTTAGAAAACAACATTTTTAAAAAGTGACGCTCACCGTATAACGCATAAATTTTTTTCCATGAAGGTTAAAATTTAATTATTTTGAATTTAGATTTGCACTGGAGCATCTAGTGCTTCCACTTGGTTAGATAGTTTTTTATTGAATAATTTTTTCTTTAATCAAGTTTCTCACCCAACCTAATTATAATTTAGACATAAAAGCACTGTGAGCACGCGTGAATTTTTGTATGTATCAAAATTCAATTTTTTTTTTTTTTTCTTTGTTGGATCAAGGACTTCAATATCTCGTGCACCAATATTTTAATTTTTAATAATATTCTATTTTTCCACATGTGCGTAATATAGAGCTTGATTTTCGTGAAAACCTACATCTAATGAAATAAAAATAATATAATAATAACAATTTATTTAAAATTATACTTTTGGGAAGCTACAATAATACTACTGCAAAAAATAAATTTTAAATGAATTCAGTTGATCCCCCAAAAGGTAAATCAAAAGTGGTTTTTTATCAGCATTTTGATAGGTGTAAAGGAGACTTTGTTATAGGTATGTTTTAAAACTAGCGGGTTCTATCCAAGGGGGTTTGATTTAAGGTAGTTTGATCAAACCCTCTTCAATTGGAATTATTTAAATGGAACCTTTTAAGGATTAAATCATTATATTTTCTAAAAATATGTGATTTCAGTCAAAATCAATTCCTCCTAGAAATTGTAAACCAACTTTGTGGGATCACCTACTCAATCTCTGCACCTGCCCGCATAGCCTCTCGCATGTAATCTGCCACGGAGGTCCCATCAGCCCACTTTACAATCTCTCTACAGTAGCCTGTGCTCACTCTGCTGCCTGTCTGGTAGTATCTCGCTCTGCAGTCAAGGCTATAATTTGTGCCTACGCAGTGGTCAACTGTGCTCGTACACCTGCTAGCTGAGCCTATGTTATCTCTACTACCTGTCTGGCCTCATCTCTCTCACCAATCAGAGAGGTAATTTGCGTCTGTGTAGTAGCTAGCTGTGCCTGCATCTGGGTCTGAGTCTGTGCTAATAATCCCTGCGCCTGTGCTAGCTGTCCCTGTAATGTCAAAATCTCAACACGCAAACTGACAACCTTTGATCGCTCTACTAGAGAGGGAGCAACTGCCTGCCTCTTATGAGGTGCACTAGTCGATGGCTCTAAAGTACCTGCTACGCTCGGTCTCCCCCCATCTCCACTATCATCATCACTATCATCATCACCACTATCATCACTGTCACTCTCATCACTACCCTCCACATCAACATCTACATCCTCCTCTCTCCTCCGTCTGTGACCACCGTGACCACCCCCTGCAGTTGTTGGTGTTGGCTCATCTAGAATGGTAATACGAGGAGGTGGGTGTAGAGCTAGATACTATCCATAGTCAGGAGTAATGGGTGCCTCTACAATATCTCACCGTATATCCCATGCTGATGGCTGAAGCGCACGATAACCCTCAATAAGTCCCTCATAAGGTAGGCATGGACCCCAATCACTGGTATCTACCCGGCGTCATCCATAATGAGCTACTCCCTATGGCATACACTGAACAATCCCATACTACATGTAGACGCGGCGGAACAGGAATCGCTCCAAAATCTTGGAGCTCTTCCCGATCAAATACATCAAGTCGGCCAAATATCCCAACTTGATATCATCCTCATCCCAGTCATCACAATCTAAATAGGGACGCCAAGTCACTGTCTCCACATCATCAAGAACCCGTCTCCAATAATCTAGCTTACCCATCATATGCTAGGTAGGCCTGCCTCTGTAACGGAACACATAGGGTCTCGTCGCTGGTCTCGATAACACCGGCTTAGAACGCGTGACAACAATATGCTCCCATGCCCATACCTGAAGAAGTGTAGCTCCTGTTGATAAACTGCTACCTCCTAGGTACACGATCCAGTGTAAATGATGATATAATTGAGCAAGCATACACATACCCCAAGCATATCTCGTCATGTGTACCATCATACCCTCTAATACCCGACCCCATCCAAGTGATAGACCCTTTGACCTCTTATCAGGACAAAGGAATCCACCAATAAAGCCTACCAAAACTGAAGGAAGTGGAGCATATGAATGATACATCTCTACCCAGGGGATCTAAACTCCCGCAATATGAGGATCCTGAAAAACTCTTCGAATAGAATCTATCCCACCCCGCTCCTCTGAATCATGCACAACAATCTCACCAACAAAAGGAATCCGAAGGATATGCCATACATCCTCTGGCGTCACAATCATCTCGCCAGTAGGTAAATGAAAAGTGTTGTGGTCGCTATGCCACCACTCTGCCAATGCTGTGAGTAGACCCCGATTAAGTCTAATCTGGGGCATGTCCAACATCGAAGCTAATCCACAATCAATAATATGTTGTCTCTCATCTTGTGAAAGACGTAGAATCATATCTAGGGGCCAGGGGAACTGCTCTCGCACCTGAATAACATCTAAATCCTCCTGATATCAAAAGACACATTTTTACAAATCAATGCATTATCATTAGAATATCCAACATCATTTTACTCTATCTAAACTAATGATCAGATCTTGCGGGTAAAAATGTTTTAAAACCTCACCTATCATGAGGTCATCAAATTCTAAAAATGTGTTTATCTATCATATGATCAATTTATCAAAAGTGAACCCTCATCTATCAATCAGGTTCATTTCATCAAATTTTCAAATTATTCCTTGCCTATCATGAGGATAATTGTTATCAATCAATCAATGGATCTCACTTATCATGAGATCGTTTACCATTTATTTAGTCGGATCAAACTAAAATGGATGGAGTGAACAACAAATCGACGAAGTAAAAATCAAGATTCACAATTTTTCATCAATCTATTTTTCCACGCGCTAAAACAAATGGACGGTGCGCTAATATTTTTGAGCGCTATAGTTTTTAGCTGTCGCGCTAAAAGATTTGGTCAGCGCGCTAAAACTACTGGCGCACTATGCTATCTTGTCGATGCACTATAACAGAGCTCGGGGGAGCTATTTTTGGTGAGGTGCTAAAATAGACCTATGGCGCGCTGCAGACCCTACCTAACGCACTAAATTTTTTGACACGCTACACTATCCTAGCGACGTGCTATGGAATTATGCTGATGTGCTAAAACTGTCGCGTGCTAAAACAGATGACGAACGCGCTATTCTACACCGGTCGGGCGCTAAAACGGTAAAAACATAAAAAAAAATGAACTAAAAGGTACAAGTGCGAATTACAAGGAGGCTTTTGGGTACGTACCAAAGGTCCATAGTCGGTCGGACGCTGGTGACGTCGCACATGCTCGAGTCGGTGGGTGTGATAGGGGATCGGCATCCTGCTGCTCCTAGCACTCTAAAGGTCACTATCACAAGTTTCTCAAAGTCAAATGCACAAATGACTTTTGAAAATGACCTTTTTAACTTTTATAGGTTATTTTTGTGGGATTTATTTAATTTCTTCCTGCGAAATTAATTTTTATCTATCAATGGGGCATTTTTGCACAGTTTTATCGGGGGATAAATTGTTTCATCATTGTTTCTTCATCAAATCATCATCAAATTATCAAATCATCATAAAAATTCAAAAAATTCAGAAAAATCATAAAAAAAATTCAAAATTCATCAATTTATCTCCCGTGGGGGCATATATCGCTATCATTTCAAAATTCAACATCTGGGACAAATCAAGGGCATATTTTAAACTTTTCATCAAATACTGGCAGCTGAAGCAAAATCATTCTTTGAAGCAACACGTAAACACATCACTTCAAAGAGGGGCAAAATGTAGACACCTAAAAATGGTCTGGAGAATCTAATTAATTAAATACGACTTATTTGATTAATTAATCTTAAATTCATCTACTAAGTAAATAAATAGAAATATTTATTTATATTAAGTTCATTATTAATTCTTCTCTTTTATCATATTATTTCTCTCTTAATTAAATAAACAAAATTAAATACTTTGTTTTATTTAATTATTATCACTATTAATTCTTCTATTTTTATCATTTTATTTCTCTTAATTAAATAAACATAATTAAATACTTTGTTTTATTTAATTATTATCATTATTAATTCTTCTATTTTTATCATTTTATTTCTCTCTTAATTAAATAAACAAAATTAAATACTTTGTTTTATTTAATTATTATCATTATTATTTCTTCTATACTTTATCTATTAATTCTATCTTAAATTAAATACACAGCT
The DNA here is from genome assembly GCA_007258455.2 of Sequoia sempervirens. Classification (NCBI taxonomy): domain Eukaryota; kingdom Viridiplantae; phylum Streptophyta; class Pinopsida; order Cupressales; family Cupressaceae; genus Sequoia; species Sequoia sempervirens. Next base: position 53,851,373 of record VDFB02047397.1, read on the forward strand.
TCAATAATTTGTGTTATTTAATTACCTCATCACATTTCTTCTTAATTAAATAAAAATATCCTAGAATCTTTAATTTAATTATCATATTCCTTTTATTTTTAATTTAATAAACAACTTCTATAGTTTGTTTTATTAAATTATTTATTCCTCTTTTGCTAAATTTAAATAAACCAAAAATATTTAAATTAATGCATGAATCATATACCTCTTTTCACTCACCAATAAAATTAGATTTAAAAAATCTAATTAATTCAATGTCATTCACGGGAAGAGCCTCGGGGACAAACCTACAGGAAATCCTCTCAATCTTCTGCCTCAAATATTTCCTCTCATCTTACTTGGTGTTTTCATGGGGAGGAACAATCCTCCATGATCAGCTCCACCTTCTCATCTCATACCATTCAATTCTCCAGATTGAATCTCAACCTCTGTTGTGTTGCCCCTTCACAAATGAGTGCCGTGAAATCTATAAATACAAGTTTTTGGCTACAGGAAAAGGATCCTAATTTGTGCAATCTTACTCTGCAAGTTTTCCAGGCATTCAAGCATTCAAGCAATCAAGCAAATAGAAGCAATCATCAAGCAATCAAGCATTTTAGTTCATCAATCATGGTTGTTTACAGTAGTTTCTTTCTCATAAGTTTTACTGTAGAATCATCTTAGTTGCATTTAAGAATCATAATAGCTTAATTCTCATTCTTTAAGTGTCATTTCAACAATCTATTAGCTTCTAAAATTTGAGAGCAAAGTAGATTAGAGAAATCTTTAAAGCTAGAGAGCAATAGGACATATTTCTGAAGATTCTTAGTTTAAATTAGCATAAATTCTTTTGAATCTTTGATGCAATGTCTTATTTAGAAGTGTAGATGCATATTTGTTTATTTATCTCATTCTTACACTTTCACTTTGTACTTTGTGGCTTCCTTGCTTGATCTAGGTGAGAAAAATTAAATTGTGAGGGAGCTAGCCTCAAAATTGTTCAAAAAGCACAACCTCAAAGGGATGGAAGAATACCTAGCTTCAAAAAGGCTTAGAGTTAGTGTCCCAAGGCCGCGAGCTATCCAACATGGGTATGAGGAGGTTGGCGGGGCCAAATGACTTCTTTTCTTAGGAATTTTTTAAATGGCGACATTGGCACATCACATAGCATCAACACACAAGGGGAGTGTTTTCCTACAAAAATTAAACAACCTGGAGTTTATGTCTGACCTCCAGTGGATAATGAATTTTTATGCCTCCCTTGATGTTGTGTGAGGGTTTCACCCAACCTCTTGTTCAAAATCTGCCATTTCTATGATTTTTTCGTTACTTTTCATTTTGAGACTTATGCTCTTTTTTTTCCTCACTGTGTATATCCCCTAATACATGGGACATTTTTTCTATATCTTGGTCTCTTAGAAATACTTATTCTATAAGATTTTGTTGTACTCTTATGTATTTTCACTTTGTATTAATATAAATAGTTTCAACTTTTTACCTTTTATCTTAAAAATAAGAGCATATGAAGGAAAAGTGTTCAAAAGATAAAACTTCACCATAGTCATGAACATCACTAGAACTATTCATAATGGAAGAACCATCAATATCCATCACACAATTTACAAACACATTGAAATTTATAATGCATGCGTGGAAATATGTTAAAGGAAAAGTGGCATGAGAATATGTAATATAGAAAGAATATGGAATCTATTGGTGAGTGGTGGGTATCAAGTAGGTAGAAACAATGAAAATATAACCCTAACCAAGGTATAATAATGAAATAATTATGTACAGTAGGGAAGATCTATACCCAAGTTATAAAATCTAAAATAAACAATAAAATAAAAATTAGAGATAAAAATTTAGAATATAAACAATATAAAAATCTTAGGATAAACATAGAAGGGTTTGAATGTTATTGAGAAACAATGTGATTATTGTAATAAAATATCATAATAGTGTTTATAAATTATATCAAAAATAATTTTTTATCCAAGAATTACCATATGATGATTATGTGACAACATAAAATGAAAAATTCAAATAAAAGTAGAAAATTGTATGAACACATGGTTTACATGGAGAAACCCTTTAAGAAAATACACACAAAAAAGATAAAAAATTATGTACTAATCTTAAACAAAGAGATACATCCAACACACTAACACTCTTTTCTCTTTGATAAAAATGATGACATCTATCTATAAAATAAACTTATGAAAGTACTATCTCTTGCCTCCAATTTATAGAGAAATGGGAGAAGAATACCACAAATAGTTTCTTAAAATAATCTAACAAAATCCATGGTAAAATATAAAAATTTCTTCCAAAATGAAAAGGATCTTCCAAGAGTAGTAAATGTAACTCCAATGATCCATGAATAACAAAAATAACCACTATACCTATAATAGACTACAACTTTGACTTGTAACTTCTCCATAGTGGCCCTTATTCTAAGTTATGCATCTAGAATTATCAACCAACTCATAAATGACCCACAAACATGTAATATGTTCCACTAATTGAAATTATCATGCCCAAGTTGAGAAATTTGCTAAAAATGGCTTTATAACTATTATTGTCAATTCCACATCATTCATGAATGTATATTAAAATTAATGCTAAGATTATTGGGGAATATGATTATAAATATTTTTCAATAACACCCTAAGCATCCAAGGACAGTTTCCAAAATTTTTGGAGATACATAAAATGTACATAGGATTGCAAGGTAAATGACATCTTAATCCTAACATATGTTAGGTTTACCAAAATATAAAAAAATAAAATAGTTTTCCTAAATAAATTTTAGATTTGATGAATATGATAATAAATATAATCTAATTAACCTAATTTAAAGTTCTCAATAATCATGTGATAGAATTTAAAAACCTAGAAATTGATAGAAATAAAAGTGCTTATCTATTTCACTAGTTAATGGATAGTTTTCCACTATTTTGATCATTAATTTTAAAATGCAACTTAGATTCACATATTCTTGGATGTGTTGGAATATCAATAGAAAAATCTAAATTGGTTCATTCCAATTATGCTATTGGGGTCAATTTCATGCCATGAAAGTAGATTAAAAATTCATTGAAAAATTAGCCTTTATTTCATTAAATCAATTTGGAGTGCATGAATATGATCAAGAAGTCCATGGGCTCATGTACTTGCAAAATATATATTTTTCTTAATATTTGGACTTAAAAATAAAAATTGGTACTATTGATAAGTATCTTTGAGGAGCTTGCTAAGTGAGAGTTATATTCTCTTTGGTCAAACTTCTAAAAATTGATTCAAATGCTTATGAAAAAATATCAAAGACAATATGCAGCCATACAATACTTCTATATATCTCTAAATACATGCAAATTTTGATGTGATAGTGGAAGCTCAAATATATTTCTTGAATAATGGTACAAATAGTAAGTTAGAACTCTAAATATCTAGATAATATATGTTAAATTGAATTAGATTTTTTCTTATGTTTCTAAAATACAATTTGAAATACTTGACACTCAAATCTATAAACACTAACTAATTTTTTAAAAATGATATAAACCTTAATATAAAATATAAATTTATAATTATAATAAATATCAATTTTGTACCACAAAATCTTAAAAATGACTAAATTTACCAACCCACCTCAGATTTTAAAAAAAAAAAAATCAACAAAGACATATAATTTTCCCACTTTATGCAGTACACTAATTATTGTAAGAATAAACCAAAACAAACGGAAAATGTGGGGTGTACAATTTTGACCATTACAAAATGAAGTAATTTATTTCCTAGTGGAGACATATGACATGTTCACTCAAAGATATTGCCACCTCATTTATCATATAATATTTCCTGAAATTAATTATTAATCTTTTGTGGAAACTCTCACTTTTGGAATTCGGACATATTCTCTTAAGATTCGATTTTATAGTGGGAAGTGATCACAAATAAGAATGAAGAGTATCGTCACCTTTTTCACTAAAGGCTAACAAAGCTGAAGAAAAAGATTAATAAAACTTTTAACAATTATTTTAAGTTAAGTGATAGACGAATAATATTTTCAAAATTAAATAATGAATTTATATTTTTATAATATTTAATTTTTAAAAAGTGAATAGTAATTGTATCACTCAAACAAAAACAACAATTAAATTGCATACATCTTGAATGGAATGCAAAATCATTATTTTATTATCTGCAATAGATTTGAACTGCTTTAAATTCTCATTTTCATTAATTACAAGTTTATTGGGAGAAGAAGGATTGTTTTTGGAATTCAAGAAACAATGAAGGATGCACTGCATTTCACATTTGGTCTGTTTGGTATGCTAATTTGTTCTGTAATGATATCCAAATGCATGATATTAAATTTAGTTAAGGAAAATTTCAAATCTCTGAAAGTTTATTAATGGAATTTCAGGCAACGTGACGGCTTTGGCCTTGTTTTTGGCTCCTATGTGAGTGTTCTTGTTTTATAAGTTTAATTATATATGTTGTTTTCAGCTGGGTATTTATTCTACCAAATCAGAACTCAAACTAACCTTTTCATATATGTTAGAATCATTTGTATGAGTTGGGTTATTTTGTGATGGGCAGGATCACATTCTACAAAATTAAAAAGAGAGGCTCTACAGAGGAATTCTCAGGCGTTCCCTACGCCTTAACCATGCTAAACTGTCTTCTGTACACCTGGTATGGCCTTCCCTTCATCACCACAAACAATATCCTCATCTTAACAGTGAATTCAGCAGGAGCTGCTCTGGAATTCTTCTACGTTTGCGCATTCTTAATATATGCCCCGCCAAAACCCAGGGTACATGTCAAATTTCCATCTTTTTACAGCCTTCTTTTATGAAGTTTTCCTTGGTCTCAGTGTTTGTATTGCGGTTGTGTGGCAGATCAGAATGCTGAAAATCTTTACTGGGGTTTGGGGGCTGTTTACCACAGTGGCAGTTATCTCTTTGTTAGCGCTGCACCATCACAATACAAGGAAACTGTTCGTGGGATCCGTTGCAACAGCCATTAATGTCTGCATGTACGCCTCTCCTTTCTCAACCATGGTGTGTCACAAACCTTAGCTTCTCTTCTCAATTTCCTTTCCTATTCTTCCTCCCTATTTATAGATTAATTGTTTTTTCTGTTATAAACAAGCATTTGAATTCAATTGTGTATGCTTTTTAATCGATGTTTTGGATCACACTCAGTGATCTATCATCAGCGACTTTCCTTTTTCTGATGATGGATCACTGAATGCTATCCGAAACGTCGATTACAAAACATACACAATTGAATCCAAAAGCTTACTCTATAATTTATAAGACGGTAGAAAACTCATACCAACTGTTTTTTCTGTTGTATTGTTTTGTTATCAGAGAGTCGTGATCAGAACGAAAAGTGTAGAGTACATGCCATTCTTTCTCTCCCTCTCTGTGTTTTTGTGTGGGACTTCGTGGTGTGTGTATGGTATACTTAGCAAAGATCCATTCGTTGCTGTAAGTTTTAACTTCAATTTCTTATTGATCAAAGTTTTTGGTTTAACTGATTCAGTAGATGAAGTCAGAAACAGATAAGAGTGTTTAATTAGAAGGACGCTGTATTTGCAGGCTCCAAATGGGATAGGAGGATGTCTAGGGCTCGCACAATTAGTGGTGTATTTCATGTACAGGGATTCTACCCCACCCAAATCTGGGGGAGCTGAAAAGCTAACATCAGGGAACTTTGTTGAAACTTCTGGTGTGAAAACCCTTCACATTAAGGCCAATGCTAACATACCAAATGAAACTTGCTAACTTCTGACTTACTGGTATTTCACCATCTATATGTCGTCCCAGCTTACTTATAACTGTTACGAGTGGAGTGAAGGACTTAAATTCATTTTTAAGTCAGTTTCTTGTAAAGGCTCACTCTCTTGAGGACAGGATTTTCTATTTGCTTTTTGTTTTAATATGCTTATGTAAGGCTTCGCTGTGCTTACCATTAAAGTATTTAATAAATAAAGAGAGTAATTGAGTGATAATTGATTAAATATAAAAGGAATTGATATTATGATAAAATGTCTTTTTAAATATGGGGAATAGATAAATTAAACATGTGGATATTTAATTTAAAATTCTGGTTAAGATTTTGTTGTGAAGATGTCAAAAATATATTTATTCTGATGTTATACTTTTAAAGCTCTTTAAATAATTATAATTGATCTATATGTCTAATTGTGTATTGTCTTGCTTCACTATTATATCTCCATACCTAAACTTGATGCATAGATTTGAATTTATTATTCACAAGCCTAATTTAGCAAAATCATATTGTTGAAACATGTTCTCCTTTGTGTTTATGCTCTTGGTCCCTTAATATTCAACTATTAACTATGAAGATCTAGTGGCACCTTCTTTTTTCCTTCCTCTAATATCTTCTATTCACATCATTACTCTTGTTATAGCTCTTCCCTCTAATTAATTTTCTTTTCCAAATTTGGTAGGTGTTGATGCCAGTCCTTCTCAATCTAAATTGAAATCTCTCATCACCTTCTCTCCTAATAGTCTTTTCTACAATAGGTACTAGGGTCCTCTTTACATTGAATTAGTTGTTATATATAAGACCATCTATAGTGCTAAGGAGCCTAATTGTTCCTTTCACAAGGAACATATTTAAAGTGTCAATCCTCAATAAGATTCATATGCTACCTCCAAAGTTTCATTCAATTTTTACAATACTTTCATTGATACACTTGTTTGTATCATCTTACCTATATAAGGAGGACCAAAATCCTTGGATTTTATTTGTAATTTCATCCCTACATTTGAATAGTGTCACATTTTCTTAGGTCATCCTTGGTTGGACGTGATGCAATAAGTCCCCTCTATCATTCATTGATGTCTCAAATTTCCATATGAGCATGTGATTGTCAGTAGATCCATCACCATTCAATCCAACCCATCTCTAACTTAGGTTGAATTTATCCATCAATTATTTTATCCCAACCCCTACTATACCACCTAACTCTCATACAAATACCCTCTCTAATATTCATGTGAAAGTTATATACTTACTCTTCACTCATCTCATGATGTCTCGCCTCCTAAACCAAAGATTTCGTCTTCTTCTCACCCTTCCAACCTTCCTCCTACCCTTATCTTTCACCTTCCAAAATCTAGAAATATAAATTAACCTTAATCTAAACATGAAACTCAATGTCAAACTAAAGAAATATAAAAAATTACAAGTCAAGATCAATCCCATACCAAATCCAAACCTCCACCAAAAATAGACCCTCAACCATAAATTTTAAATCAAATTCAAATTGAAACCATTCCAACCACACCTGCACCTCCTTCATCACCTAGACCCAAATTTGAAACCATACATCCACTAGAAGAATGACCTTATGCTAAGAAACAAAGAAAGAGATTTAAATCAATAGATGATTTTCTCACCTCTTTTATCATTTCTCTATTACTACCCAACACATACATCCCACATTTTGATAAACCTCTCACTCCTCTATATATCACTATCATTCTTGACTTTCTTCTTGTATCTTTCATTTTTGACACCCCTTCTTCATCATTATATCCTTCGAACACTTTCAAACTAAAATCTACCCCTTTCCCAAAGCCTAGCTACTTTTCATTCCCTAAAATTTTGAGACCTTTTAGATTTATCCTTGTACCACTTTCCCCTCCTAAAATTGAACAAAAACTTGAGCCCTATTAAGTCCCTCCTTATCACCAACCCAAATAAAAACTCCTAACTTCTAAATTTATTGCTTCCACTCCATCTTCCTCTTCTAAGGATTTAATGGTTGACTCAAAAACTATAGATCATTCCTATACTTTCACGTCTACTAACATTCACAAGGATTCAATTGTTGTTGGTTCTTTTGTACCTAAGTCTAAAACTCATGCTTCTAGTGGGTCCCTCTTTGAATTGGTGGTGTATGTTTCTCTCTTTATATTATTTTTAGAAATACTTAGTGTGTACCTAATCAACTCACACTTCTAGTGAATCCTTCCTTGACTCAATCATAGATGTTCCTCCTCTCTCTATTGTATTTAGTCATGATTCTTTTGTTTCTATTTTTTAGAGTTATTGCTTCTACTATTTTATGTAAGGAAGCTAAGGTAGGGGAACAACTTCCTACACTAACCTTGAGAGGAGAATAATGCAAAAATTTACAGATCTTTAACAGTTACAAAACTTAAACATAAATAAACACAAGTATCATGCATACCACAACACAATAATTTATGTGGGGAAAACCCTTTCGAGAGAAAAACCCCACACTCCAAAATCCACCCAATATATAATTAAAAAATTTAAAGGTTACAATATACTTGTAGAGCAAGCTTCTCATAGGAGTATCGCCACCAGAGATCAAGAGACACCACAACCGATATCAAACTCTCATAATACACCACCATCTACATACATCCCACCCACTTATAACAAGATTTTTGGAACCTTCTAGAATTAGGGTTTTACAAGGTCATTTTTCATTTGACGCACGTGTTAACAAAAATTTTTTGACATGTCAGCGAGATAAAACCTTGATGTGTCAGTGGGAAAAAACTTTGATATGTCAGCAAAAGAAAAAAATTGGGCCATTGTCCCAAATCCCACTTCTTGTTACAAGTGTATAGTATTTGTATGATCAGTCACCACATACCAACATACACCCTATCAATAAATCATACATAATTGCAAGGTTGAGACACATTTTCCCAACAAATCTCCCACTTGTAAAACACCTTGCAAGGACAACAGAAGGGTGTCATTATCATCTCTAATTGCTAGGGGACAAGAGTCCCATTGTCTTTGAACACCATCCAAACTTCTCTTTGCTCACAAGCTTAGTTAAGGAATCAACAACATTCATCAAAGTCTCTACCTTAACCAGCTTCACCTTGCCATATTCGACCATATCTCCAACAAAATGATATTGTACATCAATGTTCTTGGTCCTAACATGAAACCTTGGGTTCTTGGCTAGACATATCACACTTTGACTGTCACAATAAATTATCACTACACCTTTTTTTATTCCAATATCTTCAAACACAATCTCTTAAGCCAAATGGCTTCTTTAGAACCATGAGTAGCTATCATATACTTTGATTTAGTAGTGGACAAAGCAACTACTACTTGTTGCTTACTCATCCAACTAATTGTACCACCAAATAAAGTAAACACATAATCACTAGTGGATCTTCTACTATCAACATCACCTACCTAGTCTAAATTGACATAACCATGTGTGAGCACCCTACAAATCTGCACAAAGCTTAAACTCCATAGCATGGGTTAGTTCGTGCAAACTTACTAAATGCTCCTATGAAATAATGCATAATGCCTCTTAAACAAGATAAAAAAAAACTAATTGGAAGCATAAAATAAACACAATGCACACCTATAGAGGTGGAGAGGGTTGGTTGAGGAGTGTTGTGACTGTGGTGGGTTGGTTGAGTTGGGTTTTGTCTCCTATAGAGGTGGATAAAGAAATTGGATTTTATGGAAAACGATTGGAGCCTCGTGTTCTTGTGATGACCTCTCCTATAGAGGGGGAGAGGGTTTGTTTTTTTGGAAAATTTTTGTCTACTTTTGGGGCTCTGCTTCTGTAGACCTATGGCTTAGTTGTTTATGCCAGTAGTATGGTGAGTCCATTCTACTTGGGTGGTTGGCTTGTTATGGCCTGGTTGTTGCAAGCTTCTCTCTTGAGTTTAAGGTCACTACCAAAACCTAGTTATGGGTTGTTGGTCTCGTCAAAACCAATGGATTGTACAGTGGGTTGTTGGTCCCATCAAAACCAATAAAGTCAAGATTCATGTAGAATCTTGGTTTTTTTCTAGGCAGCTTGTTGGCTTTTGGCTGGTTGCTGGCTTACTGGGTCCCTGTTTCGCTGCTGGTTGTTTTTGATTCTTTCTTTTGCGCAACTTGTTCTTCTTGGTGTGGGTTTCAGGTCCCCTTAAAACCTGATGGTTTCAGGTCCATTCAAAACCTATTGTAAATGGTTTTGGGTCCATTCAAAACTTGTTTTTTCCTCGTATCAAAAACACAATGCACACCTATTCCATAGTGGATTGGTGTCACTTTGTTGTGAAAAGTGACCCTTTCCCAACCCTTGACAAGCTCAATGATAAAATGCCTTGAAGATGGAGTGGACAAAATAAGCTCTCAATGTGAAGAGAGTAACTTTGCATGAATTGTGGATGCTAAAATGAGGAATGCGACCTCCTATTTATAGAATGATAGGATGGAGAAATATGTAAAATGGGTGAATGTGGGATAAAGATTCAACCAATAGGAAGGAGCCACTTGTCCAAATGTGAGTGGATGGAGGATGTGCAAGTTTTGGTCAATGTGCCAATAAATGAAATTAGGTGGCCTTTTCAAATTTTAAATTTGGCTTGCTGGAGGGAGAAAAAGGGGCTTAAATGCCAAGTTTGACTTGTGAGAGACATGTAAGAGCTCTTAAATGCCTTGTTGGATGTACATGTCAATTTGGGAGGGAGATTTCAAACTTGGAGTATATTCCCCAAAGATGCCAAGTTGAAAGTAAATAAAGATTTTAATAAATCAATTAAATGCATTTTCATGTGCAAGTGGCAAGATCTAGAGAATTTTGGAGGTTAGGATTAAATTAATCAAGGTTTAATTAATTTAATGAGGGATTAGGTGATTTGACCTATTTGATTTAGATTTGTGGATTAAAATAAATCAAAAGGAGATGGAAAATAATTTTAGATTTAATTAAATAAATATTTGATTTATTTAATCAAAAAGGATGATATTAATATTTATTTAATTTAAATGGAGGACCTTAGAGATAAATCAAATAAGCTTGATTTATTTAATGAATGGACTTGATTAAATGCAATATGCTAATTTTGCAAGTCTACATTTTTCCCCTCTTTGAAGCAATGTACTTGTTGCGTTGGTTAAAAGAATAAACTTGTCATGATCAAAAATTCAAAAAAAAATTGATTTTTTAAAAATTATTATTCTGATGCCCCAGCGGAAAAGAAGTACATTGGTACATTGCCCCCTCGAGATATGGAGCAAAAAAAAATGATTTGAGGGTCGATCTCGTGATAAAGAGGTTCAAAATGGACATATAGATGGTTGTGATGATGATGCAAATGAGATGGTTTTAAGATGCTTAGAATAACCAATCTATATTATCCTAAACAACTTAAATGATGATAGATGTGATGATGCCTATATGATTATGCAATGGATGTTTTATGAAAATGTATGATTTATGAGATGCTTAGACTAATAGATCTATATTATGATGATGAACATGCATGTGAGATGATCGGTGTTTCTTATATGATATGATGTGATATGCATTATGTTAATGGTTTGTGGATGCAAGATGGATGCATTGGCGATGATGATTAACTATCCTGGAATGATGTTAGTGCGAAAAAGAAGAAATGAGAAATGAGATGATGACAAGAGGATCCAACAAGCCAACTTTATGAGAGATGACGATGAGAAATGGATAATTTTCTTATCAAGAATTGGGATTTTAAAAGGGCCACTTGCCTTATGTTTGATAGCACACATAAGCATGATGCATCAAGGTATAAAGAACCGGGATGACGTTGCACTTAGTGTGATGGACTTTGACTCAACTAATAGATAGGATTATTCTTGTTCACACCTGACATACAGAAACCTTGCTAGGATGCACTTTAGAAGTTTCAAACATCTTAGACCAAAACACATAAAGGTATAACCTATCCATGTAATAGTCAAAAAGCTACCCAAAACACCCTCCATACATATATAACAAAGCAAGTATTCACCAAGTTATATTACAAGAACGTCCAACAAGCACAACAAATAAAAGATAATGATCGTTGCCCCATTCCTATCTCTCTAAATCCATTTGTTTGGACATCATCGAGAGGTTATTGGAATGAGCACAAAGAGATAAGTCAAAAGATAAAGATAAAGTAAATAAACAAGTTGATGTTCTTCACTACCGCTAACCAAAAGGAAATGTCTTTTTAAGGATAATAACCAAAACTATTGCCAAAAGATAATGCCAATTGTAGGAAGGATACATCCTAGGACATGTTAGTGGATGGCGGCACGTCATTTCGTTTATCCAAAGTGTTCTTTCTGATAAATAATGCCCATTGTAGGAAGGATACATCCTAGGACATGATGTTATCAGATTATTGATATGGGACTAATTGGATGATGGGCTATCGACACAAAGAGTTGACTAACTTTTTTACGTACTAACCTAAACCTGAGACTTGACGTTTTGAGTTTTCACTTTTAACCTACTAGACTTGTTTCTGACTGTTTCACCAAAGGCTAGGGACGATGACTGATTTATTGTGAATGATATTATTGCGGGTGAAAACGAGATGAGATAGATGGATTTTTTTCAAATATTTGGATGTTTTCGGAGTTTTGAAATTTTTTGAGGTTGTTTTTGGTATTTTTTGAGATTTTATAAATGTTTTGATTATTTATTTTCAAATTTTTTGGGGTTTCCTGATATTTTGACCAAGAGACTAACCTAAGGACCTATCCTAGGGGCCTCAGGAGCTGATCAAAAAATTAGCCTTTCCTATGTTATACACGCAAAGACCATGTAGTTTGACTGACGACTTGACCAATTTACATATGAAGATATACATGATGAAATGTCAGTTTATTATGACAGACTCCTAAAGGACCAACCTAAGTGTCTCGGGGGATGATCAAAGATCAACCTTGCCTACATTCAAGGCTCAAAGACCTGTAGTTCGACAAGACAACTCTGTTTTTGACTTTTTGACTGACTTTTTGACCTGTTTTGGGATTTTGATATGTTTCAAATGTTTTTAGATTTTTTGGTTTTATGGATGTTTTTGGGTTTTTTTATTTTCTAATGTTTTTGGGTTTTCTGATTTTCTGATTTAAGGACTTCAAGAATATACATGAATCTGATCCGATGAGAACATGCCCCCAACATGATGCAATAGACTACTCCAATAAAGGCAGGACAAACTGACCTTGAGAATGGGCCGAGTAGTACTAGGAGGGATCATGACACGAACATAGGACCGAGCTATGATGTGGATGTGGATGGGTGATGGATGCAGATATGGAATGTGATGGATGATGGAAGCGTAATGGATGGATGATGTAGAACAAGCCATGAAGATCCTAGTGGATGGAAAGTGCTTATTTACACAAAGCACTTGTTTTCCAGGTTTTTGCCAAGGTACTTTCCCAAAGTGCCACCGAAGTGGTTTTCACCAAAGGATGATTTTTTCTCTTTACTGTTTTTAATCCTTTTTCTAATTTTTTAGATTTTTTTTATTTTTTAAATTTTTTTGTTGTCACCAAGACTCCTGTTTGCTAGGTTTTCGCCAAGGTAACCATTTTTTCATGACATTTTTCCAATTTTTATTTTTTTTTTGGTTTCTCTACGAATAAAATTTTTTGAGATGAGAGTTGTTCATGGGCTCTTGCAGAGGTTCCCCTTCAGGTGTTGATAATTGATATGCCCCTGACTTATAGCTTGTTGTGATAACAAATGGTCCCAACCAGTTGGGTTCAAATTTTCCTTTGTTGTTTGGATTTGGGATGTTCTTCTGATTCTCCTTTAGTACTAGTTCTCCAACTTGGAAAGTCCTGCTTTTGATTTTCTTGTTATAGCTCCTCTTAAATTTGTTCTGATAGACTTGCAAATAATTTAAAGTGTCTATACACTGCTCATTTAGTAGCTCCAGCTCATTCAGTCTTGATACTCAGTACTCTTCATTCATGATGAGGTTTTGCAATGATATTCTTAGTGATGGGAGCTCGATCTCAATGGGTAATAATGCCTCTACTTCGTAGACCAGGGAGAAGGGGGTGGTGCCGGTGGGTGTACGGATGCTGGTTTGATAGGCCCAGAGGGTAGGATTGAGCTGTAGATGCCAGTCACGACCTACGTCATTAACTGTCTTTTTTAGAATATTTAGGAAGGTTTTATTGGTAGCTTCTGCTTCGCCTTTACCTTGGGGATAGTATGGGGTGGAGAAGCGATGTTGGATTTTAAATTTTTCCTAAAGGTCATGAACATCCTAATTCTTGAAGGGTGTCCCATTATCTAAGATAATAGCTTGGGGAACACCGTATTGGCATATTAAGTAGTTCAGGATGAACTTTGATATCTTCTTTCCAGTGATATATGTCATGGGGATAGCTTCCACCCACTTGGTAAAGTACTTAGTGGTAGTTATGATGAACTTGTGGCCATTAGATGAGGTGGAAGTTATCTTTCCAATGAGATCAAGTCCCCACTGTGAAAAGGGCCATGGTGTGACAATAGGATGAAGTTCTTGAGTTGGAGCATGGATGAGGTCACCATGTTGCTAACATTGTAGGCACCTTTTGACGTAGTCATGTGCCTCTCTTTCCATTGTAGGGCAATAATACTCCATCCTCAACAATTTATTGGCTAGGGTCATTCCACTTGAGTGTGAACCATAGATGTTGTTATGCACTTCAATTAAAGTGGTCAATGCCTCCTCAACATTTAAACAACATAATAGGGTTCCCTCTATGCTCCTATAGTAAAGGGTGTTTCCTAGGATGACAAACTGGGATGCTTTCTTGGCAAAGCTTCTTTTTAGGCTTGATGGTAAGTTAGCAGGTAGGACACCTATTCGAAAGTAGGTATAAATGTCATGGTACCAAGGATCACTAGGACCAATGATTTCGCACACAAATTATAACTCTGGTACCTCAAATGTGGGCATGAGAAGCTACTCTACCAAGAATTCATTTTTTGGGACATTGTGAGGGATGTCTAGTAGGGATCCAATCTTTTCCATGGCGTCTACTGCTCTACTTTTTGCTCTAGGAATCTGCTCAAATTTGATCTCGATAAAGGATTCCTTGAGAGTATCCACTAGTTTCTTGTATGAAGTGAGCTTATCATCCTTAGTCTGGTACTCACGGTTCACTTGGTTTATTATCAGCTAGGAGTCTATGTATACTCTGAGGGCCATGATGTGCCACTGCACTACTATTATAAGACCTATGGTTAAAGCCTCATACTCTATAATCTTATTAGTGTAGGGGAACGCAAATTTATAGGACCTTGGTATTCAGTCCCCTTGTGGGGTGATAAAGAAGACACCGACTCCTGATCCATGCTATGTGTATCAGCCATCAAAGTAAAGTTTCCAGTGGTTGTCTATGTTGAGATTGAAGATGGATTTGTCTAGAAATTCTGAGATGAGAGGATTCTCTAAATACATAGGTGCTTTTGCAAGCTGATTTGTGATTACCCGACCTTTGATTTCTTTCTGCTCCACATATTCAATGTCATACTCTAATAGTATCACAACCCACTTAGCCATTCTTCCTGTGAGCATTTCCTTTGACAGTAAGTACTTGAGGGGGTCAATTTTGGCAGAGTTTGACTTTGTGTGCGTCTAAATTTTTATATGGCCCTTTCTGTCCCATTTTCGTTGTGCTGAGCTAGAAGAGCACTAAGGGTTGCTGCTATTGCTGACACATAGAGAATTAATGGCTTTCTTGGGATTGGTGGCATGAGGACCGATGGTGTAAGCAGATATTATTTGATCTTATTGAAGGATTCTTCACACTTGTTATCCCACTTGTACGCTACTCCCTTGTGAAGTAGGTGAGAGTATGGATTCTATTTATCTGCCAGCTGTGCTATGAACCTTCGGATAGACTGAAGCCTTCCTTGGAGACCTCTCAATTGTTTCAATGTTTTGGGTGCCTCCATCTCAAGGATTGCTTTTACCTTGGTAGGGTCCACCTCAATACCTCTCATTAACACTATGTATCCTATCAACTTTCCTGATTGTACGTCGAAGACACACTTCTTTGGATTTAATCAAACCTTGTATTCCTCCAGCCTGCCAAAAATGGCACTTAAGGTTGCTATGTGATCCTTCATCTTTCTGGATTTGGCTAGTATGTCATCAACATAAGGGCATGTGCAGGATCATGATGGGCCAAAAAGTGACGATATGATGGGTATGTGTAGGGTATGTGGCTGGCAATTTTTTTTTACCCAAAATTGATGAAATGAAAAGGGTTTTTAAAGGAGATTCTCAACTTTCCACCAATATAAATTATTCTTTACTTTGAATTTAATAAATAATTATTATTCATTTTCTATTTGAATTACAACTAAAGTCCTAATTGATAGGCTGATTGAAAAAAATCTATAGCTTTCAAACGGTATCATATTTTTTGAATCCAAAACATGAGTCACATTCTATGCTTTGCATACTATAAGATTAAAAAAGAAAAAAATGAATTTTTTGAAGTTTTGACCAAGTTAAGGTGGTCAAACATACGAGTTTTTATATTTTTTAAAAGTTGTAATAAAAAAAATCATAACTAATTATTTACTTGGAAAAAAATTACAAAAAAATATGTAACACATCAAGACATGAGTCATCTACTTATATCTAAAATATTATAAAAAAATATTATTAATTTATTGTTGTTAAGGTGGTCAGACAGACACCAACTTCTTATTTTTTCCCTAAAATTTAAGTACTACTGCATTAAAATTTTGAATTTTCACCAAATAGATTTATTTAAAAAAAAAAAAAATCTAGTAGTTTAGAAACTACATTCAATTTGCTACATATTCTATTCTTACATATTTTTTAAATAATATAGATAAGTTCTTATTCAAAATTTTACATCAAGTTGCCTAACTCTGATTTCTCTGAATTTTTTGCCACTTAAGGGCCTATTCTTTCTATGATGATCCTGCACATACCCATAATCTTCGATAGTTTTATGGATCATGTCATAGAAGATTAACATCATGGATCTTTGGTATGTTGCTCCTACATTCTTCAAGCCAAATGTTATCATATTCCAGTAGTAAGTCCCCCATGGACAAGTGAAGGTTGTTTTGTGTTGGTCTTCTTTAGCAATCATTATCTGGTTGTATCTTGAGAAACCGTCCATCAAGGAAAGCATTTCATGTCCTGCCATCATGTCTATGATCATGTCAATGTTGGGCAATGGGAAATTGTCTTTTGGACATGCTTTGTTTAAGTCCCTAAAATCTATGCAGATTTTGATGTGCCCATCAAGCTTTGAGACAGGCACCAGGTTTGACACCCATTCTGGATAATCTATTGGTCGAATGAATCTTGTGTCCAATAGCTTCTTTAGTTCCATTTTGACTAGGAAGGCGATCTGAGGGTGCATTTTCCTAAGCTTTTGTCTAACGGGATTTGCTTCAGAGTATACTACTAAGTGATGAACTGCAATTTCTAGATCGAGCCCTAACATGTCTGCATAGCTCCATGCAAAATTAACTTGTCTTTCTCTCAAGAAGGCTGCTAGGAGCTCTTATTCCTCTTATAGTAACGATTCCACATAGAATGTGATGTGCAGGGTCTCCTCTGTTCCTAGATTAACTGGATTGCATTTTTCTACTAGGACTACTGATTTTTCCTGATGAAGAACTTTGAAAGGAAGATTGAATCCCCCATCCTCAAGTGCCTTAGAGAGGTTTTCACCATTGGATGTGTCCTTTATTTTTACTTTTTTTGGGTTTGAGAGTGCCACAATGTGGTTTTCACTCAAGGACCTAGAGATTATTCTCAATTTTTCACTTTTGCAACTGAGGGATTCAATCATTTCCCCATAATATGCATGTGTATCCAACTCGATGATGAATCCTACTTTTTCATCCCCACATGGAATATTATCTTGTAGTCCCATGAATTCTAAGAGCACCTCATCATTTTCGAATGTGTCCAGAATTAGCGGTCCTTATTGGTCATAATCGATGAGTTGTGGGTAGACTAGACGGATTTCATAGTTTTGATTTTCAGAATCATAGGATAGAGAGTTTATCATGAGAAGGGTGGTATCCTCGAAGTGCTTGGGTAGGTTGGTTATGGGATCCTCATCATCACCACTATAGTTATAGACATTAGTTATGTCAAATGTGAAATTGTCTATGACTCGACCTGTAGATATGGGTAAGTGAAGTTCAACTGCAAATTGCTGAGGAGGATTATTGACCTTTCTAACTGGAGGGCAATGACCACGTATGGTTATACTCGAAGGGGTACATCTGAGGTCAATATTTCTCATTCATGTCTCTGAAATGATAGGTATTATAAGCCTTTTGTCATTTTTCCCAAGTCTCTGGTTTTTGGCATAGCCCATTGTGAACATCATTTGCAAACCTTTGCTTCTGTCATCCATTGATAGATTGGTTGCTGGTGTATTATCTTGGTATAGGAGATGAGATGGGTCCTCCTCTATGAATTCTCAGTTGAGATCTCCCCAACTTCTTAAGTTGGGATATTCTTCAGGGGATGTTTGAGATGTGGAGGCTTCATTTGATTGTGAACGTCCTCATGATCTGGGAGATTGTGGTAACTCTCCTACCACAAAAGCATTTTTGGGAATTTTATAGTTTCTACAACCATTCTCCTAGATGATGACTTTGATATCAAAAATGGTGGGGATGGTGGGAGTGGCGGGTCATGTCTCTATCTTAGAAGTGGAAGTGAGACTAGCTAGATCAATGTACGGTGTTGATGGTCCTTCATCATTTTTAGGCACTTGAGGGATTTTGTAGTATTTTGCCTCAAGGTTCTTGCAGTAGGAGAATGGTTTAGGATCTCCATGGATGGTGACCTCTTTTCCTTCATATGTGAATTTGACACATTGATGGAAGGTTGATGCTACTGCTCAAGCATTGCATGGATCCATGGACGTCCTAGGAGAATGTTATAAGGCAAGTCGAGATCTAGGACTTGGCAGGTGGTTTCCATGATAGCTGGCCCTACTTGAATAGGGATTTGGATTGTACCTTGAGATACTCTTTCCGGATCATCATATACTTTGATTGTAATACCTTTTCCTTTTTCTATGGAGTCCTATGAGATTTTTAGGTTTTAAATGAGCTTAAGGGAATAAATATTCAAACCTGCACCTCCATCCACCAAGACTCACTTGAATTTATTTTTATGCACCAAGACCTCTAAATGGAGTGCACGGTTGTGAGATGGTTGAGTAGGAAAGTCCTAATCAAAGAATGTAAGGAGATTCAGAGTGATGATGTTTCTGACCATAGCTTGGAATTTATCTGCATCAAGATCTGTGGGGACGGTGGATGAAGCCAATGCTTCCTCAAGAATTTTCTTGTGGGCGGATGAGATTTTTAATAACTCCATGATGGAGATTTGTGTTGGGGTTCTTTTTAGCTAATCAAGAATGTTGTAACCATTGGGAAAAAATCTGGGGTTTGGTACAAGTGCTCTGTTTGGTTGAGATGACCTTGCGATGGTAACTTTGCCACCTCTTGTGGTGACTCCACAATCGGCATGGGATCCTTTGATGGTTATGGTAGCACAATAGTCATCCAGGGATGCGATGACTTGGTCGTACACATGATTCACATTATTGAAGGTACCTTTCCCCTTATCAGTGTTATTGTTCCCTTTATTGTTATGGTTAGGCATCAGATTCGTGTATATTTTGAGATTCTGATTTCCTATTGGTTGCTCCACATTTATGATTCTTTGATCAATAAGGTCTTGGACTAGGTTCTTTAACCTCATGCAATTGTTAGTGGTGTGCCCATTGATTTTGAGGAAATCACAGAGCTTTTTTTCATTGTACCAAGGAGGTTTTACATCTGGTTCCTGGTAATTCTCATAGGTGGGGCCTTGATGAGGTTTTCATTTATTAGTTTCTTCATGATGACCTCGAGTGGTTCCCTAAGGGCGGTGTACTTTCACTTGGTGGAATTCTTGTTTCGCTAAGGCAGTCCCCTCTGATCATTGATGTTATTGATAGCTTGACTATTTGGTTGTTGTGTTGTTGTGTTCACTTGATGGTTGTTTTGATGATGGTTTTGGATTTGTTGTTGTGGTGTGGGTGTGTTTTTTCGAGGGGCACTGATGACAACTTTGGCATTGATGACAACATTGTTGGTAACATTTTTGTTTCTTGCCCATGTGTGAGGTTTTTCATTGTAATTGGTGGGTTGGCGATTGTTCTATTATTCAGGATATGAAGTTGATCCTCCAGGTTGTGTCATAAGGGCTCGTTCGATGCTAAGCACCTTGGAAATCAACTCATCGTATGTGGTGATCCCTTGGACTTTGAGATGGAATTCCAAGAGGCTGTCAAGGTTGGATATGATAGTGCACACTTGTTGTTCCTCGAGCATAACCCATTTTCTCTGATTGGCCTTGGATCGCCATCATTGTAGAAATGAAGCAAATGATTCATTCTTCCCTTGTTTTAGAGTTGAGAGTTTCTCTAGACTGACATCCATGGCAATATTCCATGCGTAGTTTTTGATGAATGCATCTATGATTTCTTGGAAATAGCCAAATTAGATAAGTATCATCATATGTGACTTCCATGCAATGAACCTAAAATTCCCTTATGTGATCTTCAGGGTTTCCCATCCCACGATACTTATCAATTTTGGGGATCTCAAATCCCTTCGAGAATGGTTTCATTACAAGGCTTCTGTCAAACAGATAAGGACACAAGTTGTTGGGTGTTTTCATGGTTCACCCTAATTGAAGGTCAAGCACTTGTTGCGAGAGCAACCTGATTTGTGTTGTCACATAGTTTTGTAGATCAGGGGGTGGGATGAAAGTGTTCTAAGGTGGTTCGATTGTTGATGGGATGGGTGGATTAGTTGGTATGTTGATGGATGATGTTTGCATATGTTGTTGCACCAAATATTCCTATAATTGATGTTGTGCCAACAACACTTGTTGTTGGTTTTCTTGTTGTTGTGCTATTAAGGCTTGTCAGTGTGCTTTTTTTTTTGTTGAGCCAACAACGCTTGTTGTTGAGCTGCTAGTTGGGTTACTTCATGATGTTCTTGATATTGTTTTAGTGCTTGTTGATGTTGCGCTACTTGTTGTTGTGCAAGATACTATGCTTGTGCTTGTGCTTGTTGCACTTGATATTGGGATTGTGCTTGAGCATGCACTTGAGCCTGGGCCTGAGCTTGAGCTTGTGCAACTTAAGCGTGGGCCTGAGCTTGAGCTTGTGCTTGAGCGGCAGCTTGTTCGGCTTGTGTGACTTGTGTAGCTTGCACTACTTGAGCAACTTTTTTTTGTTGTTGTTGTTGCAATAAGGCTTGGGCTTGTGCAACATGTTTTTCTTTTTGTGCTTTATGTTCGACTTGGGCAGCTTGAGCAGCTTGTGTGGCTTGTTGAGCAGCTAGATGTGCGACTTGTTATTTTTGTACTTGCAGGAGTGCCTTTTGATAGGCACCTTGCTAAGCTATTTGCAATGCAATACTATATTGGCTTGATGTGTTTGAGTTTGTGGTGGTGGTGGTGGAGGTGGATTTGGAATGCTGCTTGTTGTGGTTATGAGATCCACCATTGTGTTAATGATCGAGGTTTGAGTGGTAGATGGTACGATCGATGTGGTTGGTCCTTGAGAGACCATGTTTTGAGATGTTATGGGGTGGTTGATGATGCAATGGTGGTTTTTTTTGTTATTAGGATGGTTTCCATCTGTTGTTGCAATATTGATGGCAAGGTGGAAGTATTTGGAATGATGCTCTGATTGATGCTTGGTGGGTTGATCTAATTTTGTTGATTGATTCTCGATAAATGGGGAAGTCCTAAACCAAGAGATGATGTGGATTTTGATGTCAATGGTGGAAGTGGTGGAAATGTGAGGGGTGAAATCTCTTGAGGAAATGGTGTAGTGTCAAAAACTCCCTCTAGTCCCAACACGTCACCCTCTCCTTGCGAGGTTATGGGGAGAGAGGTTTGGGGTGTTGCGAGGAATGATAATGATGATTGGAATTTGGTTCATGAAAGGTGAGAGGGACATATGTATGTAATGTATTTTTGGGTACGGTTTGTCCCAATATGGTGTTTGCGTCCAAATCCTGATTGTTTATGAGAGGATGTGTTTGCAATGCATTGATAAATGCAATTCCTTTGTTAACAATGGGTTGCGTTGGAGTGATAGATGATGTGATTTGTAGGATGTTTTGAGTGATGCTTTGAAATGGGGGGGTATATGAAATGGGGATGGTAGATGAGATTGGAGGCATGACCCCAAAAGATGGTTCCACAATAGTCCTCACATCAAAATCGGAGGGGAGTTTAGCCCCTTGCTTTGCTAATTCGAGCATGTATAGTGAGGGATTGATTCTCATCATGATGTTGATAATCTTATGATTCTCTGGATTTTGAATTATTTCAGTGATCTCCTCATGTGACATTCCAAAGGGATTATTGGTAAGATCCTCCACTTGGACACCTTCCTCTTGATGGTCTTGCGAAAAATGGAGGAAGGTTAATTGTGAGATTGCCAAACCTAATGGGATTCATTTCAGGAGCGGTTTGACTTAAGTCACTTGAAGTAGATGTTTCTTTGTTGGCTTCCATGTTCCTCTTGTGTTGAGATCTAGTTTGCACCATAAAATAGGGATCAATTTTTAAGAATATGGGAGATGAATCTCTAATTATTTGGATTGATATATCTTTAGGTACAAAAGAGAAAATTTAGGAAGATTTAAGGATCAAAGGGTGATAATGATATGGATGTAAGATGGATGTTTCATGGATGATATGAACTCTTGAGAAAAATTTTGAAGGGTATGTTAAAATTTAGGACTTGATTTGGGATTGATTTTGTTTTGGATTTTGGATTTTGATGGTGAACTCACAAACTTTAAGAGGCTGGATGTTGTCCTAGAGTTAACTTGTTCACAAGATGCTAATTTTTCTAGGTGTGAGAAGAAGGATTCATCTAAACACTCCTATCCAAACAAGATGATTTTGATTGGTTTGATAATGAACTCCTAAATCCCAAGATGTTGGATGTTATCAAGGGATGAATTTGTTCATAAGGTTTGATAATTTGATCAAATATGTGGAGAAGGATGCATCTACAAACATTCAATCAAACAAGATAATTTTGGATTGGTTTCAAATGATTTTCCCAAAGTTTAACATGAACGATTTTTTCCAATATTTTCAAAGAGTTGATGATGAGATGATTAGTTTTATTTTCAAAGATGGATGAAGGTTTGATTTTTATCCTAGGTTTACCTAAAAATACACTTGCTTACTAGACCTTGATTTTGACGAACAAGCTTTTCTCTAAACAAGATGTTCAAACTCCCTAAAAAGATTTGGATTTTGATAGTAATAGAACGAGTACAAACCAAGATTGTTTCTTGAAGCTTTTCTGTAAAAGTTAAAAAGCAGTCTTCATCTAAATTCGTATAGCGTTGAGAGATGATTTTGGTGATCTTTCGGACTAAGAGATTTTACCTTCAGTTTCTTGATCTTGATCTTGCATGAAATCATTGGAGACACATGTGTGGGGTCCAATTGTCTTTAGTCTTTGCTTAATGGATTTGTTTTACCACAAACACTTCTTGATTAGGTTTCCAAAATAGATGTTCAATGTCTTAACTTCTTCTCATTCCACAAGGTATGTCATGTGGAACTTTGATGAGATCAAGGCAAGGGTTACCTATTGTTAACTTTAGTCAAAAAATTGAGATATAATCCAAGTGTTTAGAAACCTCTAAGGATAAAATCCCAAGGGAAAGTAATAACACATGAATTTGGACAATTGTATTTGCTTCCTAAAGGGTTTGAAGTTTTGATGACAATGTTAAATGTTTGTTTCCAAATGTTTTCAAACAAGCAAAGTGTTTTGTAACCAAGAACAAGCACAATCCTATGGATATGAAAGACTATATTTGTTGATTCCCCACTTGGACAAGTCTAGCTACGCTTATTTTTAGCGAATGGTTAGATGCTTGACCCCACTGGCTCCCCTCGATGACACTCACTTCTCGAGGAAGCCAAGAATTAGTACCCATGAAACTCCCATGGCATACTTTCCATTTCTACTAAAAACCGTAAAAGTGTGGGGCAGTTTCAGAACGACCGTTCTTGTACCAACAAATAGATAGGGATTTTAGCCTTTCTACAACAAGGGTTTTAATTTGGACTTTTCATTTGTAGGAGTTGACCCAACATGGCAAGAGACCATTGCTGCCCTTCTCGTCAGAGCCAACCACATGATATTGGCCTTTGTTCCAGTACCCACTTTTATATCCCAGTTGGAAATACTCTTGGATTTAGAGTGTTACCGGTTGAGTCCTTCCCTTGGGTGAGTACTTTTTCCCCAAGGAAGGCCCTCTAAGATAAACAAAAGTGAGTAAACATATCCATAACTCGATCGATCTTTGTTGAGAAACAAAGAGAGAATACACATGATAGATTTACTCACACTCACAAAGTTTGTTGTTCAATTTTAATTCCCAAAATGAAGTGCGGAGGAAATTACTTTATCCCAACCTAAGACCACCAAAAAGACTTTTGATTCTCAAGATTGTTG
Organism: Sequoia sempervirens; assembly: GCA_007258455.2. Classification (NCBI taxonomy): domain Eukaryota; kingdom Viridiplantae; phylum Streptophyta; class Pinopsida; order Cupressales; family Cupressaceae; genus Sequoia; species Sequoia sempervirens. The sequence goes on from VDFB02047397.1 coordinate 53,875,739, forward strand.
TGAGGCACGAGAGAAGCGCATACGTCTTTTCAATGGTGTTAGTTTGATTAAGAAATTACAAAAACAAAGTAGCACATGTTCATTTTAAGTCCACAAAGAAATGATTTTGATTTGTTTTAAACCACCAAAATTAGATATGAAAGTTGTCTTGTTCAATTGTTAACCTCAAACGAAATCTAGTCAATTTTCCTAAAGTTCATTTTAACCCTTTGCAATGAAAATTGAAAGCTTTTGTAATGTTCGTTTTAGAGCCCAAAAAGAAGTGAGTTAGTCTAAAATAGAAAATTAAAGCATAGAATGGAAGCCTTAAGCATTTAAAAATGCTTTGTTAATTTCAAGTTTCAATGCTCAATTTCTCTTTTTCTCCAAGATTCTTCAAAGATTGCTTCCAATGCTTCAACATTGTGAGTTCTTCATGCAAACTAAAAATCCCTATAAGATAAAAAAGACAAATCATGTGAAGATCAAGTTAAACTCATTTTAAGCATAACTTCAAATAACAAAATGATTTTACAGACCAATTATTTTGAAGAAAATCAAAAAGAAAATCATTAATAAGAACCCTGCTCTCTTAGACTTTAAAGAAAAATAATTTAATGTGTTTCTTGCAAACATTAAAGTGATTAATTCATATCATTAAATTAGAGAGGTATTTTTATTGCTTATTAAAAATAAAGTCAATTGTATCAAGAAAATTAGTGCTTAAGTAATATGTTACTCAAATTTCTTTCACATGTGTTAGCACTGTAGGAAACATTGTGCAAGGGTTTACATGAAACATTACAAGAAATAATGATTTGAGTACCAAGGTTTAAAAGGCATCTATTAAGACTCATAAAGAGTCATAAAAAATTATTTTTCTATTAAGAGGCATCAATTTTTATTTAAGCAATCATTTAAAGAACGAAATGATTAATATTTATTCCAAGTCAATGCTTATGCCTAAGAAAACATTTATATCATGGACGCCTAACCCAAGATATCACCAACCGCATCAATAGGTAAAGTTGATCTATAGAAGTGTCAAATGCATCAATTGAATTTAGACATCACCACCATCATCGTATCTAGAGTGAATATAACTTCAAGCAGTACGCCATGACTACCATTGTTATGCGGTGCAAATTAAAGTTAATGCACTACCAACCCTATCGTTGGGCCCTTCTTAGACATTGGAAATTCCTATAATTTAATGTGATGCTTGACGTGCAACGACCATGGGAGCCTTCCTGTTCATCAGTTACTTTCTTCACAAAACACATAAGCCCTACATGCAAGCATTTTTTTATCCTACAAAAAAAAAATGAGTATTTTTCATCGGCTTATTGGGATTCCTACTGTGTGCAACAGGGACAACATTACTCTCAAAAGTTACTTAGAGAGTAAAATAGGTTGCTAGTCTTTAATAGGAGATGCAAAATTCTATTCAAGGATTGGATGATAAGGTTGGACTTGGACGATATGGCTGGACAGCGCAATAGTCTAAATAGTGATCTTATGAAAAAAAAATTATATATTGATGTTATGGTCAGATGCATTCTAAGTTGTCTAATATCATAGATAGAAATCCCCTATTCTCATGATGTTGAGAATCAATAGATTTAACAAGAAGTCAAGTGTTAGGTGGCCCTAGAAATGATCTCAACCATAAATGTAAAAAATATGAAAACTCTGATTTTCCTATGCCTCAATTACTTCGCCTCATTTTAATGTGATGCATATTTGCAAGAATTCAAATACATCCCTCTGCCCCACCTTTGGTTTGTACGTAGAAATTCATTTCACCTTGATAGCGGGCAGTAGGTAGTCTAATGTCTATTAAATGATCACCAAACTTACTGGTTGTAGTCCACTCGCACCTACCCAAGCTCTTATTGTTTGAGGCATAAAATGCACTACTTTCAGTTAGTATATTGAAGCGAAATCAACCAATATGTATTTCTAAATATGAATTCAAAATACAGAAATGTGGCCAATATCAAAATATTCGTGTACCAATGTTTTTTTTTTTACTCCTTTCACCTGTGTGTCAGATAACAAAATCTTCTCAGACAAACATATATACTTTGAAAACAACAGAGATAATTTAATCTAACATTTTATATCGAGATCCTATCAATCCACTATTGGAAGCATATACACGTGTGAATGGTGTGTCTTTACTGAAGAGCAGGTGAAAGTTAATAAAGTTGATAAACTAATAAATGTTGAAACAACAAGACTACTGAGATAGAAACATCAATGATGTGATATGATTCACACAAAAGGACTTGTTGTAAAGACTTTATAAACTTTGAATCTAATGCAATTAGCAAGTCTATATTCATGCCTAATCAACTATTTTTTTTAAATCTTCAGACTGATGCAGTTAGTAGGCATAATTTCAAATTCCACAACCATTCCAGCATCCTCCCTACCATTTCAAACAAATTCAATATCAATCTTAAATCCATGTTGATCATATTTTTCCAACTGCAGTAGATGGAAACATACCAAATATGTAAAGCAAAACTACATCAAATATAAATAGGATCCTTCTAATACAAGAACAAAGCAACATGTATCAGGTTGCGTTTTCTATATGAAGAATGGATAAGGATTGACAATTCATTGTTGATGTTATCTATTTTTAACAATGATGGTAGCATCCTCTCTTGATTTTCTCTCAAAACAATGATGAAATTCTACTCTCCCATTATTGGCTGAAATTTATGGTTTCTTTGTGTATAGCTACAACAAGGTAGTTTCCAATATTCAAAAAGGAATAAATTATAGGAATGATTATCATTGCAGATTGTAATACGACTTGAGAAATTGGGGTCTAAAATAAATATAATATAGGTTACTTTGGTTTGAGGATGCTCAAAAACATTTATAGATGGCTACAGGAAAACCAATAAATAGAACAAGGAGGGAAAGTTATCGTCTTCTTTCTCAAACACTTCTTTTTTAAGTTACATCTTCCTTGTGTGTTTCTCCCATTATTACATGTTTGCTTCTAAACTAGAACATCACTTCCAAACAAGTAAAATAAGAACTTCGTATAGCAATTGGATGTATGTTTTCTGTAAGCAACATGTGTAAAGTCCACCTTGACATTGAATGATAGCACTCTAGTTATTTGTTCCTATTTTGGCAAACTGATTTATTTTGCACTTTTTTTATAACCTTTTAGACTATTTAATAAAAAATAATCATGTTCACTAATGTTCAACGTACCCCATAAGATTTTTCCAAAAAGAGCATAATGCCCTCCAATAGCATGATCAATATAAACCAACAGAGTTATGATGCAAAGGATGAGTGAATAGAAGGATATTGATCTAAACAAGACAAGGAGATTTCACACCAATGTAAACCATCATGGAAATGGAAATAAATCAAATATAAACCTGTAGTTAACAATTAAAATAGGCTCAACAAGACAATCGACAAACAAGACCCTCCTTCTAGCGCCATATGTGAGAATCCTACAAATCTACACAAAGCTTAAACTCCATAGCATGGGTTAGTTCATGCAAACTTACTAAATGGTCCTATGAAATAATGGATAATGCCTCTTAAACAAGATAACAAAACAAACTAATTGGAAGTATAAAAGAAACACAATGCTATTCTATAGTGGATTAGTGTCACTTGGTTGTGAAAAGTGACCCTTTCCCAACCCTTGACAAGCTCAATGATAAAATGCCTTGAAGATGGAGTGGACAAAATTAGCTCTCAATGTGAAAAGAGTAATTTGCATGAATTGTGGATGCTAAAATGAGGAATGAGACCTCCTATTTATAGAATGATAGGATGGAGAAATATGCAAAATGGGTGAATGTGGGATAAAGATTCAATCAATAGGAAGGAGCCACTTGTCCAAATGTGAGTGGATGGAGGATGTGCAAGTTTTGGTCAATGTGCCAATAAATGACATTAGGTGGCCTTTTCAAATTTCAAACTTGGCTTGTTGGAGGGAGAAAAAAGGGGCTTAAATGACAAGTTTGACTTGTGAGAGACATGTAAGAGCTCTTAAATGCCTTGTTGGATGTACATGTCAATTTGGGAGGGAGATTTCAAACTTGGATAATATTCCCCAAAGATGCCAAGTTGAAAGTAAATGAAGATTTTAATAATTAATCAATTAAATGCATTTTCATGTGCAAGTGGGAAAATCTAGAGAATTTTGGAGGTTAGGATTAAATTAATCAAGGTTTAATTTAATGAGAGATTAGTTGATTTGACCTATTTGATTTAGATTTGTGGATTAAAATAAATCAAAAGATGAAAAATTATTTTAGATTTAATTAAATAAATATTTGATTTATTTAATCAAAGAGTGATGTTAATGTTTATTTAATTTAAATGGAGGACCTTAGAGATAAATCAAATAAGCTTGATTTATTTAATAAATGGAATTGATTAAATGCAATATTCTAATTTTTCATTTCTACACCATGAATATCAGGGGAAATCTGGTCTTCATTCATATTACTATGATAACTGTGGACACCAAAAAAGTAACCCTTCTACTTTTTTTTTGTCTCCTTTAGGTCCTTGTGACTTTGTCTTAATTGTGCCTTGATTTAATGTTGTAATGTGGATAACACATTCGCATTAGGTCTTGGGCCCTAGCAAACTAAAATAATTCAAGTGGTACCTTACTTAAGTGTTGTAAAGTGTTGTAACACACTTTCACACTTTTCTAGGGTCTTATTAATATATTTCATCTAAATAACATTTTTTTATAACAAGTTACCAAGCCTTGTTTCAAAGTGTTGTAAAGTGTTGTAACAAACTTTCACACTTTTATAGGTTTTTCATCAATAATTTGACCATTTCTTATGCTTTAATTGGCGCCATTTTACACTTACAAGCCTTACTTAAGTGTATTTTTGAAACTAATCCCGATAGACATCAATTAATACATTTAATTTCCAACACCCACTTAAAATTCCTAAGTGGGACCCATTCACCACTAGGGGTGAATGAGTCCCCTTTAGCTCAAAAATCAAAATAAATTCAAAATTCTAGTGGGATATTATTTTCTAAGACCTAAGGTCGGTTTGTGATGTGGTATTTTCGGGAAATATTACATAATTGTGTATAAATATAGGGTTTTTCTAATCATTTGATCCTCCCTAACTCTCCTAATTTTCTAATCAAGAAATCAAGTGATTTTGCACTCAAGTATTTTGTCTACAAGAGCATTCAAACACTTTGGAGCCATTACTTACATGTCTTCAAATTTCTACTTCAAGGGTTTGGTGAGTTGTAGCATTGCATGTTGCTCACTCATCATTCTCTTTTCATTTCATTTCATTTTCAAGGGTTTAAATACCAAATTGGGGTTTGACCAAGGCAAAGCCCTATTCACTAACCCTCAACAATTTTTCAAAGTCAATCAAAGTTTTCAAAGCCCTAAAAGAAGCTTGGAGAACACCTACAGATCAAAATATACAGTTTCAGATCCAGAAACCTGTCAAGAGCAGAAGTGCAGATCGGGAGCTACAAATTCCACTTTTGATTTTCCCAAAATATGGAAGTGGAATGATACACCATCAGTGGCATATGAGTCCCACTGCAAGGCCTGAATAGAGGTTTTTGCAGTTCTGAGTACCCTTTTGTTTGAAACCTATTCTGATAAAATCTTCCCGAAACAAGACTATGTCACCCAGTTTGGCATATGAGCCCCAGTGGGATTCAACAATTATTATTGCAAGATTCTAGAGCTCCTTTCCATCAATTTCTAGTTTCCAGGTGCACCTTTTCAATCTCATAAGTTTCTGTTATATTTTGTTTGCATTTCTAGGTTGAATTTTGCATATCACATGTTTTCAAACATCTTGCATTTTCTTAGTTTTGCATTAGTATTTAATCTTCTTTATCAGCTTCCAACCTTAATAACAATCTCCTTTGACAAATTTAAGTCTCTTGCATTGGAATCTCAAGGATTTGTTCTTGAGTGTGAACTTTGTGAAATCGGACCCCTCTTCCTTCATTCCCCTTTTTAGTGTGGATAAAGGAAGTTGTGCACTCCATAATTTCCATAGTGCACATTTTGGTGAACTCAACTTTTGAACAACATATTTTTTATTCAAAGTGCATTTACATCCTAGGAATAGCTTACATTAACATTGCATTGCATTTTGCATTGTTTAATTTGCATTCTAGGGTTTTCAAATTTACATTAGTGAAAAGCTCATCTAGCTTGCATTTTTGCATTTCATTTCATTAAAAATCAGTAAAATTTTGCATATTCATATTATATTTGCATTTGAAAATCTAAAAAGCATAAAACCCAATTCAAATTTTTTGAAAATTTTCAAAAAAAATCACTACCTGGACTCATTCACCACTCTGGGCGACTTAGTCCAGTTGCACATTTTGCACTACACTTTCTGTTATTTCCAGTTCATTCTCGACAGTTTTTTTTATGTTGTCACATTTATGTTGTTATTTCCCAATTTACTATTTCATTCAATTTCTTGCACTTAGTCTACTTTCATTAATTTTCATCATGGATATGTGTTTTAATAAACTTTGACTGTCATTAAAATCCTTAGTTGATATGTCAAGTTGTGCCTTTGGAACTAATTCTAATGACATTGAACTTCCACATGCTCCTTCAACTCCGAGCATGAATTTCCTCCTCATGATGTTGACATCATTGGAGAAGATGATGATAGCATGAATAAGTTCCTAAATTATTTTCTTGACAACCTTGAAGCTAATGCATCCTTTTATCCATCCATGAACAAACAAGACCTTCCTCCAATACCACCTCCTGAGATGTTTGGTTACTTACATCCTAAAAACAAAAGAAGAACCTAAGTTTCCTACACAAAGTGAACCTAGTTCTTCTACACAAACAACCACTCAACCATTTTATGATAACAAAGTCACAAATACTCCAATCAACCTTGAAGAAATATATGGCAAAGGTTTTACAATTTTGAGCAAACAAGGATGTGACACAACAACAAAACACGGAATTCATCGACTCTTAGAGAAAAATCCAAAATGATGAAAACACAATGGGGATATGATATCAAGATCCCTCTCATAACAACAAGCCTCCTAGAGAATATCTGAGGCTTCGTGATGATGGCACAGTGATCTTTGATTCCCCTCCCAATCTGAATGTCCTCTTTCCTCGAGAGAAACCCTTGACTGATAACAATGACAAGGATGAGAGGATCATTTTGGGTCTTCCTTCAATTCGAGAGAAGGGTGAATCTAGCAAATGCAAGAGGCCTTACAAGTTACAAAAACTAAATTTTCCTCTCCGTCCACCACCTAAATGTGAAAGGAAATTACAAATACTTAAAAAAGAAGGACTTATACTATTACCACCTATGAATAGTTTGGTAATATATCCTAAACATGCCAACATTCCACATAGTGTGTCTCATCACGTTCTTGGACATAGAAGTGATAAGTGTCATACATTTAAAGAAATACTGAACAAGTATCATTTTGATGGTGATAATTACTATCCAGTGATCCCAAAAAATGCTCTCTAACTCCTTTTCATGTCATGGTTGTAAATCATTCCCTTCTCACTATTACATGACCTTTCCCATCACCCACCTCAGCTCATTCTTTCCTTGCACCCAGTGGGGGAAAGAAATTGCTAGCCTTGTCCTAGTAATGAAATTTCCATTTTCCCTTAGTTGTGTTATTCACCTTCCACTTATACCGACTGAGATTGGGAGGCATATGACTTGCTTCATGGTTGACTCCCATTTGCCTTACTAGTTTTTTGTATTTTATTTTTATTATTTTTCTTTTGTGTGTTTACATGTGCGTAATGTGATCCCCCGTAATTTTTTGTTTGATGTTCTCTCTCTTTATGACATTTCTCAATTCATACCTTCATTCTTCTCTATATCGTACATCGCTTTCACCTTTTTTTCTTTTCTTTTGTCTTTTTCTTGTGTTTTCCTTTTGGGGATGACGCAAGGCATTGAGACATTCATGTCTCTTTCATGTTGAATTAAAAGGATTTATTTTCTTTCTTTTCCTTTTCTTTTGTTTTTTTCTTGTCTTTTCCTTTTGTGGATGAAACAAGGCATTGAGACATTCATGTCTCTTTCATGTTGACCCAAAAGGATTTTTCTTTTTATTTTCCTGTTCTTTTGTCTTTTTCTTGTGTTTTCCTTTTGAGGATGACACAAGGCATTACGGCATTCATGTCTCCTTCATGTTGACCCTTTTGCTTTTAATTTTTCTTTCACCTTTCCTTTTTCATTTGGCTTGTGTTTTCCTTTTGGGGATAATGCAAAGTGTCGAGACACCCTATGTCTCTTCCATGTTAACCCAAAATAATTTTTTATGTTTTCGCTCTCTTTGTGTCATTCTTCCATTTTTGTGTATTTGGGGGATGATGACAGTTCCAAGCTCTCTAACAAAACATTGCAACAAACAACATACTGACCCCAAATCCATAGATCCCTTATGTGTTTGGTGTTTTCATTTTGGGGGAAATCCCTTTTCTTTTTTTCCTTTCCTTTCATTCACATGACATGGCCTTACTCGGAAACATATGACTTGGCATAGGGCTTTCCTAGTTGGCTCTCATTTCTTCCTTTTTTCTTTACATTTTTCATTCAGCTACTTTAAAGTAATTTCTCATAGTACGGTGTGTAGCAATTCCTTTAAACTGGGGGTATACATTGGTGTTATTCTTTTTCATTTCTCCTTTTCTTAGTTCTTAGTGCAGCCTTCTTACTTCATACGATGCATTTTGTCACTTTGTGGATGACATTGGGTGTAATGTCCTTCATGAGTGTGATCTATCTTAGCATAATAAATTCATCTTTGTGGCCTGATACGGCGCACTACACCTCTTAAGTTGCAAATCTTCTATTCTTTGATTGGTCCTCTCTTGGAGACATTAGACACAATGTTCCATAAGTCAAAGACCTCGCATGAACTAAGAAAAACTCCTTTGAACATCCTTTGCATGTTGCATTTTTCATTTTTTATATGGCCACCTTGCATAACATAGCTTGCATTCCTGTGGAGCCATCATGTTTGTTCATGAGCTCCAAGCATACGAAGTTTTATTTGTCACGTGAAGCTCGAAAAGATCATTTTATCTTTGTGGCACCTTATTAAAGTTATCAAGAGGTATAACTTTGGTATGGTTGAATGGGAAGCCCATTCTGAGGCATGACTTTCCCCATAGCCACTTGCATTTGTGTGAGTGCATACCATCCATGAGTGTATGTTTCTCACCTTTCAGGCCTTCTCACCCATCAAACAACCATAAGTTTCGTCGCCTCAGAGTATGTGTTTTTCTAAAAAATAACCTAGATCTGATCCACATCATGTTGGACAAACAATCAAAGCTTGATTCGATTCATTCTTTCTTTTTCATTCTTCTCTCTTTTATCCTTGGCATTGTGTGCTTGTTCCTTGTCATTATTCTTGATATCATGTGTGTTTCCTTTGTGCTTATGTTGGTTTTTCATTAGATCTTGATCCTAAGGGCTTTATTACCCCTTTGATTGCTGTTGTCCCATCTTGCAATCATTGGTTCATGGGAACCCCTCTTGATGTGTGTTGGTCTACTTTATTGTGATTTTGAAGCAGGTTTATCCTCTCACTGAAGTGGGGGCTAAATGTGGACACCAAGAAAGTAACCCTTCTACTTTTTTTGTCTCATTTGGGTCCTCCTTGTGACTTTGGCTTAATTGTGCTTTAATTTAATGTTGTAATGTGGATAACACATTCACATTAGGTCTTGGGCCCTAGAAAACTAAAATAATTCAAGTGGTACCTTACTTAAGTGTTGTAAAGTGTTGTAGTTGCACACTTTCACACTTTTCTAAGGTCTTATTAATATATTTCATCTAAATAAACTCTTTTTATCACTTTCCAAGCCTTATTTCAAAGTGTTGTAAAGTGTTTTAATGAAATTTCATGATTTTCTAGGCTTTTCATCAATAATTTGACCCTTTCTTATCCTTTAATTGGCCCCATTTTACACTTACAAGCCTTGTAACTTAAGTGTATTTTTGAAAATAATCTCGATAAACATCAGTTAATACATTTAATTTCCAACACCCACTTAGAATTCCTAAGTGGGACCCATTCGCCACTAGGGTTGAATGAGTTCCCTTTGGCTCAAAAATTAAAATAAATTCAAACTTCTAGTGGGATATTATTTTCAAAGACCTAAGGTCGGCCTGTGATATGGTATTTTTGGGAAATATTGCATAATTGTGTATAAATATAGGGTTTTTCTACTCATTTGATCCTGCCTACTCCTAATTTTCCAATCAAGCAATCAAGTGATTTTGCATTCAAGTATTTTGTCTACAAGAGCATTCAAACACTTTGGAGCCATTACTTCAAGCATGTCTTCAAATTTCTACTTCAAGGGTTTGGTGAGTTGTAGCATTGCATGTTGTTCATTCATCATTCTCCTTTCATTTCATTTCATTTTCAAGGGTTTAATTACCAAACTAGGGTTTGACCAAGGAAAACCTTTATTCACTAACCCTCAACAATTTTTCCCCCACTTTGCATGTGTTTTGTAGGTCTAGTTTGTAGATTTGTCAAAAAGAAAGGTTGGAAAAGTTGTCAACAATTTTTCAAAGTCATTGAAAGTTGTCAAAGCCCTAAAAGAAGCTTGTAGAACACCTATGGGTCAAAATCTATAATTTCAGTTCCAGAAACCTGTCAGGAGAAGAAGTGCAGACTAGGAGCTATAGATTCCACTTTTGATTTTCCCAAAATATGGAATTGGACTAATACACCATCAGTGGCATATCAGTCCCATTGCCATGCTTGAATAGAGGTTTTTGCAATTTTGAGTACCCTTTTGTCTGAAACCTGTTTTGGCATAATCTTTCCAAAATAGGACTAAGTCACCCAGTTTGGTGTATGAGTCCCAATGGGCCTCAATAGTGATTTCTATAGGATTCCAAAGCTACTTTCCATCACTTTCCAATTTCTAGGTGCACCTCTTCAATCTCATAAGTTTTTGTTACAATTTGTTTGCATTTCTAGGTCATTTTGCATATCATAGCGTGTTTTCAAACATCTTACATTTTCTTAGTTTTGCATTAGTAGTTAGTCTTCTTTATCAACTTCTAGCCTTAAGAATAATCTCCTTTGACAAATTTCATTTTCTCTTGCATTGGAATCTCAAGGATTTGTTCTTGAGTGTAAACTTTGTTGAAAGGTGAAAGACAACTGAGAGGGGAGTGAATCAGTTGTCACCAAATTCAAACACAAAACGTCAAACACTTATCAACTTCACAACCACTTTATTCTATTATTAAGTATGAACATGAAATGTAGATATTAGAAACCAAAATCAACACAAGAGACACTAGATTTACATGGAAAACCCAATAAGGGAAAAATCACGATGAGGATTAGCTCACAATATAAAGTAATTGCACAACCAAATATAAAGAGGCTCACTACCAAGGGATCACTACCCAAAAGGACTCACTATCGAGATACAAGGCTCACTGCCTATAGATAGGAATCACTATCCAAAAAGAGGCTCACTACCTATAGATACAAAAGATAATAGAAAGATCCACCACTGCAAGTTACATACATCTGCAACATGATCAAAAGGATTGTAGACACCATTAGCTCACTGCTTTCAGGAATCTAATGCATTAAATTACTATTACCTCAATTCATTTTTGTATAAATTTGATCTCAAACTTGTGGCTTGATTGATTAATTTGTTACATCTTGACTTGTATTTATACCATCTTCAACCTTAGAAACTTTCTCCAAGGTCGGTTGCACACGCTTCATTTCATAAATTCAAATTAGGTTAGAAACTCAACATTCTAGCAATGGAAAGTAATGAGAGCTGACCAAACCAACACTTAACCAAGACCCAAAACATCATCTTGGATCAATCACACACTTCCTTAATTAATTCTTAATCCTTCGTATGAAGTGTAAACACTAGATCGGCCAAACCTAATGAAAACACAAATGAACTTTGAAGTACACACTTCCACATCAAGAAGATAACACATGAACCACACAACACGCTTCATCAATCACTATAACATATCTTAGATTCCTTTAGACTCATCTACATCAGTTGCAACAACCTTCAAACCTAGAACACTTCTCACCAATCCATCTGAACTATACAAACACACATAGCAATACTAAAACTCAACTTCTGGAGCACAAAACCATGAACATATTTTCCAGAACATAGAGAACACCATTAAAAGACATATTCTAGATCCATAAGACCTAAAGCAAACCAGCAGAGGACTGTGGAGTAGAAACATTTCTCCCAATCCACAAAAAAATAGTTCTGTCAAACCAGTTCACATATCAGTGAACACATCTTCCTCTCTCCATCAAACCAGAAGCTACAAACCAAGAGATTTCATCAACAGATGCCCAAAAACAACACCTCAAATCTGGACAAGCATAGGATCAACATAGAAGAAATGTGGAGCACAAACCAAAGTACATTCTGAACATACACAACTATTTCTTCACTACAACACTTAACAACTCACCATATCAACACATCTACAATATCATAAACATAGCTCCATATACTCACAACATCTCATCGGCATCTCAACTATACATGCACAACCTGCAACATCCTATACTGTGTTGACATCAATGACAAAAATAATGACAACACAACTAAACTTGCTCATACTTGTAACAATCTCCCCCTTTGTCATTCATGGAAACACATGATGTGAAAAACCATCAATGACAACAATACACATTCTCAATATTCTCTCTTCCTTTCAGCTTCTTCTTTTTCTCTCCCCTTTTACTATTTTTCATATGACACTCTCTCCCCCTTTGACATCAATGGAAAAGACAACAAATTCTAAGCACTTCCCCTTAGGAGTGCACCCATACAGCTCATACTGCAACAATGAAACTTTCTACTCCCCTTGCGGAGTAGACCCATCCATCAGTCTAGACAAATGAAGAATCTACGGATCCACTGGACTGATCAACCTCCATGTGCACCTAGTTTGAAGAAGGAGGGCCAATGACCCCAACTTCTCCTTAAGATACTCAAAAATATCCTTTGGAAGAGCCTTGGTAAATATTTCTACAATATGATCCTTTGTAGGAACATACTCCAATCTAACTTCATTCTCCAATACTTTTTCTCTCAATAAATGATATTTGATAGATATTTGTTTTTTCCTTGAAAGCATTACCTAATTCTTTGAAATATTTATAGGTATAAGCTCATCACATATCACTCTTATGTCCTTGAGTATTTGCTTCATCCACAAAACTTGTGTGTAACAAGATGCTACAACAATATACTCAGCTTTTGCAATGGATAACAAAACCAAATCTTGTTTCTTTCTAAGCCATGAAACCAATCTTCCACCAAGAAAGAAAGCACCACCACTTGTACTCATTCATTCATCTACACATGCATCCCAATCTACATCAGTGTAAGCATTCAAAGTGAAATCAATATCCTTAGGACACCACAAGCCATAATCTGAAGTTCCATTAGGATATCTAAATACCTCTTCATAGTTGTAACATGTGCTTCTTTCAGTTTTGCTTGAAATCTAGCAACCAAATGTATACTGCATGCATGATATCCGGTCTTGTAGCAATAAGATACAACAGTCCACCAATCATATATTTTTACTTTCTCTAATCAACTTTAGAATATTCATCATCTTTACTCAGCTTACATCCAGTCACCATAGGTGTACAAACTGATTTGGAGTCATCCATTCCAAATTTCTTCAACAACTCTTTGATATACTTAGATTGTGAAATGAATATCCCCTTATCAGTTTGATTCACTTGCATTCTAAGAAAGAAATTCAACTCACCAATCATAGACATTTCAAATTATTTTTGCATCTCCTTTGCAAACTTCTTACACATACTTTCATTTTCTCCAAAGATGATATCATCCACATACACAACTACTATCAACATTCTATTTCCTTCAATCTTGAAAAAAATATTGTTGTTTGCAGAGCCCTTGTTGAACTTTTGTTGTGTTATATATTTCTTCAATCTTGCATAACATGCTCTAGGTGCCTATTTCAATCCATACAATGGCTTCTTCAACTTACAGACCATATCTAGTTTATGTGATAGCTGAAATCCCTCTGGTTGTTCCATGTACACTTCTTCCAATTCTCCATTCAGAAAAGCATACTTGACATCCATCTGATATACCTTGAAGTCTTTATAAGTAGAAAATGCCAAGAACATATGAATTGCCTCCATTCTTGCCACTGGGGAAAATGTCTCTTCAAATTCTATGCCTTCAACTTGTGAATAACCTTTACATACAAGTCTTGCTTTGTTTCTTACAACTTCACCATTCTCATTCAATTTTTTTCTGAACACCCACTTAGTACCAATCACATTTTTGTTTGTTGGTATAGGAACTAGTTCCCATGTTTGATTCTTTTCTATCTACTACAATTCTTCTTTCATTTCTCTTACCCAACTCTCATCTTTACATGCTTCACTCACAAACTTAGGTTTTATCTTTGAAAGTAAACACAGATTTACCTCACTTGCCACCACTTTGCTTCTTGTCTTCACACCTTCACTCTTATGTCTAATTATATGTTCTTCAGGATGATTCTTCTTTACATACTTAGGAGTCTTAGGAGCAGGTTCTAGAATCTCTTCCTCTTCTTCAATCTATTATTTTTGTTCCTCTTTATTCTCTTCAGGTACAGGTTCGCAGATAGGCTGATCATCCAGTTCAACTTCACTTATCTCAACTAGTTTGTGCATATCCTCATCAACCTTCACATTTTCACTATCAAATATCTTCCTTAATCCCTTATTGAAGCATCTATATGCTTTTCTAGTAGTTGAATACCCAAGGAAAATGCCTTCATCACATATAGCATCAAAATTTCCAAGGTTCTCATCATCTCTTTTAATGTAACACTTGCTTCCAAACACCTTAAATTACTTCACAATAGGAATCTTACTAGTCCATAACTCATAAGGAGTCTTAGTTTTTTTACCTTTGATCTAAAATCTATTAAGAATATAAACAGAAGTTTGGATTTCCTCTCTCCAGTATACATCAAGTACATTTTCTTCTTTCATCATAGTTCTAGTAGCTTCCTAAATAGTTTGACTCTTTCCCTCAACAACTCCATTCTGCTGCAGAGTTCTAGGAGTAGAAAAATGTCTCTTTATTCCATTCTCTTCACAAAATGTGCTAAACTCATTGGAAGTGAATTCTCTACCTCTATTATACTTTAAACGTTTAATTCTCAGGTTTACTTCATTCTCTACCCTTGCCTTAAACACTTTAAATCTATCCAGATCCTAAGTCTTTTCTCTAAGAAATGTAACCCATGCCATTCTAGAATAATCATCAACAAGGAGCATGAAATACATCTCACCATTTAGACTTCCTATTCTTGTAGGTCCGCATAGGTCAGTATGAACCAATTCCAACATTCTAGTAGTTGACTGATCTTTTCCTTTAAAACTACATCTCATTTGCTTTCCTAGATGACAACTCTTGCACACAGTATTAGGCTTTGTGATCTTAGGAAGATCTTGGAAAACCTCTCTTGAACTGATCTTGATCAAATTATCAAAGTTTAAATGTCTCATCCTCTAGTTCCATAGCCAACTTTCATTAACTTGAGATACAAGGCACTGAACATCAACACCCTTAAGCTGATAAATATTTCCATACGTTCTTCCTGCTACAACCATAGTTCTAAACCCTTTTCTGATCTCACAGGTGTTATCCTAAAACACAACCTTCAATCATTTTCTACACATTTTTCCAACACTCAAAATATTATTTCTTAACCCCTTAACATAATAGACATCATCAATGTTATGCTTTCCATCAAAACTAATTATTTCTTTCCCAAAAATCTTTGCTCTAGAATCATCTCCAAACATAACTAAACCACCAACATACTTTTCAAGCTTAGTGAACTTACTTTTATCTCTGATCATGTGATTAGAGAAGCCACTTTCAATCACCCACTAGACTTCATCTTGTCTATCATGAAATGCAGTAACCAGAGTACCTTCCTTCTCATCATTCTTACTCTCTAAACCACTTTCCCTTGCACATCTTCTAGAGTTAGCAGACAGATTTATTCTCTAAAGCTAAAAAAAGCATTCATCATGGTGTAGCCATGGTAGGAGGGTCCTCAAAGAGAACAATCTAGATCGTGCAACAAGAGTCACACAATAGAAGCCACTCAAAATATGGAGGCAAATACATATTCAAACCTTCTTATTATCAGAAAATTCAATTACAATCAGCCAACAACATCTGGGTTTACAGATTTGGCTCACATGCCTGATTAAACATGCCTAAAATACAATATTCCTATATGATCCTTAATGCGAGCTGAAATATTACATATCAATCCTAATATTCTTCTCAATTACTTTCCTAATGATCTATTACAATGATTTATATCACACTCTAAGGTCTAGAATCTTTTGTGTCAGCCAAAGATCATTACAATCTCCAATGAAGAAAATGTAATGTCTGCATGAAATAGGTCGGCCTTAAATTTTATTTTCTCCCCTCTAGGTGCATAGGATGAAGTGTGGACCTAAATTAAGGTCAGGGGACACTCCATAGAAAAAATTGAAACACACTGTAAGGATCTGCAAGTTACGGGAAGGATCCACAAGAATCAAACTAGCCGTTAGGCTCGAAACTGGTCGAATGCTCTGTTCTAGAAATTGTCGCTTAATCCAAAAGCGATAACTTGCCAGAAAATGATCCAATCGACCTAAAATCTTGGAATAGGGTAAAATGAAGATGTCCATGATGATACATAGATTTGCAGGGTTCGACGAGAAAATATGATGAAATGTTGAATTTTCCAACTTGAACTAAACAGGAACTAAACAAGAACAAAACTAAAATGAAAATATTTTTGGTTGATGCAGGATTGCAAAGAACCAAGGATGCTTCTGCATCAGACATCTGAGGTTAATTGAAAAGTGATTCCCTCACTTTGCTGGGGCTAAAGGAAAACCAATATGGTCTACCTCAGCCTGAGAAATCCAAGAAGAATCTTCCACTGGTATGTCTTTCCACGTCACAAGATATTATTTGTATTGTCTTCCACGTGTTTTCCTCCCATCTGTGGTATCCAAAATCTCTTCTATCTCATTTGATTGTTGTTTAGGAAACTATTTCTCCAATTTTTCTCTACTTTCTTCACTGAATTATGCTTCATGGTATTGATGTAGATCTGCAATGTTGAATATAGGTGATACTCCCACGCCATCCGGTAACTCTACTTCATATGCATTTCCTGAATCAAACTTCTTCATAATATTACAGGGTCCAAACTTCCTCATCTGAGCTTATTGTATGTGCCAACTGGAAATATTTCCTCCCTTAAATACACCATCACTTCATCTCCAACTTTGAACTCCTTATGTCCCCTTTTTTTGTCTACTCACTCCTTATACTTCTAGTTCATATCTTCCAAATGTTGCTTTACTTGAGTATGCACTTTCTTCATATATTCTACAAATTCCTCTACTTATGCACTCCTTTTATCTTCCTTAATGATGTCTCACAACTCTGATATACCTCTAGGATGAACTCTAGTAACAATCTCAAAAGGTGTCTTTTCGATACTCTTGTTCACTGAATTGTTGTAAGCAAACTTTTCTTGTGCAAGGACTAAATCCCAACTTTTGGTCTTCTCTCCAACCAAACATCTTAGAAAATTCCACAAACTCTTTCTTACTACCTCTATCTGTCCATCAGTCTGTGTGTGAAAAGTAGAATTGAACTTTAAATCTATCTTTAACTTCTTCCAAAGTGTCCTCCAAAAGTAACCAACAAACTTTGTATCCCTATCTAAAACAATACTCCTAGGTAATCCATGCAATTTGACCACTTACTTGAAAAACAAGTATGCTACATGTACTACATATATTGTCTTCTTACAAGGTATGAAATGTTCCATTTTAGCAAATCTATCCACCACCACAAATATAGAATCACTACCTCTCTGTGTCTTCGGAAAACCAAGTATGAAATCCATCCTGATATCCTCCCAAGGTTTCTCCAGAACTGTCAAAGGCTTATACAATCCAACATTTCGACTACTCCCTTTTTCAACTTGACAAACTCTGCAACTCTACACAAATTTCCTAACATCCTTATGAATCTGTAGCCAAAAGTATTTCTCACTTACCAATGCTTCTATTTTATCAATTCCAAAGTGTCCTACTAATCCTCCACTATGTTTTTCTTTCACCAAGCTATCCCTCATTGAACTCTGGGGTATACACAATTGATTCCCTTTGAACAACATATCATCCTAAATGAAATAATCCAACCACTAACTCCTATCCTCCAAGACTGGTTCTTTACAAGCTCTCCAAGGTTCTGCAAAATCTGGGTTTTCCTCATACAAGTTCTTTAATTCATCAAAACCTAATACCCCCACTCTCATATTTTCTAGTAAATTCCTTCTCCTACTCAAAGCATCAACAACTCTATTTGAATTTCAACTCCTATGTTTCCAAACAAAAGTATAACTCTGTAAGAATTCCACCCATCTGATGTGTCTCTGATTCAACTTACCTTGACTGTTCAAATACTACAATTCCTGATGATCCATATAAAACAAAAATTCCTTATGAAACAAGTAATGTCTCCACTTTTTCAAGGCTTGAACTATGGCATAAAAATATTGGTCATACACTGAATACCTTCTCCTAGCATCATTCAATTTCTCACTGGAATAAGCTACTGGTCTTCCTTCTTTACTTAATACTGCTCCAATTGCATTTCCATTTGCATCACAATCTACCTAAAATACCTTACTAAAATCTAGTAAATCCAACACAGGCTACTCGGTCACCTTCTATTTCAACAACTCACAACTTCAGTCTGCTCCAGATGTCCACCTAAAATCTTTCTTATCCCCTCTCATTGTTTATGTCATAGGGCTGCATATAGAATTGAAATTCCTAATGAACTTCCAATAGAAACTAGCCAATCCATGAAATGATCTTACCTCTCCAATGCTTTCCGGTGTAGGCCATTCAACAATTGATCTTACCTTCTCAGGATCCATCTTCAGTCCATCCATAGATATCACAAATCCCAGATATACCAATTCTTCCTTCATGAAACTACACTTCTTAATGTTTATCAGCAACTTCTCTTCTCTCAACCTCTGTAAAACTTATCTTATATTCAATAAATTTTCTTCCCTAGTCTTACTAAAAATTAAGATGTCATCCAAGTAGAAAATCACATACTTACCCAAGAATTTCTTCAATACCTCATTCATCAGCCTCATGAAAGTACTTGGTGCAATGTTTAGTCCAAAAGGCATCACCAACCACTCATACAATCCTTCATTTGTCTTGAATGTTGTCTTCCACTCATCCCCTTATCTAATTCTAATCTAATGATATCCACTCTTCAAATCTATCTTTGTAAAGTATTTAGCTCCACTCAAACAATCCATAATGTCATCCATCCGGGACAAAGGAAATCTATACTTCACTATGATTTTTTTTATGGCTCTAGAGTCTGTACACATCCTCCATTCTCCATCCTTCTTAGGTGCTAGCACAATAGGTACTGCACAAGGACTTAGGCTTTCTTTGATCAAACCCTTCCTCAACAACTCTTGCACTTGTATATTCAACTCTTAATTTTCTGTTGGTGTCATCCAGTGTGCTACTTTTTTAGGAAAAGTAGCTCTAGGAATCAGATTCATACAATGACCAATACTCCTCACAGGTGGGAATCCCTCAAGTACATTATCTAAAATGATAGCTTCATATTCTGCCAGCAACTCCTTTATCTCCTCTGGTTGCTCTTCTACAAGCTTCAAGTCTTCATCCTTCTTAGGAACCAATGCATAGCACATGTTCTCATGTCTCAGTCCATCCAGAAATCTCCTTCCATCAACCAAACAAAATCTAGCATTCAAACAAATCTAAACTTTAGGAACATCCTCCAATGGCAACAAAATCTGCTTCATCCCATTAGCAAAAATGGTATATGTGTTCTTCTTTCCATAATGAATAGCCTGTCTATCATATTGCCAAGGCCTTCCCAACAAAACATGGCATACATCCATAGGCATGATATCACACAAAACTTCATCATGATAATTTCCTATCTTCAATTTCCCCAAACATTGTTCACTTACCAGTATCTTATGCTCATCTTGAATCCATGCTATCTAATAGGAATTTGGGTGTTTCAATCTTTATAGCTTCAATTTGGTCACCATTTCTTCAAAAACCAAGTTCTCAAAACTTCCACTGTCAATAATCACTCTACAACATTTACCAGCTACCTTGCATCTGGTCTTAAACAAATTCTTTCTCTGCAACGATTCCTGCTCCATCTCACTTTGACACAATACTCTTTTGTTCACCAACACTTCTCCTTCTTTTGGTTTATTAAATGATTTGACATGATCCTCCTCAACAAAGTTTGTTCTTCTACTGTTCTCTATCTTTCTGCTTGTATCTCTCTAATTACATTCAAATGCTCTATGTCCTTCTCCACCACACTTAAAACAAGTTCCCCTAAATACTCTTTTCTCCTATCCTCTATCATCTTTTCTATAACCCTCATTCCAGTAGCCACCATATCCTCCTCTTCAGTGAGAGTTTTCATCATCTCTATAGTACAAATTATCATTCTTACTGAATTCCTTGTCTTTATTCTGATTTGCAAAAGATTCTCTTCCTTCTCCAGTAAAAGTTCCTCCTCTCTGAGATCTTCCACCTCTTCCTCTCTATCTCTGGTCATGTCTTTTATTTAATTTCTCTTCTACTTTTAGGACACATTGATATGCCTCTTCCACACTCTACAACCTAATCAAACTAATCTCATCCTATATAGATGACCTCAATCCATTCACATATCTAGCTAATTTCTCAGTCTCATCCTCCGAATGTTTGGATTTGATATTCAACTTGTAGAACTCCTCAATATACTCTGTCACACTTGACTCCTTCTGCTTCAAATTTTGCAAATTCTGGAAGAAGCTGATTTGATAGTCTGCGGGCATAAACTTCATCTTTAACTTATTCACCATCTGATCCCATGATTTTATCTTCTCCTTTCCTCTTCTTTTCCTATTTGTCTGCAAATGTTTCCACCAAAGGGATGCATGTCCATTAAAATTTGTACAATAAAATTTCACCTTCTTGTCTTTAGTGGTACCTTCAAAATCAAAGTACTTCTCCATCTATGTTATCCAATCAAGCAATTCATCTATATCCAACTTACCACTATAGTCTGGTGGATTGAAATGTGGTTTAGTATTTGCTCTAGTTAGGGCTCTTATGAACCTCTCTTCTCCCTAATCCAAGCTAGGTTGATCTTCTCTTTCCCTTCCTTCATGTTCTTCTACCTCTTCATCACTCACATTATCAATTGGTATACCTCTCCTCTAGGCCATTTCAACTGCATCTAATCTAGCAGCAATTCCTCTCAACATCTACATCATAGTTGGGTTTGCATTTCAATGCACTCCATTTCCTCTACCATTTCTTCTTCCCACCATCTTTACACAAGTCCTCTGTAGCTAGAGGTTGGATCCTCAGTCTGCCACCCCACAAAAAATCTTCAACAAGACTCCGCAAACTCTGACGATCTCTCATAGAACAAATCTTGCTCTGATACCAATATAGTGTAGCCACAGTAGGAGGGTTCTCAAAGAGAAAAAAATTGACCATGCAGCAAGAGTCACACAATAGAAACCACTCAAAATATGGAGGAAAATGCAGATTCAAACCTTCTTATTATCAGAAAATTCAATTACAATCAGTCGACAACATCTGGGTTTACAAATCTAGCTCACAGGCCTGATTAAGCATGCCCAAACTACAATATTCCTATATTCTCCTTAATGTGAGCTGAAATATTACATATTAATCCTCATATTCTTCTCAATTATTTTACTAATGATCTATTACAATGATTTATATCACACTCCAAGATATAGAATCTTTCACATTAGCCAAAGATCATTACAATCTTCGATGAAGAAAATGTAACGTGTGCATCAAATAGGCCGGCCTTAAATTTGAATTTATCCTCTCCAAGTGCATAGGATGAAGTGTGGACCTAAATTAAGGTCGGGGGACACTCCATAGAACAATTCAAAAAACACCGTAAGGATCCGCAAGTTATGGGAAGGATCCACAAGAATCAAACTAGCTATTAGGCTTGAAACTAGTCGGATGCTAATTTGTTCTAGAAACTATCGCTTAATCCGAAAGCGATAACTTTCTGAAAAATGATCCAATCAACCTGAAATCTTGGAATAGGGGAAAATGAATTCCTGAAAAAATGATCCAATCAACTTGAAATCTTCGAATAGGGGAAAATGAACATGTCCACGATGATACATAGATCCACAGGGTCCGACAAGCAAATATGATGAAATGTTGAATCTGCCAACTTAACTGAACAAGAATAAAACTAAAATGAAAATATTTTTGGTTGATGCAGGATTGAAAAGAACTAAGGATGCTCCTACATCACATCATCAAAAATCCCAGCATCTTCTCTAACATAATACAACTTCTTGTACTTCTTATCCTTTCTGTCTTTATTATTATCTTTGTTCTTCTTATGTGTTACCCATAAAAGTTCTCCTAACTTCTCTTCATGTTGCTATCTTTTATTTCTGCCTAAGTAAAATACTCAAACTTATGTTCAAGTGGCCTTTTGTTATTTTCCTTGAACCCAAATGGGGTTTTCCTTTGTTCGTCTAACCTCTCATTCTACTACTTATGTTGTTGGTTTCTCACTAGGCTGTGTTTTCTTACTATTTTCAAACTTGTCTTGCCTTGAGTGAATGTATGAATATTAATAACCTGATTGATGAGTTTTCCTATGTGTGAACCATAGAAACTTCACCCACAAGTCATACCTTGGGTGAAATTCTTTAAGCTATCTCAAACCTAGGTGGGGTTTTATTGAGACAAAGTGCATGGAATTGAGCAAGCTCAACTGGAAGCAGTGAAGGTTGAGGAAGATTTTATCGCCATGGGTAAATGGAAATTAGGCTCAAATGTGATGCTATTGCAAGGAATCTCCTAAGTTTCTGGTTGGAAGTCACAAAGAGGTAGAGTTATCTCACTCAACTGCCGAAAACATTAATTTAACAATTTTTGATGACATACAATAGCCTAAAGAGGGACAAGACCAGCATAGTAATGATTTGACTTTCAACTTATATACTTCTTTTGAAGTTGAAAGTAGTTACAATTCGTCTAGTGATGATGAAGATAATGAGCTGTGGGAAAGGTCATTGTTTGTTTCACCCCCTCCTTTTGATAAGCTCTTCCCCTCTAAGACTAATTTGAATGATGTGGCATTGACTTCTTTTCTTACTCTAGAATATGGAATTTTCTTCTTTGAAGAAATAGAGAATAAGGGCATATGTTTAAATTTGGAAGGAAATGATGGTTCCAGGGATGGTGATTTTTGGGAAAAGGAAAAATAGTCGACTCATTCCAACCCTCTTTTTAGTTTTGATGAATTTGAAATATGTGATAACCTCCTTTTCATAGATCGGGTTGTTGGTCAATTTATGCATGAGGATAAATGTCATTTATCGAGGGGTGAGATAGATTATAAAAAAATGGATGATAAAGTTGAAGTATAGTCAGAAGTGTAAAATAAACCAGGCTCTACTCTGCATCAGTCTACAAAAGCAATTACCATTCATGAAAGTGATCATACTAAGAGAAGGTATGATGAGGTTAAGGATAGTATTGTTTCCTGTGGTAATTTTCTAGGGACTTGGCAAAATTTTGGGGAATGTAAGGTCAAAGGAAAATTTGGAACTCAAGATGCCATCATTCACTTTTGGAGATGTTAATATGCATTGTGTAGCTAAAGGTGAAAATAAAAATTAGCTCCAAGAGGTAACTGAATCTCTAAACATCTTTTCTTCTTATTTGCAACTTGATTATGAAGCTTCTAAGTTTGTTGATGAAATTATTGAAGGAAAAGTAGTAGGAAATGAGGTAATTAATCATCCCATTTCTAAATATTTTCATATTATACAAGATTCAAATTTTTCAAATCCATCATTTGAGTCAATACATGGGATGGATAAAAATGAAGAGATCAAGATAGATGAATCAACAGTCAAATCTGATGAATCTTTTGTTGCACATACTACAAATTGGGGTCCAAAACTTTTAAACAATGTAGTTACTTCCACATGTGGTAACCAAGAAGTCTCTTTATCTCATGATTTGTATGTGGGGTGTCAAATTGAGGGTTGGTTTATTTTTGTTCAAAAGATCAATTACAAAGCATTATTGAATCTGATGTGGTACAGGAATATTTTGGTAACTCTATGCAAGGTAGTGACAGTGTGAATCATTTATTTGCAGAGGCATACAATAAAGAGTGGCTTATTTAGTATCAAATTTTACTCAAAGAATTTTCACATGGTGCTTGTTTCATCTTTTTGATGGTAGCAGCCACAATTTGGCAATTGGTTGTGCACACAATTTTCAGTCACCTAGCATTGTTTTGCATAGGAAACTACTTCTCCCAGCCCGTTTGTATGATCAATCTAGAGTATGATCAATCTGGAGGCCATTTGAGGTAAGGTCTTCCTACCATGTACAAAATAAGATTTTTTGTTGTGCTGGTAGTTTAGGTGCTTTCCTTTCCTTCCTTGTTCCATTTTTGGCTTGCTTTTTCTCTAGCTCCTCCATGCTCTTTGACTTTGTGCCCAATGGATAAGGACTGATCCATGCTTGAGATTCTATATTCCTTGGTTCATCCTTTGCAGTCCTTGTCCCCAGCCAGAGCCACTGTTACCCATAAAAGTTCCCCCTAACTTCTCTTATTGCTATATTTTCTTTCTGCCTAAGTCTGAGACTCAAACTTATGTTTGGACAACCTTTTGTTATTTTCCTCAAACCCAGGAAAGGTTTTTGTTTGTTCGTCGAACCTCTCATTCTACCACTTGTGTTCTTGGTTTATCGCTAGGCAATGTTTTCTTACCATTTTCAAACTTGTCTTGCCTCTGGTGAATGTACGAATATTAATAACCCGATTGATGAGTTGTCATATGTCTGAACCATAGAAAATTCACCTAGAAGTCATGCCTTGGGAGGAATTCTTTAGGCTATCTCAAACCTAGGCGGGGTTGTATTAAGTTGTGCGAACCACCTATTTTTCCACCTAGAAGAGTTTTGGTGATTAACTTAATAGCAGTTAGCCTATTCATTTAACTAACACGTTATATAGAAAAGAAACCAGAATTTTTCAAGCATGATATGAACAAGAAACCAATGAAACCATTCATGTAAAGACATAGTGATATCAAAAGAGATATTTTATTTATATATAAACGTTTTTACATTACACTAGCATTACCAAAAACTTCCTGGTATGACTACAAAATTCAAGTCATGGACAAAAATGACAAAAGGATATTTCTTTTTAGGTACACAGAGTAAACATCAGGACATGAATGTCCTCAATGACAACCTGCAGGCACTCGATTTGAGCTGGTGATAGAAAATTTTCATGCAACTGGAGGAATTGTGCAAAAAGCCCCATATCTTTCCTTATCACTCTAGTGTACAGAAGAGCCATGACCTCCTCCAGAGTCTCATCCTAAATAGCCAATGCAATGCAGATAGAACTAGCTATTAATCCATTTTGGGGATAGTAATTGAGCCTGTTAATTGCCACCTTGACGCGATGATGAAACTCAGGTTTCACTAGGCACTCCAATGCTCTCACGCCCTAGTCAAGATAGCCAAAAGTCTTGATGACTATATATATAAAACACTCCAACATAGTTGTGTTATGCACATGATCTTGGCCCAAGAACGCCTCACCAAGGATGCTCCAGAGCACTTCTTCCTCCACCTCACTCTTCACTATGAAGAATTCTTTCAGTTGGTCTGAGGTGTACCTGAATAGTGGATTGTACTCAATTTCCTCTAGAATGATGTAGTCATTGGCAGAATTATCATCACTCTGAGAACTCGCCATATTGAATGCAACTGATTGCAAAAGAAAGGTGATGATGGTTGAATTTATAGAATTTTGGCTAGGAATGGGTGTATTCTCCTAAGCTTGATAAGATGTTAATTTAATTCCAAGTTATGGTTGGCTTGTGTCACTTTGAATTACAATTTCCCATCAAGTATCACACATGTGCCACCACTTGATATCCCTATGTGTTGCATTGATGGTTGGAGGTATGATTGGTCCTTTGGTGGTTGTTGGTGGGATCATGATCGGTTTTCTTTTCTGATATTTATTCCTCTGCTAAATTCAATTATTCTCACCAACTCCCCAAGAAACGTTAGGAATACAATAATTTTTTGGTTTAGTAACAAATTTAGTGCCCATCTAGTGGCATTGACTATGTGATAAATTTGAAATTGCAAGGGATCAAAGGGACCTTTTTGGGATACACCTAAGAGTGTTATCGAGAAGGAATAAACATTTATAGTAGACTGTAATCATTTATAATCTGTGTTATGAATTTAATGATTTGGCATGCTGATCTAGGAATTATGTGTATGATGTAGTTATATCTTCTTTGAAAGATAAGTTGTATGTCTTCATTTATTACAATCTAATTTATCTCTTGAGTTGGATGATCATAAATTTTCAATCTTTGTATTGATAGTTTGTGGTTTTGGATTATGTCGTTTGTGCTAGCTTCATATTTATGGAATAGTGTTCGTCACCTTTTATGCTTTCTAGTTAAAAGCATACTCCTTGCGTTAGAATAGGACAATTCATTGAAGATTTAATGAGGGAGTTGTACCTTGAAAAAATTCAAAGAAAAATCACAAAAGAAATTGTGATCTTTTCAGAGTTGTTAGCGGATTTCAATTGGTGCTAAATTTGGGTCTGGAGTTATTATTTAATCATATGTGTCAAGAGCCATTCCATTCGCTAACATTATGTACATCTCTATTTGGACGTCTTGAAGCATAATGACCAATATTTCCACAACTGAAACATTTAAAAGGTAACATACCTTTGTACTTACCGGTACCTTTCTTCAACTTCCTTGTAAAATTTGCTTCCAACTCATCTGAACTATCATCCTCTGGATCATATTTTGTCTTTGTAGCTTTAAAGGTTGACTCTGTCTTCTCCTCTTTCTTTCCAAACTTCCTCATCTCAAATGCAGTCAACTTGCCAAATATTTTTTCTTTAGTAAAATTCTTAGGATCATACGGTTCCTCAATAACTGAGACCTTATCACTGTAACTCTCGGGTAAGGTCATTAGAATCTTCTTTATTATATCTTCATCTTCCAGAGTACCCCCTTGATTCCTAACTTCATTTGCTGCAAGATCAACCCTCTGGAAATAGCTTGCAATAGCTTCTCCTTCTTCCATTTTAATATTTTCATATTTGTGCTTTGTTGTCAGCTTCTTTGTCAATTTCATTGTATCATTTCCTTCATAGATATCTTCCAGCTTCTTCCAAACTTCATAAGTAGTGCCCAAAGAAATAGCTTTTTTTCACTCAGTCTTAGATAAGCACTATAAATCACATATCTCACTTTCTCATTCTTCTCATAGGTGGAAATCTCATCTATAGTAGTAGGACGACTTGCCAAAGCAACATAATTTGTCTGAACAACCTTCCATGTCTTGTAACCAAGAGAGATTATGTAACCTCTCATCTACAATTTCTAGTCATTGTAGTCAGATCCATCAAACATAGGGATCACCAATTTGTACGCCATAGGATCTACCTCAAGCCGTTAAGCTCTTTACCAAGGAACCAAAGCTCTGATACCAATTGTTGAAATGCAAAAGACAACTAAGAGGGGGAGTGAATCAGTTGTCACCAAATTCAAACACAAAACTTCAAACACTTATCAACTTCACAACCACTTTATTTTGTTATTATGTATGAACATGAAATGCAGATAACAAAAAGAAAAATCAACACAAGAGACGCCAGATTTACGTGGAAAACCTGGAATAATGGAAAAACCACAGTGAGGATTATCTCAAAATATAAAGTAATTACACAACTAAATACAAAGAGGCTCACTACCTACATAGAGGACTCACTATCCAAAAGGAGGCTCACTTCCTATAGATACAAAAGATAACAAAAAAATACACCACTGCAAGTTACACACATCTACAGCTTGATCAGAATGATTGTAGACATCATCAACTCACTACTTTCAGGAATCTAATGCATTAAAGTATTGTTGCCTCAATTCACTTTTGCACAACTCTGCTTCTCAAACTTGTGGCTTGATTGGTTAATTCATTACATCTTGACTTGTATTTATACCATATTCAACCTTAGAAACTTTCTCCAAGGTCAGCTACACATGATTCATTTCATAACTTCAAATTAGGTCAGAAACTCAACATTCCCATGGTTGAAACGAATGAGAGTGGACCAAACCAATACTTAACCAAGACCCAAAATATCATCTCAGATCAATCACACGCTTCCTTAATTAATTCTTAATCCTTCGTATGAAATGTAAACACTAGGTTGGCCAAACCTAATGAAAAAACAAAAGAACTTTAAAGTACATGGTTCCACATTAAGAAGATAACATGTGGACCACACAACATGCTTCATCAATCACTGTAACACATCTTAGATTCCTTTAGACTCATCTGCATCAGCTGCAACAACCTTCAAACCTAGAACACTTCTCACCAGTCCATCTGGACTATACAAACACACATAGCAATACTGAAACTCAACTTCTCGGGCACCATACCACGAACATCTTTTCCAGAACATAGGGAACACCATTACAAGACATATTCCAGATTTGCAAGACCTAAAACAAACTAGTGGAGGACTCCAAAGTAGAAACATATCTCCCAGTCCATAGACAAACAACTTTTTCAAACTAGTTCACATACCGATGAACACATCTTCCACTCTCCATCAAACCAAAAGCTACAAACCAGGATATTTCATCAAAAAATGCTCGAAAACAACACCACAGATCTACACAAGCATAGGATCAACACAAAATAAATGTGGAGCATAAATTGAACTACATTATGAGCATACACACCTCTATCTTCACTATGACACTTAACAACTCACCATATCAACACATCTGCAATATCATAAAGATATCTCCATGTACTAACAACATCTCATCAACATCTCAACTATACATGCACAACCAGAAACATCATGTATTGTATTGACATGAATGACAACATTAATGAAAACACAACTAAACTTGCTCATACTTGCAACAAACTTTGTGAAATTAGATCCCTCTTCCTTCATTCCCCTTTTTACTATGGATAAAGGAAGTTGTGCACTCCATTTCCATAGTCCACAATAACATAAGGAATAATTTGAGGTACCATGCAAATATCTGAAGACTCTTTTAACTACATTAAAATGAACTCTACCAAGATTAGACATATATCTAGAAAGAACTCCCACTACTTGGGCAATGTCTGGTCTAGTACAAGTTCCATAACACACATTAAAGTTCCAACTGCACTCTGGTAAGGCACTCTTCTCATGTCTTCCATCATTGATGGAGATGTTGGACAATCTATAATAGATAACTTTGTTCCAACTAAAAGAGGAACACATAATGGTCTACAATCTTGCATATCAAACCTCTATAAAATTGATTTGACAGTCTTGCTTTGGCCAAGTGTATTGGATTTTTTGGTTGTAATTGATTTCAACACTATTAGCATTCATGTGTTTAAGGTTGTATATGTCGAGGATATTTAGAAAATTGTTAAAAATATGTTACAAGTTGCCAATGATGCAGTGAAGTTTAATCTGTTGGCGTATTCAGTACATTGATGATCAGAGGTTGTGGATTGAATGGTTTCTTTTTTAGTATATCTAGTTTATCCACGTTAAGTTTCAGAGATCCACATGAAGATTTGATCGAGTTATGAGCAGTTGTGTTCTAACAGTTATTTTGTTGCTTCAGTTAGTGTTCTTGATTGAAGATTATGTGATTCTAGTAATTTCAGTGGTTGTGGATGTTTCTCTAGTGATTCATGATGTTTTTCAATGTTTCTAGGTCATGTTCTATCTATGTTGTTAGTCCACATTGATCGTTGTGCTCATGATTGATGATTTTCTCTTGCGTGTTCATGGCTGACAAGGTGATGGTAGTGTGTTGTGGATCTTTGAAGAGTAATTGTTTGAATTTTTTTCATGTTTGAGATGTTGATTTGGGTCTTCACTAAGCTGTGGCCGACTTTGGTCGTTGCGCATTAAATATTATTTGTGGATTGAGCTGACAGTTCATATTCATTTTATTATTTTGTTGAAGCCGACATGTAATGATGTAATTTCTTGTTGCGAATATATATATAAGAAATTGTGTATATAATTTGAAGGTGTGCTTGTGTATGAGATGTGCTAATAAAGTCTAAATCATTTGAAGGAAGAGTAGAGTGTGAAGAAGAGTGAAGAAGAGTGAAGAATAGTGAAGAACTATTCATGTGCTTAACTGGAACTATAATCAGGCATTAGCAGATGCTATTTTTTCAATTCAAAATCTTGCAGATGTGATCTGAATGTTTCTCTAAGATAGTGTGTCTTTCTTGGGCAGAAATCTTTGTTGTATTTGAGCAGTGTGCTCTAGGCAATGCATCTGAATGCATGTGCATTCCTATTTCATTATTTATACTTTTAAAAGGGTATAATCTTGTGGACTGACCTCCACCATGGTTTTTCCCCTAATAGGGTTTCCACATAAAAAAAATTTGGTGTTATGTGTGTTTATGATGTGTTGATGATTTATACTTTCATGGTTATTAATCAAATCTAAGAATAAGGGTTAATAAGTTTAATAACTTTGAATTTATGTGACAACTGATTCACCCCCCTCTCTCAATTGTCTACCCTTATGTTGCCAACAATTGGTATCAGAGCAGGTTCCTTGGAAGAATTTTAATAGCTTGAGGTGATTCGGGATGGCGACATACAAGAAGGATAGTCTAAGATTTGATGGAACAAATTACTCTTTGTGGAAGACTTGAATGGAGTGTCATCTGAGATGCATAGGTGAACCCTTCTGGAACATTACAAGCAATAGGTATGTTATTCCACCAAATGGTCCTACTACTACTACTAAGATTAGGGATGTTGAGTACAATATCAGGGCTAAGGAAGCATAGTTGAGTACTTTTCTTGATTCTAAAATGATAAATGTGATGGATTTGAAGACTGCTTATGAGATCTAGAAAAAGTTAGAAACTTTGTATGAAGGTGATTCACTTGTGAAGATTGCTAAGTTGCAAAGTCTAAAAGGGAAATATGAGATGTTTAGAATGGGAGATGATGAGAACATTACTACTTTCATGCAAAGAGTGAATGAGCTTGTGTGTGATATCAGATGTGCTGGTGGACAATTGGAAGAATTAGATATTGTTGCTAAAGTGCTTAGATCCTTTCCTGTTGCTTACAAATCCAAAGCTACTCCTATTGAAGAGCTTCGGACTGTGACAAATGTTACCAGAGATATGTTGATTGGTAAGCTTCCTACTTTTGAGTTGAGTGAATTTGGTGATGCCCTTCCTAAGACAGGATCTGTATTTAAGGCTACAACCTCTAGAAGAGATAAACAAATATATGATCTAGGAGAAAGTTCATCTAGAAATACATTAAAGTATGAAGAAGAAATGAGAGAGATTGAAGAAGAAGAGAGAGAGATAGAAAAGCTGGAAACACTTATTTTCAAAAGAGAAGCCAGAGGACAAGGTAAGTACAAAGGAAAATTGCCTCTTAAATGTTTTTTCTTGCAATAGGATAGGTAATTTTGCATCAAGGTATCTGGAAAGAGTTCCTAAGCCAAGACCTAACAAGCCTATATTTCAAAAGAAGTGTTACTATGTTGTTGATGGTGTGACAGATGATGAATCTAACAAAGGGAATGCAAGTGATGATGAATGGGAATTTATTTCTATCAAGGAAACTAATCCTTTCTACTAAATATACTAGTTGCACAAATGTGGAGAAAGCCATAGTTGCTTGAGTTGAAGATAAAGATGAATTGGTGATTGACAGTGGATGCTCTCATCACATGATAGTTGATAAAAGTAAATTTGTGAGCTTGGAAAAGTATGATGGTGGTGTTGTAATATTTGGTGATGATCAAGTTGGTATAATTTGTGGCAGAGGATGCATTTTTCTTGATGGTAAGCATAATACTGATGATGTCCTATATGTGGAAGGTCTAAAGCATAATCTCTTAAGTGTTGGACAAATGGTTGATAAGGGATACAATCTACAATTCAAGGACAGAAAGTGTAGAATATTGGGGATTTTTGGAAATGTGATTGCTTCAGGTACAAAAACTAAAGGTAATATCTTTCACCTAAGTTTTGCAAGTAAAAGTTGTTTGATTGCTCAAGTTGATGAAATTTGGTTATGGCATAGGAGAATGTGTCATGTTAACTTTGACAATATTATCAAGATAAGTTCTACTAAGGCTGTGAGAGATCTTCCTAAGTTGGTGAAACCTACTAATGCCATATGCAAGGAATGTCAATTAGGAAAGTAAACTAGAACTTCATTTTGAATAAAACAACATTGTTCAAATGAATTCTTGGAGCTTGTGCATACTAATTTGTGTGGTCCGTCTAGAGTGAATTCTATAAGGTTATAGGTATTTCATGTTACTCATTGATTATTATTATAGAATGATGTGGGTTACTTTCTTAAGGAAAAAATCTAAAGCTCTGGAAAAGTTCAAGATCTTTAAAGTTATGGTTGAGATAGAGACAGGTTTGAAGATTAAATGTCTGAGATCAAATAGAGGTGGTGAATTCACTTCTAGTGATTTTAATTATTTTTGTGAAGAACATGGAGTAAAGAGATAGTTATCTACATTGTGGACCCCTCAGCAAAATAGAGTTGTGGAAATGAAGAATAGGACAATTGAAGAAGCTGCTAGAAAAATGATGCTTGAAGGAAATGTCCCTCATATCTACTGGAGAGAAGTTGTAAGTATTGTTGTTTACACTCTCAACCAGATACAAATCAAAGGTGATACTGGTAAGACTCCTTATGAGCTATGGTATGATCATAAACCTAATGCTAGATAATTCAAAATCTTTGGGAGTAGATTCTATATCAAAAGAGATGAGGATATAGGAAATTTTGATGCTAAAAGTGATGAAGGAATCTTTCTTGGTTATTCTACTAAGAGCAAGGCCTTCCGATGTTACAATAAGAGATTGAGGAAAATGGTTTAAAGTGAAAATGTTAGGGTTGATGAAGACATAGGTATGCCATCCAAAACCTATGGATATGATTCAGATGATTAGAATGTCAGTACAAACAAAGGAAAACAAGTTTAGACTTCAAAACAAGTTCAAATCATTCCGGTGAATCAAGATGATCAAGAAGAAGGAGAAACTAGTGAAAGTGCAGAAGAGAGATCGCAAGAGCCTGAAATTCAAGAACATCCTAAGACTCCAAGGTATGTAAGGTTAAATCATTCACAAGATCAGATTATTGGTGATAAGAGCAAAGGTTTCCAAACTAGGAGAAGAATTACAGAAGAATAATGTTTGATTTCAAAGACTGAGCCTAGTAATGTCAATGAAGCATGTAAAGATGAACATTGGATGGAAGCAATGAAAGAAGAAATACAACAAATTGAGAAGAAGGATACATGGATTCTTGTTCCTAGACCTAAGGATAAAAATGTAATTGGAACTAAATGGCTCTTTCAGAATAAACTAAATGAGCAAGGTGAAGTAGTTAGAAACAAAGAAAGACTGGTGAGTAAAGGATATTCACAAATGGAAGGAATTGATTTTGAAGAAAATTTTGCCCCTATTGCTAGGATTGATGTTGTGAGATTATTTCTTGCTTATGCTACTTACAAAGACTACAAGGTTTATCAGATGGATGTCAAGTCAACATTTCTAAATTGTGAACTAGAACAAGAAGTGCATATTGAGCAACCTGATGGATTTCAATTGACTGATCTAGGAGATATGGTTTTTCGATTGAAGAAAGTACTATATGGACTTAAGCAACCCCCTAGACCTGATATCATGAATGGTGTGTGCATTATTGCAAGATTTCAAGTTGATCCTAAGGAATCTCATGTGGCAGCTATGAAGAGGATTTTCAGATACTTGAAGGGAACAGATGATTTTGGCCTATGGTATCCTAAAGATAATGATCTTACTTTGAGTTCCTTTACTGATGTTGATTGGGAAAGAGATGTGAATGACAAAAAGAGTACCAGTGGTGGTGCATTTTTCTTGGGAAAGAAGTTGATTTCATGGTTAAGTAAGAAACAAAATGCCATTTCTCTATCTACTACATATGCAGAATACATTGTTGCTACTAATAATTGTACTCAAGTTTTGTGGATGAAACAAATGTTGAAGGATGTCAGAGTTGTGTATGATGAACCCATTTCCATATTCTATGAAAATTCAAGTGCAATAAACATTTCTATGAATCTAGTACTGCATTCAAAGACCAAGCATATATCTATCAAGTTTCAATTTTTGAGAGAGAAGGTGAGTGAAAAGGAAGTCAAATTGGAGTATGTGTCTACTAAGGAAAAAATTGCAGACATTTTTACCAAGTTTCTACCTAAGGATACTTTTGAGTACCTCAAAGGAAAGTTAGGGGTGATTACCCCT
Source organism: Sequoia sempervirens (assembly GCA_007258455.2). NCBI lineage: Eukaryota > Viridiplantae > Streptophyta > Pinopsida > Cupressales > Cupressaceae > Sequoia > Sequoia sempervirens. The sequence continues at coordinate 53,910,374 of VDFB02047397.1, forward strand.
CCTAATCAGAATTAAGATGCATTGCTTTGCATCAGTCTATGTATTTCATAGTCATAGCTTGATCCAGATTGATGTTGTGGTGGCTGCTACTCAGGGGGAGTAGTCAGATGTTCAGATATGTGGTTTAGAGCTTGTGTGAAATCTTTATCATTGATGTAAAAGGGGGAGAAGAATCATGTGAAAAACCTTGGGAAGAGAAGATTCAGAATCTAAGGAGGAATAAGTGTTAAGAGAGAGTTGTGTTGATGATGTTTTTCACATCATGTGTTGCCATCAATTCCAAACGGGGAGATTGTTGGATTTTGTGGTTGTGTTTCTGATATGTGGTTGTCATTGATTTCAACACAATTAGCATTCATGTGTTTATGGTTGTATATGTCAAGGATATTGAGAAAATTGTTAAAAATATGTTGCAAGTTTCCAATGATGCAGTGAAGTTTAATCTATTGGCATATTCAGTACATTGATGATTAGAATTTTTGGATTAAAGGGTTTTTTTTTTATTATATCTAGTTTATCCACGTTAATTTTTAGAGATCCACATGAAGATTTGATTGAGTTACGAGAAGTTGTGTTCTAACAATTATTTTGTTGCTTCAATTAGTGTTCCTAATTGAAGATTATGTGATTCTAGTAATTTCAGTGGTTGTGGATGTTTCTCTAGTGATTCATGATGTTTTTGGATGTTTCTAGATCATGCTCTATCTATGGTATTGGTCCAAATTGATCGCTGTGCTCATGATTGATGATTTTCTCGTGTGTTCATGTTTTTCATGTTCATGGCTGACAAGGTGATGGTAGCGTGTTGTGGATCTTTGAGGAGTAATTATTTGAAGTGTTTTTATGTTTGAGATGTTGATTTGGGTCTTCACTAAGTTGTGGTTGGCTTTGATTGATGCACATTGAAGATTATTTGTGGATTGAGCCGAAAATTCATATTCATTTTATTATTTTGTTGAAGTCGACATGTAATGATGTAATTTCTTGTTGCGGATATATATAAGTGATTTTTTATATCATTTGGAGGTTTTATTGTGTATGAGATGTGCGAATAAAGTCTAAATCATTTAAAGGTAGAGCAGAGTGTGAAGAAGAGTGAAGAAGAGTGAAGAATTGTTCATGTGCTTAACCAGAACTGTAATCAGGCATTAGCATATGCTATTTTGTCAGTTCAAAATCCTACAGATGTGATCTAAATTTTTTTGTAAGACAGTGTGTCTTTCTTGGGTAGAAAGCCTTGTTTTATTTGAGTAGTGTGCTCTAGGCAATGTGCTTGAATGCATGTGCATTCCTATTTCATTCTTTGTACTTTTAACAGGGTATAATTTTGTGGACTGGCCTCCACCATGGTTTTTCCCCTAATAGGGTTTCCACGTAAAAAATCTTGGTGCTATGTGTGTTTCTGATGTGTTTATGATTTATTCTTTCATGGTTATTAATCAGATCTAAGAATAAGGGATAATAAGTTTAATAAGTTTGAATTTATGTGACAACTGATTCACCCCCCCTCTCAGTTGTCTTCCCTTGTGTTTCCAACAAAGCCATAGCTTTTTGTTCACTCTATCTCTTTTAATTTCCATTCCAAGAATGTGTTAAGTTGCACCAAGATCTTTCATTTCAAATTTAGCAGCAAGTTGAGATTTTAGTTCTAAAACCATACCTTCCCTCTACCAATAAATAAAATATCATCAACATATAATGCAATAAATAAGAAATGATCACAATATTTTTTATAATAAACATAATGATTTGATTTAGAACTGAACTGCAATTTTTGGTAGGAGGGCTTCTCTCTTACACTTCTAGGGTTTTCCACCTAAAAGGAGAAAAGTATCCAAAATCTTGGAGGTTCATTAAAGAATAATGCTAATATGATTAAAATATGTCTAAATACAATGTCTTAAGTGCAAAGAACTAATAAAAGGAATGATTTATTAATGCAATTTAACCTAATATATACAAGTTGTTTGAAAACATAGTGATGTATGCAAAATGACCTAGAAATGCAAGTAAACAATAACAAAATTAAACAAGATTGGAGAGGTGCACCTGGAAACAAAATTGTGATGCAGAGAGGCTCTGGAATCCTACATATTTTGTTATTGAAGCCAACTGGGACACTTACGCCAAGTTGGGCAACTTAATCCTATTTCAGGGAGATTCTGTCGAAACATATTTCTGTCAAATGGGTACTCAAAAATGCAAAAATCACTTCTCAAGAATGGAAGTGGGACTAATTTTCCATAGATGGTGACTTAATCCACATGGGAATCTTGATAAATTTGGGACAAGAATCTATAGCTTTCGATTTGTGCTTCCCTTCCTAACAGGTGTCCGATTCATATTTTGTAGAAAATGGGTTGAAAGAAGTCTCCAAGCTTCAATTAGGGATTTTTTGAGTTAGATGACTTAGATGGATTGAAAATACCTTTTTAACACTTTCCTTTTTGAAAATTTGCATACAAGACCTGCAAAACACACGTGCAAAGAGGGGGAAAAGGGTTAAGGGTTAGAGAATAGAGGTTTTCCTTGGTCAAACCCTAGAAAATGAAATGAAATAAAGAGAGAATGATGAATGAACAACATGCAATGTCATAAACTCACCAAACCCTTGATGTTGAAATCTAAAGATATGCAATAAGATGCTCCAATGGATGCTTGATATTACCTTGAATGCTTGAGAATTATGAATGAAAGTAAGTTAATGTGTGAATAAATGAACTAAGCTAGTTGGGGGTGAAAATAAGAGGAAAACCCTTTATTTATACTTGATTTTACAATATTTCCCAAAAATAACACATTACAGGCCGACCTCAAGGTTAAGAGAATAAAATCACGCCAGAATTTTGAAATTATTTTTATTTTTGTGCCCAATGGGACTAAGTCGCCCCAAGTGGTGACTTAGTCCCACCAGGGAAATTTTACTGGGTGTCAGGAATTAAAGTTCATTTAATGTTGTTTAACGAGAATATTCTCAAAAATACACTTAAGTAAGGTTGAAAAGTGTATTAAGGGGTCATTTAAACATAAAAAAGGGTTGAATTAGTGATGATAAGTCTAGAAAAGTGTGAGATTTTGTTCCAACTCTTTACAACACTTTTAAAATAAGACTTGGTAAGTGATAAAAAAAGGTTATTTAGATGAATTATAATGAAAGGGTCCTAGAAAAGTGTGAAATTTGGTTACAACACTTCACAACACTTTTGCAAGGCATCCTAGAATTCAAGGGTCCAAGGCCTAATGTGAATGTGTTGACCATATTACAACATTAAATCTAGGAAAAATCAAGCCAAATTCCATGAGGGAGACTCAAGTGAGTGTAAAAATGTCCAACTATACATTTCTTGGTGACACATTAAGCCCCCACTTTAGTGAGAGGATGAACTTGCTTCAAACTCACACTAAAGTAGCCCAATATGCACATCAAGAGGAATCCAAATGCACCCATGTTGGTAAGATGAGACAAAAATCAAGAGGGATGATCAAGCCCCTAGGATCACGATCACATGGAAAACCAATCATAAGCACATAGGAACACACATGAAAATGTTGAAAAAGAATGAAAGAGAGAAAAAATAAAGTCGGATCAAGCTTCGACTATTTGTCCATCCCATTGTGGATCAAATCTAGGCTGTTTGTTTGGAAAAATAAATGTATACTCACTGTGAGGCGACGAGACTCATGGTTGTCCATCGAGTGAGAAGGAAAAGAAGGTGAGAAACATACACTCATGGCTTGTATGCACTTACACACACACAGGTGGCTATGGGGAAAATTCATGCCTCAGAATGGGCTTCCTGCTCAACCATACCAAAGTTATACCTCCTAATAACTTTAATAAGGCACCACAAAATAAAATGACTTTTCAAACTTCATGAGACAAGAAAATATTTGTATGCTTGGAGCTCATGAACAAATGCAATGGCACTGCAGGCATGCAAGTTGTGTTATGCAAGGTGGCCATATAACAACAAATACAAAATGCAACATGCAAAAGATGTTCAAATGAGTCTTGCTTAGTTCATGCAAGGTCTTTAACTTAGGGAACATTGTGTCTAATGTCACCAAGAGAGGACCAAATCAAAGAATAGAAATTTTGAAACTTAGGGGATGCAGTGTGTCACATCAGGCCACCAAGAGGAATGTAATATGCTAAGATAGATCATGCTCATCATAAAGTGACAAAACGCATCGTATGAAGTAACAAGGCTGCACTAAGAACCAAGAAAAAGGAAAGATGCAAATGAATAATGCCAATGTATGCCCCCACTTTAAATAAATTTGTACACACCGTACTATGAGAAATTAATTTAAAGTAGCAAATGAAAAGTGCAAAAAGAAAGAAAGACATGAGAAATAACTTGGAAATCCCCTATGCCAAGTCATATGTTTCTGAGTAAAGCTACCTCATGCAAAGGAAAGGAAAAATAAAAGGAAGGGGTTGCCCCAAAAATAAAAACACCAAACACATAAGGGATCTATGGATTTGGGGTCAGTATGTTCATTGATGCAATGTTTTGTAAGGAGCTCAAAACTATCATCATTCCCCGAATACATAGAACTATATAAGAATGACACAAAGAGAGCGAAAACAAAGAAAAAGGAAGATCTATTTGGGTCAACATGGAAGAGACATAGGGTGTCTCAATGCTTTGCATCATCCCAAAAGGAAAACACAAGCAAAAGACAAAAGAAAAGGTGAAATAAAAGGAAAAGCTTTTAGGTCAACATGAAAGAGACATTTGGTCTCAATGCCTTGCATCATCCCCAAAAAGAAAACACAAGCAAAAGACAATAAACAAAAAAACAAAAACAAAAGGGGTCTTTTGGGTCAACATGAAAGAGACATTTCAGTCTCAATGCCTTGCATCATCCCCGAAAGGAAAACACAAGAAAAGACAAAAGAAAAAGAAAGGGCCTTTTGGGTCAACATGAAAGAGACATGAACTGTCTCAATGCCTTGCATCATTCCCAAGAGGAAAATAAAAAAGAAAAAGGTGAAAGAGATGTACGACATATAGAATCTAATGAAGGTACAAATAGAATAATGGCATAAAGAGAGAGAGAACATCAAATGCCACGTTTTGGGGGAGCACATTATGCACATGCAAACACAAGAAAGAAAAAGAAAAAGAAAGTGCAAAATACTAGTAAGGAAAACGCAAGTCAAGCGTTGAGCAAGTCATCTTCCTCCCAATCTTAATCAAGATAAGTGGAAAGTGAATAACATAGCTAAGGGACAATGACAAATGCATTACTAGGACAAGGCTAGCAACTTCTTGCCCCCACTGAGTGCAAGACAAGAATGAGCTAAGATAGGTGATGGGAGAGGTCATGTAATAGTGAGAAGAGAATGTTCTACAACTAGTACATGATGAGGGGTTTGGTAATGGTTTATGGATTTATTGGATAGCAATTATCACCATCAAAATGATACTTGCTCAGTATTTCTTTCAATTGGCGACACTCATCACTTCTATGTACAAGAACACAATGATATGCACAATGTGGAACATTAGCATATTTAGGATATATCACCAACCTATTCATAGGTGGTAATAATATGAGTCCTTTGTTTAGAAGGATTTGCAATTTTCTTTCACATTCAGGGGGTGGACGGAGAGGAAAGTTTATTTTTTGTAACTTGTAAGGTCTCTTGCATTTGCTAGATTCACCCTTTTCTTGAATAGAAGGAGGAGGAGGAGGACCCAAAGTGATCCTATCATCCTTGTCATTTTTATCATGTAAGGGTTGTTCACATGGAAGGAGGACATTCAAATTAGGAGGGGAATCAAATATCATCGTTCCATTGTCATGAAGTCTCCAATATTCTAAAGTAGGCTTGTTGTCATGAGGAGGATCTTGATATCCTAACCATGTTGTGTTTTCATCTTTTGGATTTTGTTCTAACAGTTGATGAATGTTATGTTTAGTTGTTGTGTCACATCCTTGCTTGCTTAAAATGGTAAAACCTTTGTCATAAGTTTCTTCAAGGTTGATTGGGGTATTTGTAACTTTGTTATCATAGAATGGTTAAGGAGTTGCTTGTTTAGAAGAACTAGGTCCACCTGATGCAGAGAACATAGGTCCATTTGTTTCAGGATGTAAGTAACCAAACATATGAAGAGGTGAGACTGTAGGAAGGTCTTGTTGTTTCATGGATGGATAAAAGGATGCATTGGCTTCAAGGTTTTCAAGGAATTCATTTAAGAACTTATTCATGCTATCATCATCTTCTCCAATGATGTCAACATCACAAGGAGGGCATTCATGAGGAGTTGAAGGAGCATGACAAAGCTGGAGATCATTAGGATTAGTTCCAAAGGCACAATTTGACATGTCAACTAAAGATTTTAATGACATCCAAAACTTATTAAAACAGAGAGCCATGATGCAAATGTCTGAAACAAAACTAAATGCAAGAAATAGAATAAAAAAACAAATCCGGAAATTGTGATAGAATGAAATAACAGAAAACTGAAATGGAGAAAATGCTTAGAAAATGCTAGGAATTACAGTGCAAAATGTGTAGGACTAAGTCGGCCAGTGTGGCGAATTATCCCAATAATGATTTTTTTCTGAGTTTTCAAAAAATTTAAATGTAATTTTATGTTTCTCAGATGTGCAAATGTAGCTACAATGAGAAAATGCAGAATTTTATTGTTCACCAATGAAATAAAATGCAAAACTGCAAGCTAGATGAGCTTTTCACTAATGCAAGTTTTAAAACCCTAGTCCATGCAAATTAACAATGCAAAATCTAATGCAATGTTGATGCAAGTTATTCCTAGGATGCACTTAAAATCAGAATTAATATGTTCAAAATTCAGGCTCGCCAAAATTAACTGCAATTTTTTGTAGGAGGGCTTCTCTCTTACACTTCTAAGGTTTTTCACCTAAAAGGAGAAGGTATCCCACAAAAACTTGGAGGTTCATTAAAGAATAATGCTAATATGATTGAAATATGTCTAAATGCAATGTCCTAAGTGCAAAGAACTGATAAAAGGAAATATTTTTTAATGCAAAACCTAAGCTATGCAAGTTGTTTGAAAACACAGTGATGTATGCAAAATGACCTAGAAATGCAAGTAAACAATAACAAAATTAAACAAGATTGGAGAGGTGTACCTGGAAATAGAAATGTGATGAAGAGAGGCTCTGGAATCTTGCATATTTTGTTGTTGAATCCAACTAGGACACTTACACCAAGTTGGGCGACTTAGTCTTGTTTCAGGGAGATTCTACCGGAATAGGTTCCTGCCAAATGGGTACTCAAAAATGTAAAAATCACTTTTCAGGCCTGGAAGTGGGACTAATTTTCCACAAATGGAGACTTACTCCACCTAGGAATCTCAAGAAATTTAGGACAGGAATCTATAGCTTTCAATCTGCACTTCCCTTCCTGATAGGTGTCTAGTTTAGATTCTACAGAAAATGGGTTGAAAGAAGTCTCTAAGCTTCAATTAGGGGATTTTTGACTTAGACGAATTTGATGGGTTGACAAAACCTTTTAAACACTTTCCTCTTTGACAAATATGCATAAAAGACCTACAAAACACACATGCAAAGAGGTAAAAAAGGGTTAAGGGTTAGAGAATAGGGTTTTGCCTTGGTCAAACCCCAATTTGGTAATCAAACCCTAGAAAATGAAATGAAATAAAGAGAAAATGATGAATGAACAACATGCAATGTCATAAACTCACCAAACCATTAATGTTAAAATCTGAAGATATGTAATAAGATGCTCCAATGGATGCTTGATAATACCTTGAATGCTTGAGAATTATGAATGAAAGTAAGCTAATGTGAGAATGAATGCACTAAACTAATTGGGGGTGCAAATGAGAGGAAAACCCTTTATTTATACTTGATTTTACAATTTCCCAAAAATAACACATCACAAGCTGACCTCAAGGTTAGAGAATAAAATCTTGCCAAAAATTTGAAATTATTTTGATTTTTGTGCCCAGTGGGACTAAGTTGCCCCAGGTGGCGAATTAGTCCCACCAGGGAAATTTTACTGGGTGTTGGGAATTAAAGTGCATTTAATGTTGTTTAACAGGAATATTCTCAAAATTACATTAAGTACCTGGTCAGAAAGTGTATTAAGGGGTCATTTAAACATAAGAAAGGGTTGAATTAGTGATGACAAGTCTAGAAAAGCATGAGAGTTTGTTACAACTCCTTACAACACTTTGAAATACGACTCGGTAAGTGATTAAAAAGGGTTATTTAGATGAATTATAATGAAAGGGTCCTAGAAAAGTGTGAAAGTGGGTTACAACACTTCACAACACTTTTACAAGACATCCTAGAATTCAAGGGTCCAAGACCTAATGTGAATGTGTTGACCACATTACAACATTAAATCTAGGAAAAATCAAGCCAAATTCCATGAGGGAGACTCAAGTGAGTGTAAAAATTTCAAACTATATATTTTTTGGTGACACAAGAATGCTCAAATCCCAAACTCAACACAAATGTATCAATTTTTTAGTACCACATCTTAGGACTCTATTTTAAGCCATACAAAGATTTCTTCAATTTTCAAACCAACTTACTTTTACTTTCACCATGAAGTGCTATGGCTGTGTCATATAAATATCCTCCTCTGAATCACCATGAAGGAAAGTAGTTTTCACATCCATTTTCTCAACCTCTAAATCATAAGCATCAATAATAGAAAGAAAAAATCTAATGGATGTCATTTTTGCAACAGGAGAAAATATCTCACCATAATCAACACCCTCAACTTGAGAGTAACCCTTCGCAACCAACCTTGCTTTGTACTTCTCAATACCTCCATTTGAACCAATATTTTTCTTCAACACCCATTTACAACCAATAGGTTTTCATCTTTCAAGAAATGGTACAAGATCCCATGTATCATTCTTTTTCAAAGATGCCATTTCTTCATCCATAGCAATCTTCCAGGATTTCGCATCATTCATACCTAGTGCCTCTTCTATAGATTCAGGTTCATCCATGTTAGTATTCAAATAAAAAATATATCTCCAATCATCAGGTTAATACCTTTCAAGTGTTTTTCTATGCCTTGTAGACCTACGAACAAGATGAGTTGGAGGTTCTTCCTCCTCTTCTAAAGACCCAAAGCTAGATGAGCTCTCCTCAACTTCTTGTCTATCCTTGGGCCTCAATTCAACTTTCTCAAGTGTAGAAGGAAATTAAATCACATCTTCCTGTTTACTTTGTTCTAGCTGCAATGTAACAAAAGAAGGCTTAGTTTCTCTAAAAAAAAAAAATTCTACTATGTATTACCTTCTATACAACAAGATCCCAAAGCTTGTATCCTTTCACACCATAACTATATCCAATGAATATGCATTTCACAACCTTTTTCTCCAACTTTGTTCACTTATCCTTTGGCACATGTACATATGCCTTGCAACCAAAAACTATAAGATGTCTTAATGAAGGCTTGCAACCCAACCATACCTCTATAGGCATCTTATCAACAAGAGTTGATGTAGGAGACCTATTAATCAAGTAATAGGAAGTGGCAATAGCTTCATCCCAAAACCTTTTTTCTAGGCCAGCACCACTCAACATACTCCTAGCCTTCTCCATCAGTGCCCTATTCATTCTTTCTGCAACTCCATTCTTTTGTGGAGAATACAGAGTTGTCTTATGTCTATGAATACTAAAATATTAATAGAATCTATCAAAATCATTAGAGAAAAACTCACCGCCATTATCAGTCCTAAAACATTTATTTTCTTTCTAGTTGGAAACTCAACCATTGCATTAAATTCTTTAAATTGACTAAAAACTTCAAATTTACTCTTTACAAAATATACCCATGTCCTTCTACTATAATCATCAATAAATGAAACATAATATGTGGATTTACCAATTGAAGGAATATCTAAAGGACCAAATACATCAGAATGAATAAGATCCAATACACCACAAGATTTATGAGAACTTTAGTAAAACTAAACATGGTTTTGTTTTCCATAAATGCAATGCTCACATAAATAAAATTCAAAATTAAAATAAAACAAAACTTCAACAATTTTTTTATTTTTCAAGGTCCTTAGGCCCTTTTCTTTAATGTGGCCAAGTCTCTAGTGCCATAACATAGCTTTCTCTACAGGTAACTTTGTCTCAGAAGAAAGAGCACCCTTGGGTACCCAAGATCTATGACTATCCGCTGAAGATGGAACCCTCACTTCTTCTACAGACTTTATTTTCACTGAAGTACTATTGCACTCAATAGTGCATGCATCAATCTTATATAATGTCTCATATCTGACACCTCTAGCAATCACCATAGCACCTCTAGCCATCTTGCATCTTGCATCAGAAAATACTACATGCAGACCTTGATCTATTAGTTTTCTCACAAATAACAAATTTTGAGATAATTCAGGGGTATGCAACACACCATTAATCTTTTTTATTCTTCCATCAAGAAACTTGATTTTAACTTTACCATGGCCAACAATTTCTAAATTAGAATCATCACCCAAGTACACCTTACCTCAATCAGATTCTTCATATTCACAAAACTAATCTCTATTAAAGGTCATATGAAAAGATGCACCTGAGTCAATTAACCATGCATCATTACGTACATGAGTTGCCAAAACTATAATGAATGTCACCATCTTCCTTCTCAGACTCAGAATCATAATCAAATTTCTTCTTATTCTTCTTCTTTTTCTTCTTCTTTTTCTTCTTATTTTCTTCTTTTTATTCCTTACAAACATGTCTAGGATTACTGTAGTTCCATCAAATAACTTTGTCCTTTTCAGGAGATTTAGATCTACCCTTGAAATTGGATTTGTCACACTTCTCATTCTTCTTTCCGTTTTCCTTATGTTTTCCATGAACATTTAGGGCCTCCTTGGAAATGATGGATACCTTCCTCCTCATCTCTTCGAAAAGAAAAGACCCCACCACATCTTCAGTCTTCAATATAATAGAAGTACTCCCAATAGCCATAACAAGAGAATCCCACAAATCATGAAAAGAACAAAGAAAGATCCGAAATTACTCTTCCTCATCCATTTTGACACTAGCTGATGCCAACTGAGCCACCAACATATTGAATACTTCTAGGTGGTCTATGATTCATCCACCCTCTTCCATTCTCAAGGAATGCAACTTCTTCCTCAAGAAAATCTTGTTCACTAAATATTTGACCTAATACATCTCACCAAGCTTCTTCCATAGTTTTTGTGCAAAGGTCTCTTCATGGACATTAATTAAAATAGAGTCTACCAAGCACAATCTAGTTAGACCTTTGGCTTTACATTCCATAACATCATATTGAGCATCTTGAGTAGGATTTGTAGGCCTTGAAACATTCTCATCAACAACATCCCACAGATCTTGATCTATCAACAAATCCTCCATTTTTAGCTTCCATGTCTCAAAATTATTTCCAAAAAAGTTCTCCACCTCTATTCTCCCTAATGAACTTGCCATCTGAAAATTCATACAACAAGATCACAAAGTGTCTTCTGCACAAGCTCCCACTCAAATCTAGATTAGTTCAAAAAACCCAACAACCCACAACTAAAACCAAAGGTGATCAAGTTGTGATACCACTTATAAGGAAGCTAAGGTAGCGAAACAACTTTCTACACTAACCTTGAGAGGAGAATAATACAAAAAATTTATAGATCTTTAAAAGTTACAAAACTTAAATAGAAATAAACACAAGTATCATGCATACCAAAACATAATAATTTACGTGGGGAAAACTCTTTCAGGAGAAAAACCCCACACTCCAAAAGCCACCCAATAATATTATTCAAAAATCAAAATATTACAATATACTTGTAGAGTAAGCTTCTCATAGGAGTATCACCACCAAAGATCAAGAGACACCATGGCCGCTATCAGACTCTTGGAATATACACCGCCATCTACATACATCCCAACCTCTTATAAAAAGCTTTTTGGAACCTTCTAGAATGAGGGTTTTACAAGGTCATTTTTCATTTGATCTGTTAATAGAAAAAAGTGTGACGTGTCAGTGGGAAAAAACCTTGACAAGTGTATAGTACTTGCATGATCAATTGCCACATACCAACATACATCCTATCAATAAATTGTACATAATTGAAAGGTTGAGGTACATCTTTCCAACATTTTATTCTACTTGATATTCTTCTTCCTATTCCATCAAAGTATTTTCCTTCTCCATCTACAATTGTTGCTACTTTGACTAATATTCTTTTTGTATCTCCTCTTTTCCCTCTAGCTTCATCCTTCAACACATTAGTCCTTGAAGATAGATTTACTCCTAGTTAGTGGGATGATGATGGTTTCACTAGTAGAATTTTCCAAATAAATAACTACATGACTAAAACTTTTAGTCACATGACTAACACTAGTAGTATTTTGCAAATAAATGACTAATTTGGTCATTTATAAGTGACTAATTTGGTCATCAGGTAAAATACCACAATTAAATGACTAAATAAATGACTAATATCAGACAAATAAAAATAACTAAATAAATAACTAATATCAGACAAATAAAAATGATTAAATAAATGATTATTACTCCTCTATTCTTTTTTCTTTTGAATTTGATCATAATCCATAGAGCATAAGCCCCCTCATGGGACCCCTACCTAAGCCAGTAATTTTCATTTTAATAAACATACTTTAAACCCTTAGTCAAAACCTTATTTTCATATTACAACTCACCAAATCGGAGAAGTGAAAGGTCAAAACCAGCTAGGAAGAGTTTGGAGGAGCTTAAACCAATAGCGATGGGAAAGTAGCAAAATCTGAAGGTAAATGATGCCCTAATATTAAAACCTAAATGTGCTCAGTATTAGGATCTTCTATAATTTTCAAGGATGCATGTGAAAACTTAAATGTGCTCAGTATTAGGATCTTGGCCGTAATTTTCATTTTAAACACATTCTCTAAAACCCTGGGTCACCAAATTGGAGAAGTGAATGCAATATATGTTCTAGCTATGGCTGATCTATTAAGAAATGCATCTCAAAGTTCAGGGTTTAACACTACAAAGGCTTCACCATCAACTCCAATGATTTCCACAATTCCCACATAAGGTCAGACCCAATCAAAGAATATGCGTAACCACTTCTTTTTCCTGGGATTTGGCATTGGATTTCTTTACCATCTTGAATTGCCCCCATGATTGGAACACTATCAAAACAAGCAGAGTAATCAACACAAAAGCCATGTGCCAGCTACATAAAAATGCAATAAAAAGCCCCGAAATGAAAATGAAATGAAAATAAGTAAAATTATAGAGTAAGTTCCATATTTTGAGGACCATTAAATTACAGTTAAGTTGTGTCAATTTTTTTCCGATATATGGTTTTTGCTCTGTAAATTTCCTTCTCATAAATGATAGCTATCCATGAGAGGGTTTTTTTTAGGCATTAACTTGTTTTGAACATTTGAATTCTGAGCAATAGCTATGACACAGTTTTCCACCATACACTGAATTTGTATCCTACACATGTTTAAATCAATCTTTCATAGTTTGCATATTAGGCTTCAAATTAAACTATTAATTCAATGATGATGCCACTTGAAATGCAGTCAGAGGACATAAGATCTAACAATACACTCAAATAGCAGCTATGCTTAAAACTCGATGCGGTAAATGCAAAAACAAAGAGAGAAAATACTGCTCTACAGATGGCTCATCAGCTTTTCCTTGATACTATTTGTTATGGGTCAATCACATTTTGACATACCTGGAACAAACCCAATCATGGGTACAAACCCTGGGTGTATGCAGGGCGAACATGGGTAAATCTCAAAAAAAAATACTTTTATTTTTAAAAAGCAGATTTAGGACCGACTAATTGTAGTAAATTCTATCAGTTTTATTCTGATAAATGTTCTTTTTCAATCACAGTTAAGTTGTATAGATTTTCTTCTCATAAATCATAAATGTCCATGAGAATGTACTATTCAGGTAGGAACTTGTTTTGAACATATGGATTTTGAGCAATATATATGACACATTTTTCCACCATACAGCCTGAATTTGTATCCTATACATGCTACTTGAATCAATCTTTCAAGTTTGCACATTAGAGCCCGATTTCTACCATTGATTCATTGAGTATAGATGTCATTCGAGTAAATTGTCAAAAATTCCTCTGACCATGCATATCAAGTGGCATTGTCAATGATTTGTTATGGGTCAATCACATCCAGACATATCTAGAACAAACCCAGTCATGGGTACAAACCTTGGGTGTATGCAGGGCGAACATGGGTGAACCCCAGAAAAAAATACTTTCATTTTAAGAAAGCGGATTTAGGACTGACTAATTGCAATAAATTATGTTAGTTATATTCTGATAGATGTTATTTTTCAATCATAGTTAAGATGCATATATTTTCTTCTCATAAATCATAAATGTCCATGAGAATGTATTGTTCAATAGTTCACACCCGTCTTCCATGAGATGACATCTATTTGAGACATTTTGTTCACTGTTCACGTGCCCACTTTTGCATTTTCTTGGAAGTTTCTAAAGCCTGATCATCAATTAAGTTTTGTGCTATTCTATGTTGCATCTAGAAACTTTCCAAACTCGTCTACGTATTCCTTGAAACACCTATGGTTGTTAAAAGATACCATTTTTGTAGGTGGGGAAGGCAAGTTAAAATGAGGTGTAGTTTTAAAATTTCACTTCAATTAGGCCGGACCTCTTACAAATTATTTGTTCCTGAGGTGTGATGCCCTTTAGCTTATACGCCATGGCGGATGGGAATCTCTCCTATCAAATTATTTTAGCACATATTTTCTAAACAAATTCCTGTTCTAGTGAACAATTAGATACATATGTTGCACCATAATGGTAAAGGCTTGCTTGATACACAAAATTTTCTTCACTGTTTACTGATTGTTGCCTTTAGATTTAAACCTTTGCTATTATGTTTGATGATTGCTCCTTCCACATTATCTATATATGTACATTTAAACCAACATAACTTTAAATGATGATTTTGTTATATGTCCATTTTTTTATTTTTGTTATCTCATGTTGGTTTAAAAGCACATGGCTATTTTGAAATTCCATGAGAGATTATGAATAAAATTCAACAATTTGGCACAAGATTGATGCTATGATTGAACTAATAGTGGCACTTCTTGGTGAGCATACTTCTGAAATGTTAGTACTTGTATCCAACGATGAAGAGATATGTTTTAAAACCTGATGAAAGCACATTTCAGTATTAGTTATTGGTAGTTTTTGTAAATGATTAGGAATTTTGAGTCATTAACTTGTGCTTATGATCATGTCAATCAGGTATACTGAGTTTTTGTAACAAATAATGTAATTACTGGAAACATAAAAAACAGAGAGTTGATGTTGATAATTTGCTACAGATAGGCTCTAAGGTGTTAGATTACAACATAGTTGATTGGAAGGGATTTTGATGCACAAATTTGGGAGACTAAGTCTTGATCAAGTGATGTAATCATACTAAATTTAGATACTTTTTGGGCCTGAGTTGTCACACTGCACATATACTTCCTCAGAAAATAACTATTTTCTTCTCAGCGTTGCCTGAATTAATCATTCCAGTAGTGATATATCTTTGTTTCTTTCCTATTTATATACGCAATTAGATTAATCATGAAAATTCTGTACTTTCCAATCTTTAAACAAAAATAGAAAGAAATTCTGTGAGCATTCAAAAGTTTATGTTTCTATGGTTGAGATTCAGATTTCTTCTTTTCTTGAACTTTTCAAAACTAGATTTCTTCCTCTAGGGTTTCCAACAGCTAAAGCGAGTTACTTCAAGGCTCAGAGAAATGCTATTAATGCCAATTTCTTTGCCTTTTCAGAGAAATTCCAGCTATGTTAGACTTATTTCAGAAAATGAAATAGAGAGTCTATCAACCCTTGTTGATCAAAATTTGGGCATAAGAAAATCTTAGCCTGTAGAATCTTTTGAACTTGAAGATCTCTTATTTTTAGAATATGTTGAGCTTTATGAATAAGATCAAAGAAGTTACTCTTGGAACTTGAAATTTCTATAAAGGATGCTAGGAGAAAAGAATGTGAGAGTTCTATAAAGATCCTTTCCTTTGTGACAGTTCGAATGAACATGAAAATGACAATGAAGATGTGGTTAAAGCTTGCTTTATCATTAAGGTCAATATGTTTTTTAATTGTAGGGAAATCTCTTAGGAGAAACTCCTGGAAAAAGGGGTAAAGATTATGGAGAACTTACATAAATATAGTACTCTTAATACATTATCACCTCATCTAGAGTAGTTCTTAAGACATTATCACCTCATCTACACCAGTTCTTACAATTGAACCTATGCTTCATAGTGTCCTTGAAGCTCAATAGACAAGTCTAGAGTGGCAAGCAAAACTAGTGACAAAACGTTCTCCCTTTATCACAAGGGAGACATGAGAAGCAATTGCCTTCTATTCTCCGCTACTTGGAGCTCTGCATTTCCCTCAATGCTTCAAATGTGTTGAAGCACCGCACAACTTTTGCCTTCTTGTTATAATTTTGAAGTTGATCTTCAAAAAATTCAAGAAAAGGCAACCCAAAGTACAGTTTAGATTTTTGCCAACTTCAAAATTTTCTTCTTAGAGTTTCAATTGAGAACACATAAGGATCCATTATTCTAGTGGAAGATAACATAGTATACTCTACCTGAGAACTAGAAGTTGGAGATGTTGCTCTTCTCATCCATAAGACCAAGGCACATAGACAAACCATTAAAATCACTCATAGATCTATACATGATGTGTTCCTATCTCCATTTTTCCTACAAAGACTATCCTATCTCCATTTTTCCTACAGAAACTACCAGATTATAGTTTCATTTCAACAAAGAAACAAAGCCACCAAGATTTGGAGAAGTTTCATGTTGTTGAAAAGGACAAAAAATATTTGAACATCCAATCCTCATAAAGCTTTGAGAAAATGCAAATTAAGGAGAGGGGACTGTAATTACCCTTTTTTTTATATCAAATTCCATTAAGATTGTGTGGTTATTTCCATCAAATGCAAATGGCCATTAAATGTAAATTAAGGAGGAACTATAATTACGCCTTTTGCAACTTTGCTATCTCAAATGGCATGAAGATTCAGTGGCTATTTTCATCAAATGCAAGTAGCCACAAAATCTCCATGAAAAGGAAGACATAAGTATCATGTTGAAAAAGGAAAGACACAAAACAACTTATATACAAAGCTCTACCTTGCCACTACCTTACATATTTGAGAAGCCTTGATCAGAATTTGTCTAGACTATTTCAATCAATATATTTTTTCTTATTTTTATCTATGGGGTACTTACCAAATGATAGTTGACAATAATTATGTAACTTAAAGATGTTCAATGAAAAAGAGTGAGAAAAGCATAAAATCAACATAACTAATTTTATTTTATTAAGCAATTATGAGTTTGATTGGAGTGTGATTGTAGTATATGTAACAAAGGATAATATTTTATGGAGTCGTTCTTATTGATGTATGGTTTTAATTTCTAATTTTCTTCCATATAGAAAGAAAATTGTCCCGACTTTGTAACTTGTTAATTTCAATTAAAATGACTTTAACCAATTCTACTTTGTTATGTAAATTTAATTATTTTTAATCAATTTTATTTTGGGGGACACTAAAAATACAATATATTGAGTGGAAAAGTGCTTTTTAATTACACAGTAATTATTTACAAAAGTTAACCAATTAAAGTAATTGATACCTATCTTTTCTCTAAAGTTAACACTCACTCTTTCCATGAAGCTCACGTTATGAGGCACCTTGAGAAGGATAACTCTCAGCATATTTTATATATATTAATATTTAATATATGTATGCTAGTCTCATAAATCATAAATGTCCATGAGAATGTATTGTTCAGGCAGGAACTTTTTTTGAACATATGGATTTTGAGCAATATATATATGACACATTTTTCCACCATACAGCCTGAATTTGTATCCTATACATGCTACTTGAATCAATCTTTCAAGTTTGCACATTAGGGCCCGATTTCTACCATTGATTCATTGGCAATGCCACTTGAAATGCATGGTCAGAGGACAAAGCTTTGACAATTTACTCGAATCACATCTATACTCAAGCCTCTATACAGGAAATACAACAGCAAAATAGAACAGATACAGCTCTCCATATGGTTCTTCTTTGGTTCTTTAGCTTTTTGGTTCTTTAGCTTTTCCTTGATACTATTTGTTATGGGCGGATAACATCTGCAGTTTTTAAATTGTTTGTAGTCTCTAGATCCGTAGAAGTCTTTGTTCATCAAATTTTCATATTTAGCCACTGATGGCTTATTGTAACCTCTCGAGGCTGCAATTTTGTAATAGTATTTCCCCATTATATTTTATGTTTCTTATTTATATTTATATAAATGGATATAAATGTGCTTCATGATTTACTAATATAATTATATAGTAAATTATTTATGTAATGTTAGATATAAATAAATTATATAATATGGTCAAACCCAACCATTCCGAAACTGGGAAAAAAAATCACTGAACAATTGAAACTGAACATCGAATCTAATCCCAGACCGACAACATAGTTAAATAAAAAAATTCATTTTCTACTCTTGGATTTTTTTTACTGTCTATGTTATTTAGGAGGGCATTGGATTAAGTGTTCAGGAGATAAATTTAGCAACAAAAATTGAAAATGCTAAAGGTAATGAAAAGCTGGTCTCAAGTTAAAAATTATTGTAAATCATGAGAATTTGCCTCCCCAGCTGAATGAAAAAAATCTGGCAAATCATGCTGCCGATCTTGTTGAGTATTTCAACTATTTGAAATGAAATGGGAAATGGATTTTGAACAGATAGAGAGTGTGGAGTTGTAAGAGGGTAGTATGAAAGAGGTCAAACTGAGCTACTACTTTGGATGAAGAATTTAGAGCCCATACATGTATGGGTTTTGGACTCTATAGCCTTGGGTTCAGAGTTGGATGTGAAAGCTACAGATGCTGGTAAGGGATCCATAAAAGGGTGGACAAATCATGTGTGATTCAAGCAACATTCATGGTAGAAGGAATGCATTTTTCTGTCTGTGAAGTGCTACCACTTGAGGTAGGAAATTTAACGGTTACCCTTGGGAATTGCCCTTTAGAATTTAATTGATAAGGTTATGTCCTAGATGCGGTGGCACTTATTGTCCATATTTTGCATGCATATCTACAAGAGCATTTCCAACCATAATATCTGACAGAAATCCACCTTCTGTTATGCTTTGATGGATGTACATACCCTGTCCAAAGCTCCCATTTTATTACAGGCAGGGAGTATGCTAGCAAAGGTTGTGGAATCTGGCTTTACACCTGCCAATTGCATTTGCTTGAAAGTTTCTAAAGCCTTTTCAACAAATCCATTTTGTGCATATCCTGCAATATTGCAATCCATAGACCACATTTCTTATAGGGATACTACCGTGCATTGTTTGTGCATTGATGGATATTCATATCTTGTCTCTCTTTTTGTCATAGATTAATCATCATTTAAATGTCAAGTAAAATTAGTTATAGTCTTCCCCCTATCAGGTTGCAGGGTTGTCATGTTTTGGTCTAGTTTTGTAGCTAACTCTTGCAAAATGTCCAAGCTTGTACTATTCCAAAATGAAAAATGATGAGGTTCCTCATTGATGATGACTGCAACAATGAAATGAAAGTATGTAAATTTCTAATGCTAAATCTATAACCTACATAGCCTATAGACACTTTAATTTATGTAGAGAATATTAAAAATAATTTCACTTCATGTTCAAAACTTATAAAATAGCTCTTGAAAGATTTCAATCCCGCACCCATTTTTATCCCAAGCATGTAGATTATGTCTGTAATTCAAAGACATCATTTTGCAAGCTTGAAATGAGAGACAATGCATTACCCTGAATTCAAACTCCATTCTTTGATTGCAAGCTTGCACAGCTTTAAAGAGTATCTGCCTAAGATTTTAACCATTCTCTTGGACTGGTAATGCATTGTCTTTGATTTCAAGCTTGCACAACTTTAAAGAGTATATGCCTAAGATTTTAACCATTCTCTTGGACTGGTAATGCATTGTCTCTGATTTCAAGCTTGCACAGCTTTAAAGAGTATCTGCCTGAGATTTTAACCCTTAGCCAATCCATTATTTTATCACATTTTTCATCCTCCACTTTATCTCATTCATGTCATTGGCTTCTCAAAGCTTTTGGTCACTTGTATCATTTATGACTCCTTCATACACTAGCCTTTTCTCCACTTTTTTCAGTTTTTATTTCTGCAAAGATTTTACATTACATTGATTTCATATCTCACATATACACTACTCTATTGTATGAGGTGCTCCAAACGATCTTTAGTTCACAACCTAAGGAAGAAACAAATGCTTTTAAGCTCAACAAACATAAACTCAAGTGATAAACAACATGCAAGATTTCTACAATTCATGGGTTAAAATCTCTATTTGATTTTCTCTCTATATCTCTATGCTATGGAAATGACCTTAAATTTCAAAAAAGACTAGCATTTCTCTTTTTCTACTATTTTTTACATTTTTTTTCAAATCTGATTTTTTCACGATTTTTTCAAAAAATCTTGAACTTTTGGTTTGCCGATTTTTTCCCCAAACGATTTTTTCTGCTATGAAATTTGAAACAATACCACACCTCAACCTTTGCACTCTGCCCTTAATGGCCTAACAGGGGAGTGTTAAGACCACATGCATCTTTGTATTTCAATTTTAAAGTTATGCGTTTTCAATCAATTTGTGTGTAAATAATTGAACTTTATTGAATTTACAGATGACTAGATTGTAATCAATTGGATGGCACAATTCCAGTAGAGCTTGAGAATCTTGCAAATTTGAAATCTCTGTAAGCCTTTGTTTACCTTCCATTTCTGTTGGAAATTCATTCATGTGTAGACTATATATCTTATATTTGATTCTATCCTTAAATTTCCCGATATGTATGACATTCTGTCTTGTTCTAAATTTTTCAATGTCATAAAAGAATGGGTACTATTTTTACTATACATTGCTAATTATTAAGGGTCTGTTTGTTATCATTTCAGAAGACTTCATGGAAACATGTTGAAAGGATATTTACCAGATAAGCTGAAGACAATTCCCAATCTCAGGTAGTTCTCATTTGAAAGAATAATTTTAAAGTATGATCATGACAAATTTTACAAAGTTCGTTAATTTGTTGTTCCTTTGGATCAATCAGATAGTTGGATTTATTTTGAACCTCTTATATTCTATCTCTTACTGAATATTTGTCTCTTGGAAGAAGCTATGATCCCAAATACATATGTAATGCTCTAGATGATGAGGCATGTGCAAAACTCAATGCAAACCTCATATCAAGGTAGACCTCAGTTTTTCAAAGCGATCTTGCTTCATCACCTGTTCATAGTAGGTTAGTTTCTTTACAAATTTTGGAAATTGAGAATTTTGGAAGATACAGTATGCAGTCTCCTAAGGTTTCTGAACGGAGTTTAATAAGTCAATCAAGTGCACCTCCTCCATTGATTCCATTACCAAAAACAAATGACAAAGAAAGTTGGACATGTTTGTGCAATCCTGGGGGAATACTTGGGACACAAAACTACAACAATGGCAATTATTTTATAGACTGTGACTGCATATCTAGTAAGAGTCTAAGAGCCTTATTTAATTAGAATGAATTTTGTCAGATTGAGCTATGAAAATTGAACATCCCTAATCTTCCTCTATTGTTACTAAGAAGTGCAAGAATTTTGACAAACAAGAATTTAATATGGAATTCGTTGGGGGGATGTAAAAAATATTTGTCGAGTTTAGTATTTCGTAATCAAAGGTGTCCAACCTATGATCTGATTGTGTTCTTTTTTAAGGACTAGTTATTGGAAGAGAAACCATGATGACTAGTTTTATCGATACTTGTTATTGACCATATACCTTGGTATACAGGTAGAGACAAACCTCATTGGAAGGTTAGCATCAAATACGACCTATTCTCAAACCTTACATATGATCCATTCATCTACTGACATAAAGCTACTGACCAACAAAACCTAGATATTAATCTAGCATAGTGACATGGAATGAGAAAAAAATATGAAAAAGAAGCATGCTCATGGTATTCAACTAAATATTGCTGTATAGCTTCATTGTGGAAAAAATAATAAGAAAAACTAAGTGAATCCTTTTGAATCTACAATGAGCATAAATAATAAAATATATTGGTATACCAATGTGATACATGTCCTGCATCTTGTGTTGTAGATGTCAAAATCAGTACAAAGATCTAAAACTTAGTGTAATATTTGTCCCCCTTTCTATTCTATTGCCTTATCTCTGAGACAAGCCACAATAACTAGATTAATGCACATGAAAATATGCAGTAATGGTGGTGGAATCAATCAGTCCACTTGATTTCTGGGAGTCCATATGATGTTGATTCTTTATAATGAGATGAATGGTCTACTAGCCCCTTCAATTGCCACAATAAGAGATAGAGGGGTCTCTGAAATTGTCAGAACTAGATTCCACAAACTTCAAAATGTCAATCAACTCCGGCCACCTTTCTGATGCTGAAAAGCAGTTTCAAGAAAATATGCAACCACTTATTTGAAACTTTCTAGCTAACTATATGAAGTCTTCCAAGGGTATGTGCAGGATCATGATGGGCCAAAAAGTGGCAATATTATGGGCATTTGTAGGGTATGTGGCTGACGACTTTTTTTTTAACCCAAAATTGATGAAGCGAAAAGGGTTTTTAGAGGAGATTCTCAAATTTCCACCAATATAAATTATACTTTAATTTGAATTTAATAAATAATTATTATTTATTTTCTATTAGATTCGCCTAAAATCCTGATCGATAGGCTAATTGAAAAACATCTATAACTTTCAAACGGCATCACATTTTTTGAATCCAAAATATGCATCACATTCTATGCTTCACATACTATAGGATTAAAAAATAAAAATAAATTTCATGAAGTTTTGACCAAGTTAAGGTGGTTAGACATACAAGTTTTTATTTTTAAAAGTTGTAATAAAATTCATAATTAATTATTTACTTGGAAAAATTACAAAAAATATGCATCACATCCGGACATGAGACCTCTACTTATACATAAAATATTAAAAAAATATTATCATTTTATTATGGTTAGGGTGGTCGACAAACACCTACTTCTTATTTTTTCCACAAATTTAAGTACTCATTGAAATTTCAAATTTTCACCAAATAGATTTTATTTATTTTTAAATAAACCTAGTAGTTTGGAAACTACATTCAATTTTCTATAGATTCTATTTTTACATATTTTTGAAATAATATAGATAACTTATTCAAATTTTTACGTCAAGTTGCCTAACACTGATTTTTCTGAATTTTTTGCCACTTAAGGGCCTATTTTTTCCATGATGATCATGCACATACCCCCAAATGACTAATTGAATCATCTTATAGTTATGACTCTAACCACAAATTTATATACCTTCAACTCCTTGCTACGTAACTTCTACAACTGTGTTAGTTCAATGGCCACTTATAATTTTCACACAATGCATTTGCAAATGAGAGAATTTAGTTTAACTATGAACCTTACAATAAAATCCCAACAAATTGGGACTATAATACCCTCATCAAGCTTAGAATTTTAATTGAAAAATTCCTAATGATGGTCTTTTCAGCAAAAAATATTTATGAAGTCTTTAAAAGTGCAAGCATTCATCATTAATACACTCCAACTAAACTCAAGTATTGTTTGATATATATCTAACAAAGAATGGATAACATTGGGAGTCAAAGCATGGAACTTTGTTTCACACCATATAATTGAGCGTGTAGAAAAATGGTCACCATTATTATAACCTCAAGGCAGGGGAATCTAGAAGATGCCACTCTTGTATGATAATTTTGTTGATGTGATGTGAATTAACTGAATGAAACTAGAAAAATCTTAGTACTATAGAAAAATCTTAAGGGAGAAGTCAGCTACATTCACAAAAGCCTTCAATGGTCTTTCAAATAAAATATTCTTTCATTCATTATAGATAAGCATACAAAACTTACAAATTTGGAACACATAATGTTTTGTTTCTAAAAGAACATGAACACGTACAAGATGCTAAAAAACCTTATAATCAAACAAGGTATCTTTAATCTAAATTACCTACTTAGTAAATTAATAAAAAAGAAACTATATTGTTAGGAAACTCTGCAATAGTTAAGAAGATGGGCCATTTACAAGATTAAATAGGCTATGCCAACAGGACCCCTTACATAGCTGTTAGTCAACTTAAGGTCTAGTTACCTAGTAGTTGAAGTTAGAAAGCTATAAAATCAATATGTATTCTTGGTTCAATTTTGTAAGACATTTATCATGTATTCAAGTAGATTAATTTTGGGGGCCAAGAAATAGTGTCCATATTATTCCCAATCCTTTGATTCCAAATCTCAATTGACTTTTTAAAATTACTATCCTAGCTTCTTTTTTAATTTTTACATTGTGTTTTATTATCTTTAACAAGATTAAAGTTAACTAGCAAAATAAATATTTATACAAAATTTGCAATTGCTCTGTTTATAACTTAATTGCAAAAGATCCTTAGTGTCCCTTGCAAAGAAACACCATGAAAGAAAGAAAAAACTCAAGATTTCAATTTAAATATTTTTACATACAAATACTGATTTCAATTTTTTTGTTAATTGGTTTCTGATCCCTTTATATGTTTATATGTTTAACATCCACTGGCATTGCCCATGGCTGTTCATTGACAAAATCTTGCCATGAAAGGATTTGTGGGCAGCATAGCCAAAGCTTGCAGAGCTACTATGGTAGCTGGGGAGGTAGTCAACAACATTCAATGCAGAATACAAAGTCCTAAGCTCATTCCATGATAAGCTCAGAGGCATGGAGAACCAAACCTTGGGTCATGCCCAAATTGTTGGTTTTATATATGGCCTCTCCCAAATGTGCATGTATTCTTGCTATGCCCTAGCCCTTTGGTATGGCTCCCAATTGATTAAAAACAACATCATAGACTTTGGGAATGTGATAAGAATATTTGTTGTATTAATATTAGGTGCAATAGCCATCGCAAAGACCCTAAGCCTTGCACCTGATATCATCAAGGGTGGGCAAGCCCTTGATTCATTTTTTTAGACTTTGGACAGAAAAACTCATATTGATCCAGACCATCCAGAATATAGTTTGATGTAGATAAAAGGTAACATAGAGTTCAAGTCAGTAGAGTTCCACTACCTGACCCGCCCATAGGCAACCATTTTCAAGAACCTGAATTTTTCTATACCAGATGGCCAAAGCCTGGCTCTGGTTGGACACAATGGGTTAGGAAAAAGTTCCATCATTGCTCTCATAATGCAGTTCTATGACCCAGTCTTGGGAAAGGTTATGATAGATGGTATTGACATAAGGGAGCTGAACCTCTGGGCTTTGAGGTAGCACATTGGCTTGGTACAACAAGAGCCTGCACTGTTTTCCACTTCAATCAGGTTACCATAATGTAGTCTTGCTTCTCTTGCTTAACTCTATGCGTGTGTTTCCATTTTTACTCTTTCAAAAACTTGCATAGGGTATACTATTTAAATAACATGTCTACCTCCTTTCTATACATAATAAAAGAGAAAATTAAAACATTATTGCATGTTTCTGGCCTTAAATTTGTTTTATTTCAATTTTTTTTGTTTTAATATTTTTTTCTTTGAGTAATGCCTTAAAACTTAAATGTTTTTGCTAGTTACATCAGCATACAAGATCATAATGTAATATGTGATACATTTTCTTAATATAATTCTCTTTCAAGATCTTTCATCTTTTTCTTAGTCTTTATCCACCAAGTCAGATAGCATGAAGATTTATGCAACCTTTTCATGGTTCCAACTACAGATATTTTGCTACTTACAGAAAGCAATAGAGCTTGGAAATCTCAACTATCTTCCTCATTTTTTTGTTTTTCTCTGTAGGGAACTTTTTGAGATGCCCACTAGAAGTTTGAATCCTTCATTTTTACTCTTTCAAAGTAGTTTCTCTGACAATGAAGTTGAAAGGGATCCAAGCCTTGGCTTGGATGCAAGAAATTTCAATGCTCTGATTTCATGAGTTCTAAGAGTATCTTCTCATGGTTGGATTTCATTAATTCTATTATCATGGATGTCCAATGTGAAAGTGAGTGCAATTTATTTTCCCTTGCCATCCAGAGTCAATGTGATGTGTGCTATTCTAATTTATTTTTGGTTACTATATTGAAAAACATGTAGGTTGATGTATTTGAGCTATTGATTTTTTTTATTTTGAAGATTGCATGAGAAAGCATAGACAAAGGAGCTGATATTTGCATAGATTACGCTATTTATTCCCTTGGTTATGTTCACTGTTTAGCAAAAACTCTTTGTTGATGTGTGATATATGGCACAAGCTTTGTTGGGTGTATTAAATTTATAATTCACAGGACCCTGTTTTAGATATTACCTTTATTTTGATGGTTCAACAGTTCATATTGCTCACAAGTCTTGTAAATAGAAGCTCATGGGAAGTACATTGCAGTTTTCCATTGATAAAATGAAACATGTGGTTTCATTTACTTGAGCCTTATGGGTGTGCCTTTATTTTTTGCAAATAATAACAGTATGTAATTTGATAACTAATAGGGGGGAGTTTTGGATCAAAACCTCCAGCGAGCCCATGGCTATCCATGGAGTGCATCATTGAGGAGCTTCAGTCATGAATAAAAATGCTTGAATGATGGCATATGTTCAATACAATAAGTATTTTCCAGATTGTCACTTGAACGTTTGCCCTTATGGATTGTTCTCTTTATATACATGGTAAATAAGTACATTATTTGTGAGTAGATGGAAAATAAAAGATTTCAACTATTTCTTTGCTTTAAATTTTATTTTCTCCTACTTCGATGCATATGCTATTATTTTGTGCTTTTGAATATTTATTTTTTATTTTTGCAGAAATGCATGTTATTTTACATCAAAGAACAAGAGAACTGCAGCAACTGAATATTTTTGTGTTTTCTCTTGAAAGTTTCTTGTTTTTTTATCATAGATTTTGCAAACTGTAATTTTACGTAAAACCAAACATGGAGTTTTTCTAAGCACAATATATTTGGTCTTTCAAGAATTATTCTAATGTAAATAAAGTTTTTCTAATAAAGAATTTTGTTCCTTATAAAAAATTTCGGAAGACTCTCAACTTATTATCTATTTGCTTGCAATTTTTGTGGTTCTATGCATTTTTGTTGTGCAGGTATTATGGGCATTCCTCATATCTGCTCTAATTGGCTAAGCAATACTCTAAAACCCTCATTGAAATCTTATTTTCAAGTTGCAGCCCATCAAATTGGAGAGGTGAGCTCGTCAAATGGGAGGGTTGGGCTGCTCTAAATCAGGCGATATATGCACCACAAATAATATAACTAAAGCCATGAGATTTTGTTAGAGCTTGAAAAAATATGATAAAGTATTTCAAATTTCAGCTTCATTGATTTTGTTTATTCCTTTATTTGGCTACTTTTAGTAGTTATCTTTCTCCACCCTTTAAAATCATCATACTGGATAAGGTAGATTCAATGACAAAAGATGCTTAGGTATAGAATTTTCTTATATTTGTGCTATGAATGAAATTTATATTATTTTTATATTTCGTTTACCTTTATTGTGTGAAATATGTTTGCATAAAAAGTACCCACAATGAGTAGAATTTTGTTTACCAATTGATAGAATGCCTCCATGAAGACACACTCTAAAGTTATAATATTTTGTTTCATTTGCAACTATGTTAGCAGGTATTATATATGTAATTTTTCCTTTTTGTTGTCTATATAGTGAAGAGGAAATCTGAAATTTCAGAAGTAAAATAGTTATATCTAATTATGATACATTCACTATATCTAGCACCTAAGTTTAGGGTGCCATAGTTGGAAAAGGAAAAAAAAATGTTTGAATTTTATCCTCTGTATTATTTGACTTTTCTGAGTTTTTGATGTGCAAATTTCAAAACTTTATTTTCAGGTTATGACTCCAAATTGGAGAAGTGAAAGGTGAATACCAGCGAGGAAGGGTTTGGAGGAGCCGAAACCAATAGCGGCAAGAAAGTTGTGGATTTGCAAGGGGATTAAATGGGCTGAGCCCCTATAGGAGGTCACTGCCCTTTCAAAAGGATTGTAGTTAAGGAAGGGGAAAACAATATAAGTATATGAAAATAGGAGTATTTTGTTTATATAATGTTTGTAAGTTGTATAGTGTCACTGATACATTGAATGTAACCAATGAGATTTTGATTTTCCAATGAGACTTAATGAAGTAAATTTTTAGAGTGGTTTTTTCTCCACTCATAAATATTGTGTTGCAGCTCCTCTTGATTTTTAATTTGTTCATATTTGTGTCTGATCAATCATATTTGTTCAATCATTTTAGTCTTAATTTCATGGTGCTTCTTCAACATTTGAATATCTATGATACTTGAAGTTTATATGCATAAATTTCTGAGGATTAATTAAGTTAGATTTGATTTGTAATTACTAAAGTAATGACTAAATTAATGAATAAATACATGACTAAATATATGACTAAATTAATGACTAAATATACATGACTAAAATAATGACTAAATTAATGACTAAATATATGGCTAAAGTAATGACTAAATATATGACTAAATAAATGACTACCATGACTAAATAAATGACTAGTTAACAACAATCAATGACTAAATTAATGACTAAATATATATGACTAAATATATGACTAAATTAATAACTAAATATATGACTAAATAAATGACCAGTTAACAACAATCAATGACTAAATTAACAACTAAATCAATGACCAAATCAATGACTAAAATAGTTTAGTTATAAATTTGGTCGCATTGTAAATAACCAGCAATAAACTTCTAATAGTCACGTGACCAAAATTAGTCATTTATATGCAATTTTTAGTAGTTTATTTAGTCATATATTGTTGTTTTTGTACTAGTGTTTTCTAGATGACTTTTACTTGGATTTTTAGTATGTATATGTATGTATTTCAGCCTAGAGGACCCATGTTAATCTTTTAAGTACATGGATATAGGAAGAATTGCATGTAATTCCAATTCCTTTGTTTATCTCTCTCATTCTTCCATTGTGTGTTTCTCTTTATCTTAAAAATTTTTGAGGATAATGTAAAGCATTGAGGTTCTAGTGCCTCTTTCATATTAACCCAAAATTTTAATATATATTTTTTTCTTCCCTTTCTATATCTTTTCTTTATTTCCTTGGGAAGGATGAAATCATTGTGTTTTCTCCTATATAAAATAGTTTTGACCCAAATAGATTTTTTTCACTTCTATGTGTTGTTAAATTTGTGTTCCTTTATACTCATAGTTATATATGTTGGGGGCATGATAATAGTTATTTTATTTAAATTTATTCTTCTACATATATCTTATATATTCAAATATTATTTTATTGAACCCCAATCATTCAAATCCCTTTCTATTTTTATGGTTTATGTTATGTTGTCTCTCCTCTCTGCATTATTGCTCTATTTTCAATGACATCCCATGGACATAATTTCTAGTGAACCATTATCTTCTTTGGAATGGTAACATGTATTTTCTCTATCTTTCCTATTTATTGGGAAAAATACCTCATCTTTGAGGAATATTCTCTTTCATATATTTTCCCTAACAATATTTTCCATCCCCTTGTTTACCTAAAAATAAATTGCA
>VDFB02047397.1:53940203-53953378 GCA_007258455.2 Sequoia sempervirens
AACTTAGTTTTATAGGCTTCCTTTCTAATTTTCCAATTATCGGATCTTGAAAGCCGACACTTGAAATTTGAATTTGAGACCTTGAAATTCCACCAAAAAAATGTTCAAATTTGAGTTTAAGGCACTTAATGAGGACCCATTCACCCATGGGCAAATGGGTCCTAACCTAAAACTTCAGGACTCCATAAATGTTGGGGCATTAATTTAATCAAATAACATTTATTTAATGTGGGTTGTGGTGTCGGGAAATAAATAAAATAGGCCTTGGGATGCATAATAAAAGATATTAGGGGCCTATTAATGAGGTTTTAAAAATTAATTAATGAAAGGTCACTAAATAGGGTCCAATAAGTGAAATTGTACTTCTCTCCCATGTAAATGGGTACAATTTTCTACACTACACCTACACATTTTGTTAAGCTTGCCTAGGATTTTTGGACTTGGTTATTATGAGGACACATGGCATAATCCATCAATTACATGTGTCACTTTCACCCACACTTGGGTAGTTGAGTCTCACACCCTCTTTTACATGTATATGCCACCATTCATAACCATTATTTTGTATTCATCTAAGTAGGTGAAACTATGTAATTTTGCATTTATCAAGTAGGTAAAGCTCCTTACTATTTTGGGAAATTGGAGTTATTAGATCCCTTGGATGTATATTCCCTTATTTTTGTTATATATATAGCTCTCACCTCTCTTCTATGTTAGAAAGAGTAATGTGGGAATTTAGTTTACACTTGCATTTTGTCTCTCGAATTCTATATTTTTAGGATTCTCTCTTCATTCTTATATTTTGATCTTCAAGCATCTATCAATTGGAGTGCATGATCCTAGCTAAAATTCTTACTTCTCATAGAATCTAACATCGTATCTGAGCTACTTTTTCTAGTATAGTTCATTTTGTGGTCCTATTATTTTATAGATTTGAGACTAATCTAATGCTAATATTTTTCTCAAAAAAATAGTATTCTCTTCTCTTGCATCCTCATATAATCAAGATAATTAGAAAATTTTAGAAGAAAATAAGAATTTATAAAACTCTAGTCTGCATATATGTCTTATGAAATTTGGGTGATTGCATCATTTTAGTAACCCTAGAGGCATTTTTAGTTGTTCCATAGTGTCCAAAAGGATTGAAGATTCAATATTTTCTTTTATTTCACCAAGATTGAAGATCAAAGGGTTCAAATGCAAATAGGGGTTTAAATTTTGGTTCTATAAGGTACCTAATATTTTAGATAATTTTCAGCCCCAAAAAACCTTACCATTTGACTCAAGAGGCCTAAAAACATAAAGTTTAATAGTTAAATTAATAATTTTGGAGAAGTTGACCTATAAGGAAAAAACATTACATCCATAGTGTTCCAACTTGTTGTATCATACAAAATATGCATAAAATATATTTTCTAGAAATTACTATGTAATGTAGAATATAGTGGTGGTGCCACTTGGAGCAATTTTTTCCGCTTATAGTGTAGTATGTGCTCCACCATTGTGCCTCCTATGAGTGGAAACAATATCACCACCACATCAACCACCTCCACTATCATCCAAGGGGCAACACTCAATATTACATCCCCCCAAATATTTTGAAGAATATTCATTAGAAAAATCATGGTTTCTAAAAAAGACAATTTCGCACCAAAACTCAATGGTTTCCAATTCAAAAAAGGTGGTTCACATAAAATAAGTGGTTTTACAAACATTTGAAGCCCGTGGTATCAAGATATTTTGGAAGAATTTTCAAATATTCCTTTGTTCATGTTAGCATGAATCAATACCAAATCTCCCTTAACTCCCACCCTCTGATTTGGATTTTCAATTTGGTAGGCAACTTCAAGAGGCCTATTCATAGGCATACAGGCCTTTTTTGGAGATTTTTATTTTAGGTAGAACCAGATTTACATAGTGGTGAATTTTATTTTCTAATTTTATTCTCTATTTTTTAAAAGATAAATATTATTCTATAATTTATTACATAGTTCTTATTTTGAGATCTTTTTGAGAGGCGTAACTTGTGCAAATGGAATCCTTTTCGATCCATTTTTTCCAAAGTTCATAATTTTTTTGTACTATATACAAATCCTTCATAATTTTTCTCATATTGTAGGGTAAGTGCAAAAATATGTGACACAAAAAAGATTCCACATTAACTTTTTTGCTTGAATTGCACATTTGGCAAGTGCCAAATTTGGCACTCACCAAATGGCTTGGATGGCCAAGCCTGAGGCTTGGTCATTCCAAGCCCATTTAGTGCTCACCAAATGAAAAATTTAGCATAAAAAAAACCCAACCTTATTTCCCTCATTCTATTGTTGATCATTTCAAGTGATGCATTTTTTCCCCTTCCCAACCCACGCTTGTTAAATAGACTGCAATTTTTCACTTGGAGTTTGTGAATCTTCGTGAAGATGTTGCCAAGACATCGTGAAGGTGAAAGATGTATGTATTTCTCATTTTTTAGTTTCAAATTTGAAATAAATTGTAGATTGAATTAGGTTTTTAAATTAAAATTTATTTTGATTTCTAGGAAATGAATCTCCACCTCCAAATATTGAAAATTCTCAATCACCTTCTCATGAAGAACCTCATGAACAAAAACAACATCAAATTCCTCCCTCAATTCATAGAAATTTCATAGGAACACAAGAGAATATTCTAGGGAAAATAGAAAACAACAAAAATGAACTTGAATAATTTATTACAAGGTTAAATGATACTACTACTACAAACCATCTTAGTAAAGGCCTTGTCAAATCCCTACAATCTATTGTATCTCATATAGGATCAATGAGTGCCAATTTAATTTTTGGTCCAATAAGAGGGAGGAACAAAAATATGCAAGATGCTCCACTACTTGAAATTATCACCCAGCTCATATATGACTCAAAAAAGTACATGCAAGATGCTCCACTACTTGAAATTATCATGTCCAAGTTGAGAAATTTGCTAAAATATGACTTTATAACTATTATTTCCAACTCCACATCATTCATGAATGCCTATAAAAATTAATGCTAAGATTATCAAAGAATATTAATAATAAATTATTTTCCAATTACACCCTAAGAATTCAAGGATACTTTCTAAAAGTGTTGGAGATACTTAAAATGTAAATAGGATTGCAAGGTAAATGGAACCTTAACCCTAACAAATGTTGTGTTTATCAAAATATGAAGAAATAAAACTAATTTAGAGTTATGATTAATATGTTAGAAAATTTTAAAAACTAGAAATTAATGATGGACTCATGTACTTGTAAAATAGATTTTTTTCTTAATGTTTGGACTTGAAAAATAAAATTGGTAGTGTTAATAAACACCTTTGAAGAGTTTTATAAGTGAGGGTCATGTTTTCCTTGATCAAACCCCTAGATAAAATGATTCAAATGCTTATAAGAAAATATCAAAGACAATACACAATCATACAATACTTCTATATATCTCTAAGTACATGCAAATGTTGATGTGGTATTGGAAGCTCAAATATATTTCTTCAATAATGATACAAATAGTAAGTTAGAACTCTAAATGTCTAGATAATATATGTTAAAATGAATTAGAATTTTTCTTATATCTCTAAAATACAATTTGAAATAATTGACACTCAATCAAATCTATAGACAACAACTAATTTAAAGAAGATGACATAGACCTCAATTTAAAATTTAAATTTATAATTATAAATATCAATTTTATACCACAAAATCCTAGACTAAGATAAAAATGAATAAATTTATAAGCCCACCTCATTTTCTATAAAAGTAAAATAAATAAAGACAAAAAAATTTCCCACTTTATACAGTACACTAATTATTGTACAGAATAAACAAAAACAAATAGAAAATGTGGGGTATACAATTTTGACCATTACAAAATGAAGTAATTTATTTCCTAGTGGAGACACATGACATGTTCACTCAAAGACATTAACACCTCATTTATCATATAATATTTCCTGAAATTAATTATTAATATTGAAAAGATGCAATCTTTTATTGAAACATTCACTTTTGGAATCCAGGTCATAGTCTCTAAAGATTCGTTTTTATAGTGGGAAGTGATCACTAATAAGAATGGAGACTATAGTTACCTTTTTCACTAAGCTGAGAGAAAAAGATTAATAAAACTTTTAACAATTATTTTAATTTAAGAGATGACAAATAATATTTTTAAAATTAAATAATGATTTATATTTTATAATATTTGTTGATTATTTTATTATTTATTAAAAAAAATATATAGATATTTTATATGTATCACTTAAACAAAATAAGAATTAAATTGTTATTTTATTATCTGAAATAGATTTTAACTGCTTTAAATTCTCATTTTCATTAACTCTCACAAGTAGCATTGAGAGGAGGGGGATTTTTTTGGAATCCAAGAAACAATGAAGGATGCACTGCATTTCACATTTGGTCTGTTGGGTAAGCTAATTTGCTATGTAATAATAAACCAAATACATGATATTAAATTTAATGAGGAAATTTTCTAATCTCTCATATTTCTGAAAGTGTATTACCACTATTTTTGCTAATATTTGAATGGAATTTCAGGCAACATAACAGCTTTGGCCTTGTTTTTGGCTCCTATGTGAGTGTTCTTGTTTTATAAATTTAATTATATATGTTATTTTTAACTGTTTATTCTATCAAATCTGAATTCAAATTAATCTTTGCATATATGTTAGAATCATTTGTATGGTTGTAGGAAAATCCATCGTTAACACCATGACAAATTCATTTTATGGAAAATTCAACACCAGCAATTCACCCTTGCGGATCATCACATATACAATTAAAAAATTTGATTTATGTATATGCGATGAGTTATCTGCGGCGTGAATTGTTCGTCATGAATTTTCCATGAGATGAATTTATCATGGCGTTGAATTGTTGACATGAATTTGCCTGAAACCCATTTGTATGAATCTGAAAAAATAACAGTGGGTTATTTTGTGATGGGCAGGATCACATTCTACAAAGTAAAAAAGAGAGGTTCTACAGAGGAATTCTCAGGCATCCCCTACGCCCTTACCATTCTAAACTGTCTGCTCTATACCTGGTATGGCCTTCCCTTCATCACCACAAACAATATCCTCATTGTAACAGTGAATGGAGCAGGAGCTGCTCTGGAATTCTTGTACATTTGCGTATTCTTAATATATGCCCCGTCAAAGTCCAGGGTACATCTCAATTTCCATCTTTTTACAGCCCCCTCTTTTTGAAGCTTTCACTGATTTCAGTGTTGTGGCAGATCAAAATGCTGAGAATCCTCGCTGGGATTTTGGGTCTGTTCACATTAGTGGCAGTCATCTCGTTGTTTGCGCTGCGCCATCATAATACAAGGAAACTGTTCGTGGGGTCAGTTGCAACTGCCATTTCTGTGTGCATGTTCGCCTCTCCTTTCTCAAGCATGGTCTGTAACAAACCTTCGCTTCTCTTCTCAATTTCCTTTCATTTTCTTCCTCCCTTTTTATAGATAACTGTTTTCTCTGTCTGTATTGCTTTGTTATCAGAGAATCGTGATCAAAACAAAAAGTGTAGAGTACATGCCATTCTTTCTCTCGCTCTGTGTGTTTTTGTGTGGGACATCGTGGTGTGTGTATGGTATACTTAGCAAAGATCCATTCGTTGCTGTAAGTTTTAACTTCAATTTTTTTACTGATCAAAGTTTTTAGGTTAAGTGATTGAGTAGATGAAGTCACAAACAGATAAGAATGTTTAATTAGAAGGGCGTTGTATTTGCAGGCTCCAAATGGGATGGGAGGATGTCTAGGGTTGGCACAATTAGTGGTGTATTTCATGTACAGGGATTCTACCCCACCCAAATCTGGAGGAGCTAAAAAGCTAACATCAGAGAAGTTTGTTGAAATTTCTGGGGACAAAACCCTTGGCATTGAGGGCAATACTAACATACCAAATGAAACTTGCTAACTTCTGACTTGTTGGCATTTCGACATTTATATGCAATCCCACCTTGATTATACCTGTTACTTGTGGAGTGAAGGACTTAAAATCATTTTCAAGTCAGTTTCTTGTAAAGGCTCGCTCTCTTGAGGACAGGATTTTCTATTTGCTTTTTGTTTTAATATGCTTATGTAAGGCTTTGCTGTGCTTACGCTATGTATTTAATAAATAAAGAGAGTAATTGAATAATAATTAATTAAATATAAAAAGAATTGATATCAAGATATTATGATAAAATGTCTTTTTAAATATGGGGAATAAATAGATTAAATCGTATGGATATTTAATTTAAAATTATGATTAAGATTTTATTGTAAAGATGTCAAAAATATATTTATCTTGATGTTATAATTTTGCTACACTCGCATCCAAAAATCTGTGTAAAGTTTTTGAAGCTTCATTTAAAATGACAGGCAGGTGGAAGTCATGTGCAACTACAGTAGATTTGATGAAACAAAAAAATCAAATAAAAGAGATTTGATGAAACAAGAAAATCAAATCAAAGAGATTTGATGAAACAAAAAGAACAAATAAATAAATAAATAATATTTTTTATCGCAAAGAGAAATCAAAGATTTGATGTCAAAGATAAATCAATCAAAAAAGAAAATTAGAGAATGATAATATTAATATTTAATATATGTATGCTAGTTTTAAAATCTTTTAAATATTATAATTGATTTATACGTCTAATTGTGTATTGTCTTGCTTCACTATTATATGTCCAGATCTAAAGTTGATGTGCAGATTTAAATTTATTATTCACAAGCCTAATGTAATAAAATCATGTTGTTTGAAACATGTTCTCCTTTGTGTTTATTCTCTTCATCCCTTAATATTCAACTATCAACTATGAAGATCTAGTGGCACCTTCTTCTTCTCTTCCTCCAATGTCTTCTATTGACATCATTACTCTTGTCATAACTCCTCACTCTAATTAATTTTCTTTTTCAAAATTGGTAGGTGTTGTTGATGCCAATCCTTCTCAATCTAAATTGAAATCTCTCTTTACCCTTCTCATCACCTTCTCTCCTAATATTTTTTTCTACAATAGGTACTAGGGTCCTCTTTACATTGAATCACTTGTTATCTATAAGACCATCTATTGTGCTAAGGAGCCCAATTGCATCTTTGAAAAAGAACATATTTAAAGTTCCCATCCTCAACAAGATTCATATGCTACCTCCAAAGTTTCATTGAATTTTTACAACACTTTCATTGATACACTTGTTTGTATCATCTTACCTATCTAAGTAGGACCAAAATCCTTGGATTTTATTTGCAATTTCATCCCTACCTTTGAATAGTGTCACATTCTCTTAAGTTGAATGCTTGGTTGGACATGATGCAATAAGTCCCCTCTATTGAATTCATCGGTGTCTCAAATTCCCATATGAACATGAAATTGTGATTGGATCCATCACCATTCGATCCATCCCATCTCTAACTTAGGTCATTTCTCCATAAATTGTTTTATCCCAACCCCTTCTATAACACCTAACTCTCATACAAATACCCTCTCTAATATTTATGAAAGTTATGTAGAACAAAAAATTGTATATACTTACTCTTCACCCGTCTCATATTGTCTTACCTCCTAAACCAAAGATTCCATCTTCTTCTCACCCTTACAACCTTCCTCCTACCCTTATCCTTCACCTTCCAAAATCTAAAACTATAAATTAACCTTGATATAAACTTGAAACTCAACTTCAAACTAAATAAAAAATAAAAAAATTACAACTCAAGATCAATACCATACCAAATCCAAACTCCCACCTTAGACTAAACCTAAACCTCCACAAAAACTAGACCCTCAACCATAAATTCAAAATTAACTTCAAATTGAAACCATTCCAACCATACTTACACCTCCTTCAGCACCTAGACCCAAATTTGAAACCATACATCCACTAGAAGAATGGCCTTATGCTAAGAAACAAAGAAAGAAATTTAAATCAATAGAGGATTTTCTCACCTCTTTTATTCTTTCTCTATTACTAGCCAACCCATACATCCCACCTTTTGATAAACCTCTCTCTCCTCTATATATCACTATCATTCTTGACTTTCTTCTTGTACCTTTCATTTTTGACACCCCTTCTTCATCATTATATCCTCCTAGCACATTCAAACTAAAATCTACCCCTTTCCATAATCCTAGCTACTTTTCATTCCCTAGCATTTTGATACCTTCTATATTTATCCTTGTCCCACCTCCCCCTCCTAAAATTAAACAAAAACTTGAGCCCTATTAAGTCCCCCCTCACCACCATCCCATATAAAAACCCCTAACTTCTAACTTTCTTGCTTCCACTACATCTTCTTCTTCTAAGGATTTTCCTATACTTCCACATCTATTGTCATTCACAAGGATCCAATTATTGTTGTTTCTTTTGTACCTAAGTCTAAAACTCATGCTTCTAATGGATTTTTTTTGAAATGGTGGTGTATGTTCCTCTATTTATATGTTTTTTTTAAATTCTTAATGTGTACCTAATCAACTCACACTTCTAGTGAATCCTTCCTTGACTCAATCATAGATGTTCCCCCTCTCTCTATTGTGTTTACTCATGACTCTTTTGTTCCTCTTTTTTATAGTTTAGTTTCTATTATTTTGTTCTACTTGATATTATTCTTCCCATTTCTTCAAAGTATCCTTCTTCTCCATCTATAGTTGTTGCTACTTTGATTTATATTCCTTCTTTATCTCCTCTTTTCCCTCTAGCTTCATCCTTCAACACATTGGTCCTAGAGGATAGATTTACTCCTAGTTAGTGGGATGATGATGGTTTTCTAGATGACTTTTAAGGATTTTTGTATGCATATGTATGTGTTTTAGCCTAGAGGACCCATGTTAATCTTCTAAGTACATGGATATAGGAAGAATTACATGTAGTTCAAATTCCTTTATTTATCTCTCTCATTCTTCCATTGTGTATTTCTCTATTTTTTTTTAAACATTTTTTGGGATAATGTAAAGCATTGAAGTGCTAGTGCCTCTTTCATGTTAACACAAAAATTTAATATATATTTTTTCTTTCCTTTTCTATAATTTTTTCCTTGTTTCCTTGGGAAAGATGAAAGCATTTTGTTTTCCCTTATATAAAATAATTTTGATCCAAACAGATTTTTTTTTCACTTCTATGTGTTGTTAAATTTTTATTCAGGTTTCTACTCATAGTTATAAATGTTGGGGGTATGATAATAGTTCTTTTATTTACATGTATTCTTCTACATCTATCTTATATATTCAAATCTCATACTGAACCCCAAGCATACAAATACCTTTATGTTTTTATGGCTTATGTTATGTTGTCTCTCCTCTCTACGGTACTGTTGTATTTCAGATGGCATCACATGGGCACAATTTCTAGTGAACCAAATTATCTTCTTTGGAATGGTCATATTTTCTCTACCTTTCCTATTTATTGGGAAAATACCTCATCTTTGGGGTATATTCTCTTTCATATTTTTTCCCTAAGACTATTTTCATCCCCTTGTTTACCTAAAAATAAATTGCATTCAATTGTTTCTTCATTGTTTTTAAGAGGGTCATATGTTGGGATCTCAAGAAGGATTGGAGTAATAAATAAATGAATTAAATAATACATATTAGAAATAATTAATAGAGAGAACAAAGTTTAGAGAGACACAAAAAAAAATTAACATGGTTCGCCCTTTGGGATAATCCACAAAATAGTAGTCTAAATTTTTTATTAAAATCTCCAACAAAAATAAGATTACAATAATCACCTCAGCAATATCACAACTGTGTGCAATTCAAATTCCAACATGGTTTGTCTATGCACAAAAATTTCCTACTACTATGTACTCCAAAAACAACACATTCTACCCAGCTCATGCACTGTTGCATGTTCTTCACAAAATTGCAACTATTCAAATTTCTAGCTGCACAATCATGCCACTTCACATCCCATTTCCATAAAATGAACTATTCGGTTGTAGGAAGTTACGAAATTGATTTTTCAATGGGAAATAACAAAAAATTACAGCCCCCCTATTAATTAATTTGAGGGAAATTTGTTCCTAGAAAATTGACCAAAATATTAACTTGGAGCATGATCAGGCTAAACATACCAACGTCATATAATCTTAAACTATCACTTACATTGTTTTCCGTAGTTTCTTAGAAATAATTTCATGGCCACATGGTATAAATATTGTTTGGACCTGCCACTCTTTATCATGACCACCTAGTACAAAATATGTTAGGGATAGAGTTCCATGATATCATTTTTATGATTCCTAGCAATAGATCATGCTAGATAACTATACCTATTTTTATCCTAGCAATAGAGCTATAATAGAGTTATACTTAAGTTTATCACTATCATTCTTGACTTTCTTCTTGTACCTTTCATTTTTGACACCCCTTCTTCATCATTATATCCTCCTAGCACATTCAAACTAAAATCTACCCCTTTCCATAAGCCTAGCTACTTTTCATTCCCTAACATTTTGAGACCTAGATTTATCCTTGTCCCACCTCCCCCCCCAACTAAAATTAAACAAAAACTTGATCCCTATTAAGTCCCCCCTCGCCAACCAAATAAAAACCCCTAACTTCTAACTTTCTTTCTTCCTCTACATCTTCCTCTTTTAAGGATTTAATGGTTGACTCACGAACTATAGATCGTTCTAATACTTCCACATTTATTGCCATTCACAAGGATCCAATTATTGCTAGTTATTTTGTACCTAAACCTAAAACTCATTCTTCTAATGGATCCCTCTTTGAATTGTGGTGTATGTTCCTCTCTTTATATATTTTTTTAAATACTTAGTGTGTACCTAATCAACTCACACTTCTAGTGAATCCTTCCTTGACTCAATCATAGATGTTCCCCATCTCTCTATTGTGTTTACTCATGAATATTTTTCTCCTCTTTTTTATATTTTTTGTTTCTACTATTTTATTCTACTTGATATTATTCTTCCCATTCCTCCAAAGTATTCTTCTTCTCCAACTACAGTTGTTGCTACTTTGATTGATATTCCTTATTTATCTTCTCTTTTCCCTCTAGCTTCATCCTTCAACACATTGGTCCTAGAGGATAGATTTACTCCTAGTTAGTGGGATGATGATGGTTTTCTAGATGACTTTTAAGGATTTTTTGTATGTATATGTATGTATTTCAGCCTATAGGACCCATGTTAATCTTCTAAGTACATGGATATAGGAAGAAGTACATGTGGTTCCAAGTCCTTTATTTATCTCTCATTCTTCCATTGTGTATTTCTCTTTATCTTAAAATTTTTTTGGGGATAATATAAAGCATTGAGGTGCTAGTTCCTCTTTCAAGTTAACCCAATATATATATATATATATATATATATATATATATTGAGGTGCTAGTGCCTCCTTCAGGTCAACCCATATATATATTGAGGTGCTAGTGCCTCTTTCAGGTTAACCCAAAAAATATATATATATCCTTTTCTATATTTTTTTCCTTGTTTCCTTGGGAAGGATGAAAGCATTATTTTCTCTTAAATATAATAGTTTTGATCCAAAATAGAGTTTTTTTCACTTCTATGTGTTGTTAAATTTTTATTCGGGTTCATAGTCATAGTTATAAATGTTGGGGGTATGATAATAGTTCTTTTATT
This sequence comes from Sequoia sempervirens, assembly GCA_007258455.2. Lineage (NCBI taxonomy): Eukaryota > Viridiplantae > Streptophyta > Pinopsida > Cupressales > Cupressaceae > Sequoia > Sequoia sempervirens. The sequence goes on from VDFB02047397.1 coordinate 53,951,818, forward strand.
TACATTTATTCTTCTACATCTATTTTATATATACATATATCTCATACTAAACCCCAAGCATACAAATACCTTTATGTTTTGATGGTTTATGTTATGTTGTCTCTCCTCTTTGTGGTATTGTTATATTTTTTATGGCATCCCATGGGCACAATTTCTAGTGAACCATTATCTTCTTTGGAATGGTAAAATATTTTGTCTACCTTTCCTATTTATTGGGAAAATACCTCATCTTTGGGGTATATTCTCTTTCAATGTATGTTTTTCCTGAGACTATTTTTCATCCCCTTGCTTACCTAAAAATAAATTGCATTCACTTGTCTCTTCATTTTTTTTAGACGGTCATATGTTGGGATCTCAAGAAGGATTGGAGCAATAAATAAATGAATTAAATAATACAATCAAAAATAATTATAAAGAGAATGAAGTTCACAGAGACACAATTTTTTTTAATGTGGTTCACCCTTTGGGCTACATCCACAAAATGGTAGTCCAAACCTTTATTAAAATCTCCAACAAAAATCAAATTACAACAATCAGCTCAATAATGTCACAACTACATGTGCAATTCAAATGCCAACATAGTTTGTTTGAAATTCAAATGCCAACGTAGTTTGTCTATGCACAAAAATTCCATATTACTATGTACTCCAAAAACAACACATTCTACCCAACTCACGCATTGTTGCATGTTCTTCACAAAATTGCAACTATTTAAATTTCTAGCTGCACGATCATGCCACTTCACATCCCATTTCCATAGCATGAAGTATTAGCATGAAGTATTCGATTGTAGGAAGTTACAAAATTGATTTTGCAATGGGAAATAACAACAAATTCCAGTCCCCCATTAATTAATTTGGGGGGAATCTGTTCCTAGAAAATTGACCAAAATATTAACCTAGAGCATGATCAGGCTACACATACCAACGTCATATAATCTTAAACTATCACTTACATTGTTTTCCATAGTTTCTTACAAATAATTTTATGGCCATGTACAAATATTTCTTGGACCTAATTCCACTCTTTATCATGACCACCTAGTACAAAGTATGTTAGGGATAGAGTTACATGATATCATTTTTATGATTCCTAGCAATAGATAATGCTAGATAACTATACCTATTTTTATCCTATCAATAGAGCTATAATAGAGTTATACTTAATTTTATCCTAGCAATAAAGCATGTCAATATTTTCTAGCAATAGAGCACACTATAAGGTTTGAGTTATCTCTCTATTTTCTAACAATAGAGCATGCTATAAAATTTATATCCAACTTCTTCATGGATATTCCTTTCTATATTCATTCTTTATATAGAATTGTACTTTCTAGTTAGCTTTAATCTATCTATTTGCTATATGTAAATTTCCTTCCAAGTTGAATTATTTATGATATGCTAGCAAGTGATGATTTTTCTAGCACATTTGTGTTATACTATAGGTTTTTATTTTCCTTATGTTAGGGGATATTTATTTTTCCTACACATTTTGTTAAGATTGCCTAGGTTGTTTGGACTTGGTTATTATAAGGAAACATGACATAATCCATCAATTACAT
>VDFB02047397.1:53953478-54272314 GCA_007258455.2 Sequoia sempervirens
AACATTTATTTAACTATGAGTAGAAACCTGAATAAAATCTAACAACACATAGAAGTGAAAAAAAAATCTATTTGGATCAAAATTATTTTATATAAGAGAAAAAAAAAATGCTTTCATCTTTCCCAAGGAAACAAGGAAAAAATTATAGAAAAGGAAAGAAAAAATATATATTAAATTTTTGGGTTAACATGAAAGAGGCACTAGCACTTCAATGCTTTACATTATCCCCAAAAATGTTTTTAAAAAAATAGAGAAATACACAATGGAAGAATGAGAGAGATAAATAAAGGAATTTTGACTACATGTAATTCTTCCTATACCCATGTACTTAGAAGATTAACATGGGTCCTCTAGGCTAAAACACATACGTATGCATACAAAAATCCTTAAAAGTCATCTAGAAAACCATCATAATCCCACTAACTAGGAGTAAATCTATCCTCTAGGACCAATGTGTTGAAGGATGAAGCTAGAGGGAAAAGAGGAGATAAAGAAGGAATATCAATCAAAGTAGCAACAACTATAGATGGAGAAGAAGGATACTTTGAAGAAATGGGAAGAATAATATCAAGTAGAACAAAATAATAGAAACAAAAACTATAAAAAAGAGGAACAAAAGAGTCATGAGTAAACACAATAGAGAGAGGGGGAACATCTATGATTGAGTCAAGGAAGGATTCACTAGAAGTGTGAGCTGATTAGGTACACATTAAGTATTTAAAAGAAAAATATAAATAAAGGAACATACACCACCAATTCAAAAAAAATCCATTAGAAGCATGAGTTTTAGACTTAGGTACAAAAGAAACAACAATAATTTGATCCTTGTGAATGCCAATAGATGTGGAAGTATAGGAATGATCTATAGTTTGTGAGTCAACCATTAAATCCTTAGAAGAGGAAGATGTAGTGGAAGCAAGAAAGTTAGAAGTTAGGGGTTTTTATATGGGATGGTAGCGAGAGGGGACTTAATAAGGCTCAAGTTTTTGTTTAATTTTAGGAGGGGGAAGTGGGACAAGGATAAATATAGAAGGTATCAAAATGCTAGGGAATGAAAAGTAGCTAGGATTATGGAAAGGGGTAGATTTTAGTTTGAATGTGCTAGGAGGATATAATGATGAAGAAGGGGTGTCAAAAATGAAAGGTACAAGAAGAAAGTCAAGAATGATAGTGATATATAGAGGAGAGAGAGGTTTATCAAAAGGTGGGATGTATGGGTTGGCTAGTAATAGAGAAAGAATAAAAGAGGTGAGAAAATCCTCTATTGATTTAAATTTCTTTCTTTGTTTCTTAGCATAAGGCCATTCTTCTAGTGGATGTATGGTTTCAAATTTGGGTCTAGGTGCTGAAGGAGGTGTAAGTATGGTTGGAATGGTTTCAATTTGAAGTTGATTTTGAATTTATGGTTGAGGGTCTAGTTTTGGTGGAGGTTTAGGTTTAGTCTAAGGTGGGAGTTTGGATTTGGTATGGTATTGATCTTGAGTTGTAATTTTTTTATTTTTTATTTAGTTTGAAGTTGAGTTTCAAGTTTATATCAAGGTTAATTTATAGTTTTAGATTTTGGAAGGTGAAGGATAAGGGTAGGAGGAAGGTTGTAAGGGTGAGAAGAAGATGGAATCTTTGGTTTAGGAGGTGAGACAATATGAGACGGGTGAAGAGTAAGTATATACAATTTTTTGTTCTACATAACTTTCATAAATATTAGAGAGGGTATTTGTATGAGAGTTAGGTGTTATAGAAGGGGTTGGGATAAAACAATTTATGGAGAAATGACCTAAGTTAGAGATGGGATGGATCGAATGGTGATGGATCCAATCACAATTTCATGTTCATATGGGAATTTGAGACACCGATGAATTCAATAGAGGGGACTTATTGCATCATGTCCAACCAAGCATTCAACTTAAGAGAATGTGACACTATTCAAAGGTAGGGATGAAATTGCAAATAAAATCCAAGGATTTTGGTCCTACTTAGATAGTTAAGATGATACAAACAAGTGTATCAATGAAAGTGTTGTAAAAATTCAATGAAACTTTGGAGGTAGCATATGAATCTTGTTGAGGATGGGAACTTTAAATATGTTCTTTTTCAAAGATGCAATTGGGCTCCTTAGCACAATAGATGGTCTTATAGATAACAAGTGATTCAATGTAAAGAGGACCCTAGTACCTATTGTAGAAAAAAATATTAGGAGAGAAGGTGATGAGAAGGGTAAGGAGAGATTTCAATTTAGATTGAGAAGGATTGGCATCAACAACACCTACCAATTTTGAAAAAGAAAATTAATTAGAGTGAGGAGTTATGACAAGAGTAATGATGTCAATAGAAGACATTGGAGGAAGAGAAGAAGAAGGTGCCACTAGATCTTCATTGTTGATAGTTGAATATTAAGGGATCAAGAGAATAAACACAAAGGAGAACATGTTTCAAACAACATGATTTTATTACATTAGGCTTGTGAATAATAAATTTAAATCTGCACATCAACTTTAGATCTGGACATATAATAGTGAAGCAAGACAATACACAATTAGACGTATAAATCAATTATAATATTTAAAAGATTTTAAAACTAGCATACATATATTAAATATTAATATTATCATTCTCTAATTTTCTTTTTTGATTGATTTATCTTTGACATCAAATCTTTGATTTCTCTTTGCGATAAAAAATATTATTTATTTATTTATTTGTTCTTTTTGTTTCATCAAATCTCTTTGATTTGATTTTCTTGTTTCATCAAATCTCTTTTATTTGATTTTTTTGTTTCATCAAATCTACTGTAGTTGCACATGACTTCCACCTGCCTGTCATTTTAAATGAAGCTTCAAAAACTTTACACAGATTTTTGGATGCGAGTGTAGCAAAATTATAACATCAAGATAAATATATTTTTGACATCTTTACAATAAAATCTTAATCATAATTTTAAATTAAATATCCATACGATTTAATCTATTTATTCCCCATATTTAAAAAGACATTTTATCATAATATCTTGATATCAATTCTTTTTATATTTAATTAATTATTATTCAATTACTCTCTTTATTTATTAAATACATAGCGTAAGCACAGCAAAGCCTTACATAAGCATATTAAAACAAAAAGCAAATAGAAAATCCTGTCCTCAAGAGAGCGAGCCTTTACAAGAAACTGACTTGAAAATGATTTTAAGTCCTTCACTCCACAAGTAACAGGTATAATCAAGGTGGGATTGCATATAAATGTCGAAATGCCAACAAGTCAGAAGTTAGCAAGTTTCATTTGGTATGTTAGTATTGCCCTCAATGCCAAGGGTTTTGTCCCCAGAAATTTCAACAAACTTCTCTGATGTTAGCTTTTTAGCTCCTCCAGATTTGGGTGGGGTAGAATCCCTGTACATGAAATACACCACTAATTGTGCCAACCCTAGACATCCTCCCATCCCATTTGGAGCCTGCAAATACAACGCCCTTCTAATTAAACATTCTTATCTGTTTGTGACTTCATCTACTCAATCACTTAACCCAAAAACTTTGATCAGTAAAAAAATTGAAGTTAAAACTTACAGCAACGAATGGATCTTTGCTAAGTATACCATACACACACCACGATGTCCCACACAAAAACACACAGAGCGAGAGAAAGAATGGCATGTACTCTACACTTTTTGTTTTGATCACGATTCTCTGATAACAAAGCAATACAAACAGAGAAAACAGTTATCTATAAAAAGGGAGGAAGAAAAAGAAAGGAAATTGAGAAGAGAAGCGAAGGTTTGTTACAGACCATGCTTGAGAAAGGAGAGGCGAACATGCACACAGAAATGGCAGTTGCAACTGACCCCACGAACAGTTTCCTTGTATTATGATGGCGCAGCGCAAACAACGAGATGACTGCCACTAATGTGAACAGACCCAAAATCCCAGCGAGGATTCTCAGCATTTTGATCTGCCACAACACTGAAATCAGTGAAAGCTTCAAAAAGAGGGGGCTGTAAAAAGATGGAAATTGAGATGTACCCTGGACTTTGACGGGGCATATATTAAGAATACGCAAATGTACAAGAATTCCAGAGCAGCTCCTGCTCCATTCACTGTTACAATCAGGATATTGTTTGTGGTGATGAAGGGAAGGCCATACCAGGTATAGAGCAGACAGTTTAGAATGGTAAGGGCGTAGGGGATGCCTGAGAATTCCTCTGTAGAACCTCTCTTTTTTACTTTGTAGAATGTGATCCTGCCCATCACAAAATAACCCACTGTTATTTTTTCAGATTCATACAAATGGGTTTCAGGCAAATTCATGTCAACAATTCAACGCCATGATAAATTCATCTCATGGAAAATTCACCACGAACAATTCACACCGCGGATAACTCATCATATACTTAAATCAAATTTTTTAATTGTATATGTGATGATCCACAACGGTGAATTGCTGGTGGTGAATTTTCCATAAGATGAATTTGTCATGGTGTTAACGATGAATTTTCCTACAACCATACAAATAATTCTAACATATATGCAAAGATGAATTTGAATTCGGATTTGATAGAATAAACAGTTAAAAATAACATATATAATTAAATTTATAAAACAAGAACACTCACATAGGAGCCAAAAACAAGGCCAAAGCTGTTATGTTGCCTGAAATTCCATTCAAATATTAGCAAAAATAGTGGTAATACACTTTCAGAAATATGAGAGATTAGAAAATTTCCTCATTAAATTTAATATCATATTTGGATATTATTACATAGCAAATTAGCTTACCCAACAGACCAAATGTGAAATGCAGTGCATCCTTCATTGTTTCTTGGATTCCAAAAAAATCCCCCTCCTCTCAATGCTACTTGTAAGAGTTAATGAAAATGAGAATTTAAAGCAGTTAAAATCTATTTCAGATTCAAGATGTGTACAATTTAATTGTTATTTTGTTTAAGTGATACATATAAAATATCTATATTTTTTTTTAATAAATAATAAAATAATCAACAAATGATTATTTTCAATAAAAAAATTAAATTATTATTAACTTTCTAAAAGTTAAATATTATAAAATATAAATTTATTTAATTTTGAAAATATTATTTGTCATCTCTTAAATTAAAATAATTGTTAAAAGTTTTATTAATCTTTTTCTCTCAGCTTAGTGAAAAAGGTAACAATAGTCTCCATTCTTATTAGTGATCACTTCCCACTATAAAAACGAATCTTTAGAGACTATGACCTGGATTCCAAAAGTGAATGTTTCAATAAAAGATTGCATCTTTTCAATATTAATAATTAATTTCAGGAAATATTATATGATAAATGAGGTGTTAATGTCTTTGAGTGAACATGTCATGTGTCTCCACTAGGAAATAAATTACTTTCATTTTGTAATGGTCAAAATTGTATACCCCACATTTTCTATTTGTTTTCGTTTATTCTGTACAATAATTAGTGTACTGTATAAAGTGGGAAAATTATTTCTCTTTATTTATTTTATTTTTTTAGAATATGAGGTGGGCTGATAAATTTATTCATTTTTATCTTAGTCTAAGATTTTGTGGTATAAAATTGATATTTATAATTATAAATTTAAATTTTAAATTGAGGTCTATGTCATTTTCTTTAAATTAGTTGTTGTTTATAGATTTGATTGAGTGTCAATTATTTCAAATTGTATTTTAGACAGGAATATATAGCAATTTTTTTATATAGAGTTTACTTAATATATTTCATCTAATTCATATATATCTAGACATTTAGAGTTCTAACTTACTATTTGTATCATAATTGAAGGAATATATTTGAGCTTCCAGTACCACATCAACATTTGTATGATATATAGAAGTATTGCATGATTGTGTATTGTCTTTGATATTTTCTTATAAGCATTTGAATCAATTTGTCTAGGGGTTTGATCAAGGAAAACATGACCCTCACTTAGCAAACTCTTCAAAGGTGTTTATTAACACTACCAATTTTATTTTTCAAGTCTAAACATTAAGAAAAAAATCTATTTTACAAGTACATGAGTCCATAGACTTCTTGATCATATTCATGCAATAGAGGCTAATTTTGTAATGACTTCTTATTTTTAAAAAAATTCATGACATGAAATTAACCTAGATAATAGAATAATTAGAATGGCCCAATTTAGATTTTGCTATTGATATTCCAACACATCCGAGAACATGTGATTCTAAGTTACATTTTAAAATTAATGATCAAAATAGTTAAAAACTATCCATTAACTAGTGAAAATAGCTAAGTCCTTTTATTTCTATTAATTTCTAGTTTTTAAATTATATCACACCATTAGTCACAACTCTAAATTAGTTTAATTATATTATATTTATTATCATATTCATCAAATCTAATATTTAGTAAGGAAAAATATTTTATTTCTTTATATTTTGGTAAGCACCACATTTGTTAGGGTTAAGGTTCAATTTACCTTACAATCCTATGTACATTTTATGTATTTCCACTACTTTTAGAAAGTATCCTTGGATTATTAGGGTGTAATTGGAAAATAGTTTATTATTAATATTCCCCAATAATCTTAAGCATTCATGAATGATGTGGAGTTGACAATAATAGTATAAAGCAATATTTTAGCAAATTTTTCAACTTGGGTATGATAATTTCAAGTAGTGGAACATCTTGCATGTTGTTTTTGGGTCATATATGAGTTGGGTGATGATTTTTATATGTTTAACTTACAATATGGGCCATTATGGAGTAGTTACAAGTCAAATATGTAGTCTATTATAAGTATAGTTGTCATTTTTTCTATTCATGGCTCATTGGGAGTTACATTTACTATTCTTAGCAGAGCCTTTTCATTTTGGAAGTGATTTTTTTTGTATTTTACCATGGTTTTATATTACATTATTTTAGGAAACTATTTGTGGTATTCCTCTCTCATTTCTTTATAAATTGGAGGTAGGAGATAGTAGTTTCATAAGTTTATTTTATAGATAGGTATCATTAGAGTGATATCAGAGAGAAATGAGTGTTAGTGTATTGGGTGTATCTCTCTGTTTAAATTTAATACATACTTTTTCTCTTTATTGTGTGTATTTTTTAAAAGGGTTACTCCATGTAAATCTTGTGTTCATACAACTTGCTAATTTTATTCTTATTTCTGATTTTATGTAGTCACATAATCATCATATAGTAATCCTTGGATAAACAATTATATTTCATAAATTACAACACATGCATTCATAAACATATAGCTGAAAACTACAAAATTCAATTCATAAATTACAACACACACATTCATAAACATATAGCTGAAAACTACTAACTAAATTCAACAATGCATTATCTAATCTAATAGTAGAAATTGAAGTGGTTTAGCAGTACCTCAAGTGGCCCTTGCTTGAGTTGCAACTTCCATATAAGTTTTCAAACACTCACTCAGAAAATCATGATATTACACGAATTTTCTTTCTTGCATTCTAACACTAAAACCTTCCATAAAACCCAACAAGAATATGTTGAAGATATTTTATTCAATAGCACACATTCCATTGTTGCAACTATTGAGTAATAATATAAAATAGATAAAAAAACTCACTAACAACTAGATTTCCTCCTCAACAAAAGATCCCACTATATAGGGTCTATGAGGAGTTTCATTATTCACAGATTGAAAACATACTCATGAAACAACCATCAACTCTCCCTCAAAGATAGGAAGAGGACTTAGTTTGAAACATAAACCAATAACTATATAAAGCAGGAGTAGAGAAACCAAATTTCAACTCTATACCCAATAGATTAACTGCTTTTAACAGAGATGTGAACTCCTTAGAATAGTCTTGTCATAAATTAGTCCCACTAAGAGTAGAATCCTTCTTCTCCTATTGTCTTATTTGGAAAGAAAGCGTGTTATGTGGTGACTCATGTCTGATCAGTAAATGATCACCTTTGTTTCCTTCAAAAAGTATTGTTCCTTGGCCATTTGACTTCTTCTCTGCAACAATCCGCAATCCTTATACTGTGCGATAAGAAATCTATTTCTCCAGATTGATAGTCCTTCTTGGTGCAAGGTGTTAGTATTAGTCCTAGGGCATCCACATTATTAACAATCATAAATTAAACATATACTCATACTAAATTTCATAGACATTCAAGAATTCAAGCATAAATATATCAACATAACATATTTCCATTTCCACATACTTCAAACTGCTTAAAAGTATATAGAAGGTATATAAGGTCTTGGTAATGTCTTGAAACTTAGTAGAAGAAATGATAAAAGCATAAAACAGTAAAAGGGAAACTAGTCAATGATTGAGCCCATCAATATAACAAGTTGGAACACTATGGATGCAATATTTTTCCTTATAGGTCATCTTCTCCAAAATCAATAATTTAACTATCAACCTTTATGTTTTTAGGCCTCTTGAGTGTGATGGTAAGGATTTTTTGGGCTGAAAACTATCTAAAATATTAGCTACCTTATGAAACCACACTTTAAACCCTTATTTATAACTAGACCCTTTGATCTTCAATTTTGGTGAAATAAAAGCCAATATTGACTTTTCAAGCCTTATGGACACTATGGAACAACTGAATATATATATAGGATTACTAAAAATATGCAATCACCTAGATTTCATAAGGACACATATATGTAAACTAGAGTTTTATAAATTCTTATTTCTTTTAAACTATTTTGATTATCTTGATTATCCAAGGATGCAAGAGAAGAGAATATTAAGTTTTTGAGAAAAATATTAGTATTGGATTATTCTCAAATCTCTAAAATAATAGGACTATGAAATGAACTAGACTAGAAAAAATAGCTCTAATACCAAGCTATATTCTATGAGAAGTGAGAATTTGAGCTAGGATCATGCACTCTAATTGATAGATGATCGAAGATCAGAATAGAAGAATGAAGAGAGAATCCTAAAAATATAGAACTCAAGAGACACAATGCAAGAGTATAATAAATTCTCACATCACTCTTTCTAACTAACATAGAAGAAAGGTGAGAGCTATATATAAAAAAATAGGGGAATTTGCATCCAAGGGGTATAATAACTCTAATTTCCCAAAATAGGAAGGAGCTTTACCTACTTGATAAATGCCAAATTACATGGTTGCACTTACTCAAATGAAGACAAACTAATGGTTATGAGAGGTGGCATATACATGCAAAAGAGGGTGTGAGACTCAACTACCCAAGTATGGGTGAAAGTGACACATGTAATTGATGGATTATGTCACGTTTCCTCATAATAACCAAGTCTAAACAACCTAGGCAATCTTTACAAAACATGTAGGAAAAATAAATATCCCCTAACATAAGGAAAATTAAAACCTATAGTAACACAAGCATGCTAGAAAAATCATCACTTGCTAGCATATCATAAATAATCCAACTTGAAAGGAAATTTACATATAGAAATTAGATAGATTAAAGCTAACTAGACAGTACAAGTCTATATAAAGAATGAATATAGAAAGGAATATCCATGAAGAAGTTGGATATAAATTTTATAGCATGCTCTATTGTTAGAAAATAGAGAGATAACTCAAAATTTATAGTTTTCTCTATTGCTAGAAAATATTGAAATGCTTTATTGCTAGGATAAAATTAAGTATAACTCTATTATAGCTCTATTGCTAGGATAAAAATAGGTATAGTTATCTAGCATGATCTACTGCTAGGAATCATAAAAAATGATATCATGTAACTCTATCGTAACATACTTTGTACTAGGTGGTCATAATAAAGAGTGGAAGGTCCAAGAAATATTTGTACATGGCCATAAAATTATTTCTAGGAAACTATGGAAAACAATGTAAGTGATAGTTTAAGATTATATGATGTTGGTATGTGTAGCCCGATCATGTGCTCTAGGTTAATATTTTGGTCAATTTTCTAGGAACAGATTCCCCCCAAATTAATTAATGGGGGACTGTAATTTGTTGTTATTTCCCATTGCAAAATCAATTTTTTAACTTCCTTTAATCAAATAGTTCATGCTATGGAAATTGGATGTGAAGTGGCATGATCGTACGACTAGAAATTTGAACAGTTACAATTTTGTGAAGAACATGCAACAATGCACGAGTTGGGTAGAATGTGTTTTTTTTGGAGTGCATAGTAATATGGAATTGTTGTGAATAGACAAACTATGTTGGAATTTGAATTGCACGTGCAGTTGTGATATTGCTGAGCTGATTATTGTAATTTATTTTTGTTGGAGATTTAATAAATTTTTGGACTACTATTTTGTGGATGTAGCCCAAAGGGTGAACCATGTTAAAAAAAATTTTTGTCTCTATGAAATTAATTCTTTATAATTATTTATGATTGTATTATTTAATTCGTTTATTTATTGCTTCAATCCTTCTTGATATCCCAACATATGACCCTCTAAAAAATAATGAAGAAACAAGTGAATGCAAATTATTTTTAGGCAAACAAGGGGATGAAAAATAGTCTCGGGGAAACATACATGAAAGAGAATATACCCCAAAGATGAGGTATTTTCCAAATAAATAGGAAGGGTAGACAAAATATGTTACCATTACAAAGAAGATAACGGTTCACTAGAAAATGTGCCCATGGGATGCCATCGAAAATACAACAATACCATAGAGAGGAGAGATAACATAGCATAAACCATCAAAACATAAAGGTATTTGTATGCTTTGGGTTTTGTATGAGATTTGTATATATAAGATAGCTATAGGAGAATAAATGTAAATAAAAGAACTATTATCATACCCCCGACATTTATAACTATGAGTATGAACCTAAATAAAAATAAATAACAACACATAGAAGTGAAAAAAATCTATTTGGATCAAAACTATTTTATATAAGAGAAAAAAAAGCTTTCATCCTTCCCAAGGAAACAAGGAAAAAATATAGAAAAGGAATATATATATATATATATATTTGGGTTAACCTGAAAGAGGCACTAGCACCTCAATGCTTTACATTATCCCCAAAAATATTTTCAGATAAAGAGAAATACACAATGGAAGAATGAGAGATAAATAAGGGAATTGGAAGTACATATAATTCTTCCTATATCCATGTACTTAGAAGATTAACATGGGTCCTCTAGGCTGAAATACATACATATACATACAAAAAATCCTTAAAAGTCATCTAGAAAACCATCATCATCCCACTAACTATGAGTAAATCTATCCTCTAGGACCAATGTGTTGAAGGGTGAAGCTAGAGGGAAAAGAGAAGATAAAGAAGGAATATCAATCAAAGTAGCAACAACTATAGATGGAGAAGAAGGATACTTTGAAGGAATGGGAAGAATAATATCAAGTAGAATAAAATAGTAGAAACAAAAACTCTAAAAAAGAGGAGAAAAAGAGTCATGAGTAAACACAATAGAGAGATGGGGAACACCTATGATTGAGTCAAGGAAGGATTCACTAGAAGTGTGAGTTGATTAGGTACACACTAAGTATTTTAAAAAAAATATAAAGAGAGGAACATACACCGCAATTCAAAGAAGGATCCATTGGAAGAACGAGTTTTAGATTTAGGTACAAAAGAACTTGAAATAATTGGATCCTTGTGAATGACAATAGATGTGGAAGTATCAGAACAATCTATAGTTCGTGAGTCAACCATTAAATCCTTAGAAGAGGAATATGTAGAGGAAGCAAGAAATTTATAAGTTATGGGTTTTTATTTGGGTGGTGATGGAGGACTTAATAGGGCTCAATTTTTTGTTTAATTTTAGGAGGGAGAGGTGGGACAAGGATAAATCTAGAAGGTCTCAAAATTTTAGGGAATGAAAAGTAGCTAGGATTATGGAAAGAGGTAGATTTTAGTTTGAATGTGCTAGGAGGATATAATGATGAAGAAGGGGTGTCAAAATGAAAGGTACAAGAAGAAAGTCAAGAATGATAGTGACAAAATTAAGTATAACTCTATTATAGCTCTATTGCTAGGAATCATAATAATGATATGGAACTCTATCCCTAACATACTTTGTACTAGGTGGTCATGATAAAGAGTGGCAGGTCCAAGAAATATTTGTACATGGCCATAAAATTATTTATAAGAAACTATGGAAAACAATGTAAGTGATATTTTAAGATTATATGATGTTGGTATGTGTAGCCTAATCATGCTCCAAGTTAATATTTTGGTCAAATTTCTAGGAACATATTTTCCCAAATTAATTAATGGGGGGCTGTAATTTTTTGTTATTTCCCATTACAAAATTAATTTCGGAACTTCCTACAACCAAATAGTTCACGATATGGAAATGGGATGTGAAGTGGCATGATTGTGTGACTAGAAATTTGAACAATTGCAATCTTGTGAAGAGCATGCAACACTATGTGAGTTGGGTAGAATGTGTTGTTTTTGGAGTACATAGTAATAGGGAGTTGTTGTTCATAGACAAACCGTGTTGGCATTTGAATTGCACACAGTTGTGATATTGCTGAGATGATTATTGTAATCTCATTTTTGTTGGAGATTTTATTTTGTGGATGTAGCCCAAAGGGTGAACCATGTTAAATTTCTTTTGTGTCTCTATGAACTTCGTTCTCTCTATTAATTATTTCTGATATGTATTATTTAATTAATTTATTTATTACTCCAATCCTTCTTGAGATCCCAACATATGACCCTCTTAAAAACAATGAAGAAACAATTGAATGTAATTTATTTTTAGGTAAACAAGGGGATGAAAAATAGTCTTAGGGAAAAAATATGAAAGAGAATATACCCCAAAGATGAGGTATTTTCCCAATAAATAGGAAAGGTAGAGAAAATATGACCATTCCAAAGAAGATAATGGTTCACTAGAAATTGTGTCCATGGGATTCCATCTAAAATACAACAATACCGTAGAGAGGAGAGACAACATAACATAAGCCATAAAAACATAAAGGTATTTGTATGCTTGTGGTTTAGTATGAGATTTGAATATATAAGATAGATGTAGAAGAATAAATGTAAATAAATGAACTATTATCATACCCCCAACATTTATAACTATAAGTAGAAACTTGAATACAAATTTAACACATAGAAGTGAAAAAAAAAACTATTTGGATCAAAACTATTTTATATAAGAGAACAAAATGCTCTCATCTTTCCCAAGGAAACAAGGAAAAAATTATAGAAAAGGAAAGAAAAAATATATATTAGATTTTCGGGTTAACATGAAAGAGGTAGTCGCACCTCAATGCTTTACATTATCCCCAAAAATGTTTTAAGACAAATAGAGAAATACACAATGGAAGAATAAGAGAGATAAATAATGGAATTTGAACTACATGTAATTCTTCCTATATCCATGTACTTAGAAGATTAACATGGGTCCTCTAGGCTAAAACACATACATATGCATACAAAAATCCTCAAAAGTCATCTAGAAAACCATCATCATCCCACTAACTAGAAGTAAATCTATCCTCTAGAACCAATGTGTTGAAGGATGAAGCTAGAGGGAAAAGAGGACATAAAGAAGGAATATCAATCAAAGTAGCAACAACTGTAGATGGAGAAGAAGGATACTTTGAAGAAATGGGAACAACAATATCAAGTAGAACAAAATTCTAGAAACAAAAACTCTAAAAAAGAGGAGCAAAAGAGTCATGAGTAAACACAATAGTGAGAGGGGGAACATCTATGATTGAGTCAAAGGATTCACTAGAAGTGTGAGTTGATTAGGTACACACTAATCATTTAAAAAAAACATATAAAGAGATGAACATACACCACCAATTCAAAAGAAATCCACTAGAAGCATGAGTTTTAGACTTAGGTACAAAAAAAACAGCAATAACTGGATCCTTGTGAATGAAAATCGATGTGGAAGTATAGGAATGATCTATAGTTTGTGAGCCAACCATTAAATCCTTAGAAGAGGAAGATTTAGTGGAAGCAAGAAAGTTAGAAGTTAGGGGTTTTTATTTGGGATGGTGGCGAGAGGGGACTTAATAGGGTTCAAGTTTTTGTTTAATGTTAGGAGGGGAAGGTGGGACAAGGATAAATCTAGAAGGTCTCAAAATGTTAGGGAATGAAAAGTATCTAGACTTATGGAAAGGGGTAGATTTTAGTTTGAATGTACTACGAGGATATAAAGATGAAGAAGGGGTGTTAAAAATGAAAGGTACAAGAAGAAAGTCAAGAATGATAGTGATATATAGAGGAGTGAGAGGTTTATCAAAGGGTGGAATGTATCAGTTGGCTAGTAATAGAGAAACAATAAAAGAGGTCAGAAAATCCTCTATTGATTTAAATTTATTTCTTTGTTTCTTAGCATACGGCCATTCTTCTAGTGGATGTAAGGTTTCAAATTTGGGTCTAGGTGATGAAGGAGGTGTAAGTTTGGTTGGAATGGTTTCAATTTGAAGTGATTTTGAATTTATGGTTGAGGGTGTATTTTTGGTAGAGGTTTAGGTTTAGTCTAAGGTGGGGGTTTGGATTTGGTATGGTTTTAATCTTGAGTTGTAATTTTTTTTTTTCTTCTTTAGTTTGAATTTGAGTTTCAAGTTTATATTAAGGTTAATTTATTGTTTTAGATTTTGGAGGGTGAAGGATAAGGGTAGGAGGAAGGTTGGAAGAGTGAGAAGAAGATGGAATCTTTGGTTTAGGAGGTGAGACAACATGAGACGAGTGAAGAGTAAGTATATACACTTTTTTGTTCTACATAACTTTCATAAATATTAGAGAGGGTATTTGTATGAGAGTTAGGTGGTATAGAAGGGGTTGGGATAAAACAATTTATGGAGAAATGACCTAATTTAGAGATGGGATGGATTGAATGGTGATGGATATAATGAAAATTTCATGTTCATATGGGAATTTGAGACATTGATGAATGATAGAGGGGACTTATTGTATCGTTTCCAACCAAGGATTCAACCTAAAAGAATGCGACACTATTCAAAGCTAGGGATGAAATTGCAAATAAAATCCAAGGATTTTGGTCGTACTTAGATAGGAAGATGATACAAACAAGTGTATCAAAGAAAATGGTAAATATTCAATGAAACTTTAGAGGTAGGATATGAATCTTGTTGAGGATGGGCACTTTAAATATGTTCCTTGTCAAAGGCGCAATTGGGCTCCTTAGCACAATAGATGGTCTTATAGATAACAAGTGATTCAATGTAAAGAGGACCCTAGTACCTATTGTAGAAAAAAATATTAGGAGAGAAGGTGATGAGAAGAGTAAAGAGAGATTTCAATTTAGATTGAGAAGGATTGGCATCAACAACACCTACCAATTTTGAAAAAGAAAATTAATTAGAGTGAGGAGTTATGACAAGAGTAATGATGTCAATAGAAGACATTGGAGGAAGAGAAGAAGAAGGTGCCACTAGATCTTCATAGTTGATAGTTGAATATTAAGGGATCAAGAGCATAAAGACAAAGGAGGACATGTTCCAAAAACATGATTTTGTTAAATCAGGCTTGTGAATAATAGGTTCAAATCTACACATCAAGTTTAGGTCCGGACATGTAATAGTGAAGCAAGACAATACATAATTAGACTTAGAGATCAATTATAATATTTAAAAGATTTTAAAATTATAAACATCAAAATGAATATATTTTTGACATCTTTACAACAAAATGTTTATCAAAATTTAAAATTAAGTATCATACATTTAATCTATTTATTCCCCATATTTTAAAAGACATTTTATTGTATCTTGATATCAATTCCTTTTATATTTAATTAATTATTACTCAATTACTCTCTTTATTTATTAAATACATAGCCGTAAGCACAGCAAAGCCTTACATAAGCATATTAAAACAAAAAGCAAATAGAAAATCCTGTCCTCAAGAGAGCGAGCCTTTACAAGAAACTGACTTAAAATAAAATGATTTTAAGTCCTTCAGTCCACAAGTAACAGTTATAACCAAGGTGGGATTGCATATAAATGGCGAAATGCCAACAAGTTAGAAGTTAGCAAGTTTCATTTGGTATGCTAGTATTGCCCTCAATGTGAAGGGATTTTTCACCAGAAGTTTCAACAAACTTGTCTGATGTTAGCTTTTTAGCTCCTCCAGATTTGGGTGGGGTAGAATCTCTGTAGATGAAATACACCACTAATTGTGCGAGCCCCAGACATCCTCCCATCCCATTTGGAGCCTGCAAATACAACGCCCTTCTAATTAAACATTCTTATCTGTTTGTGACTTCATCTACTCAATCACTTAACCCAAAAACTTTGATCAGTTAAAAAATTGAAGTTAAAACTTACAGCAACGAATGGATCTTTGCTAAGTATACCATACACACACCACGATGTCCCACACAAAAACACACAGAGCGAGAGAAAGAATGGCATGTACTCTACACTTTTTGTTTTGATCACGATTCTCTGATAACAAAGCAATACAAACAGAGAAAACAGTTATCTATAAAAAGGGAGGAAGAAAAAGAAAGGAAATTGAGAAGAGAAGCGAAGGTTTGTTACAGACCATGCTTGAGAAAGGAGAGGCGAACATGCACACAGAAATGGCAGTTGCAACTGACCCCACGAACAGTTTCCTTGTATTATGATGGCGCAGCGCAAACAACGAGATGACTGCCACTAATGTGAACAGACCCAAAATCCCAGCGAGGATTCTCAGCATTTTGATCTGCCACAACACTGAAATCAGTGAAAGCTTCAAAAAGAGGGGGCTGTAAAAAGATGGAAATTGAGATGTACCCTGGACTTTGACGGGGCATATATTAAGAATACGCAAATGTACAAGAATTCCAGAGCAGCTCCTGCTCCATTCACTGTTACAATGAGGATATTGTTTGTGGTGATGAAGGGAAGGCCATACCAGGTATAGAGCAGACAGTTTAGAATGGTAAGGGCGTAGGGGATGCCTGAGAATTCCTCTGTAGAACCTCTCTTTTTTACTTTGTAGAATGTGATCCTGCCCATCACAAAATAACCCACTGTTATTTTTTCAGATTCATACAAATGGGTTTCAGGCAAATTCATGTCAACAATTCAACGCCATGATAAATTCATCTCATGGAAAATTCATGACGAACAATTCACGCCGCAGATAACTCATCGCATATACATAAATCAAATTTTTTAATTGTATATGTGATGATCCGCAAGGGTGAATTGCTGGTGTTGAATTTTCCATAAAATGAATTTGTCATGGTGTTAACGATGGATTTTCCTACAACCATACAAATGATTCTAACATATATGCAAAGATTAATTTGAATTCAGATTTGATAGAATAAACAGTTAAAAATAACATATATAATTAAATTTATAAAACAAGAACACTCACATAGGAGCCAAAAACAAGGCCAAAGCTGTTATGTTGCCTGAAATTCCATTCAAATATTAGCAAAAATAGTGGTAATACACTTTCAGAAATATGAGAGATTAGAAAATTTCCTCATTAAATTTAATATCATGTATTTGGTTTATTATTACATAGCAAATTAGCTTACCCAACAGACCAAATGTGAAATGCAGTGCATCCTTCATTGTTTCTTGGATTCCAAAAAAATCCCCCTCCTCTCAATGCTACTTGTGAGAGTTAATGAAAATGAGAATTTAAAGCAGTTAAAATCTATTTCAGATAATAAAATAACAATTTAATTCTTATTTTGTTTAAGTGATACATATAAAATATCTATATATTTTTTTTAATAAATAATAAAATAATCAACAAATATTATAAAATATAAATCATTATTTAATTTTAAAAATATTATTTGTCATCTCTTAAATTAAAATAATTGTTAAAAGTTTTATTAATCTTTTTCTCTCAGCTTAGTGAAAAAGGTAACTATAGTCTCCATTCTTATTAGTGATCACTTCCCACTATAAAAACGAATCTTTAGAGACTATGACCTGGATTCCAAAAGTGAATGTTTCAATAAAAGATTGCATCTTTTCAATATTAATAATTAATTTCAGGAAATATTATATGATAAATGAGGTGTTAATGTCTTTGAGTGAACATGTCATGTGTCTCCACTAGGAAATAAATTACTTCATTTTGTAATGGTCAAAATTGTATACCCCACATTTTCTATTTGTTTTCGTTTATTCTGTACAATAATTAGTGTACTGTATAAAGTGGGAATTTTTTTTTGTCTTTATTTATTTTATTTTTTTAGAATATGAGGTGGGCTCATAAATTTATTCATTTTTATCTTAGTCTAAGATTTTGTGGTATAAAATTGATATTTATAATTATAAATTTAGATTTTAAATTGAGGTTTATGTCATTTTCTTTAAATTAGTTGTTGTCTATAGATTTGATTGAGTGTCAATTATTTCAAATTGTATTTTAGAGATATAAGAATTTTTTTAATTCATTTTAACATATATTATCTAGACATTTAGAGTTCTAACTTACTATTTGTATCATTATTGAAGGAATATATTTGAGCTTCCAGTACCACATCAACATTTGCATGTACTTAGAGATATATAGAAGTATTGTATGATTGTGTATTGTCTTTGATATTTTCTTATAAGCATTTGAATAATTTTGTCTAGGGGTTTGATCAAGGAAAACATGACCCTCAGTAAACTCTTCAAAGGTGTTTATTAACACTACCAATTTTATTTTTCAAGTCCAAACATTAAGAAAAAAATCTATTTTACAAGTACATGAGTCCATAGACTTCTTGACCATATTCATGCAATAGAAGCTAATTTTGTAATGACTTTTAAAAAAAAAAAAAAAAAATTCATGACATGAAATTAACCTAGGTAATAGAATAATTAGAATGGCCCAATTTAGATTTTTCTATTGATATTCCAACAAATTCGAGAACATGTGATTCTAAGTTACATTTTAAAATTAATGATCAAAATAGTTAAAAACTATCCATTAACTAGTGAAAATAGCTAAGTCCTTTTATTTCTATTAATTTCTAGTTTTTAAATTATATCACACCATTAGTCACAACTCTAAATTAGTATAATTATATTATATTTATTATCATATTCATCAAATCTAATATTTAGTAAGGAAAAATATTTTATTTCTTGGTAAGCACAACATTTGTTAGGGTTAAGGTTCAATTTACCTTACAATCCTATGTACATTTTATGTATTTCCACTACTTTTAGAAAGTATCCTTGGATTATTAGGGTGTAATTGGAAAATAGTTTATTATTAATATTCTCCAATAATCTTAAGCATTCATGAATTATGTGGAGTTGACAATAATAGTATAAAGCAATATTTTAGCAAATTTCTCAACATGGGTATGAAAATTTCAAGTAGTGGAACATCTTGCATGTTGTTTTTGGGTCATATATGAGTTGGGTGATGATCTTTTATATGTCTAACTTACAATATGGGCCATTATGGAGTAGTTACAAGTCAAATATGTAGTCTATTATATGTATAGTTGTCATTTTTTCTATTCATGGCTCATTGGGAGTTACATTTACTATTCTTAGTAGAGCCTTTTCATTTTGGAAGTGATTTTTTTTTTATTTTACCATGGTTTTATAGTACATTATTTTAGGAAACTATTTGTGGTATTCCTCTCCCATTTCTTTATAAATTGGAGGTAGGAGATAGTAGTTTCATAAGTTTATTTTATAGATAGGTATTGTTAGAGTGATATCAGAGAGAAAAGAGTGTTAGTGTATTGGGTGTATCTCTCTATTTAAATTTAATACATAATTTTTCTCTTTATTGTGTGCATTTTTTAAAAGGGTTACTCCATGTAAATCTTGTGTTCATACAACTTGCTAATTTTATTCTTATTGCTGATTTTATGTAGTCACATAATCATCATATAGTAATCCTTGGATAAACAATTATATTTCATATAATTTTTATACACTTGCATGAGATTTTATTGCAACAGTTTCACCTTGTTTCTCAACAACATTCAAACCCCTCTAGGTTTATCCTAATGTTTTTATCTTCTTTATTTTCTAATTTTTTATGTCTAATTTTCTATTGTTTATTGTTTATTTTAGATTTTAGAAGCCTGGTATAGATCTTCCATAATTTGCATAATAATTTTATTGTTATACCTTGGTTAGGGTTTGATTTTCATTGTTTCTACCTACTTTATCCCCACCACTCACCCTAGATTGCATATTCTTGCTATAATGTAGATTCTCATGCCCCTTTTCCTTAAGCATATTTCCATGCATACATTACAAATTTTGATTTGTGTGCATTGTGTGATGACTATTGATGATTCTTCCTTAATGACTAGTTCTAGTGATGTTCATGAATATGGTGATGTTTTACCTTTGAAAATTTTCCTTCGCATGCTCTTGATGTAGCTTGTGTGATGGATTTTGACAAGTTAGCTCTATCTTGAGGTGATACATCTAGGGATGATTCTTTGTATGATGTGGTTATCCAATCCTCAGCTATTCATAATGAAGTTGTGTCTCATGATGCTATTTTCTTACAATCTCATGATTATAAATTATACTATGTACCTTATTACATGATCATACTTATTCTTCTCATGATGTGGTTGATGAATATTTTCTTCGTGATTTAAAATAATTGATGATAATGTTATATTCATATTTCTAACATATGTACACTATTCAAGTTAATTTCCATACTATTTTACACACGCTTTACACATTACTTTTATGAATGCATCTAGGTATTAAAATTAATGGGATACCATTAATGATAATACTTGTTCATTTCACCTTGATTTATTTTGAACATAAGGATACTACTAGTTCACATGTTTGATTAATAATCATTCTTTAATTCATTTCTCACATTATGATGCTAATGATAACTATGCTTCTTAACTTATGAATGCTAATGATACACATTTTAAAAATAATTCTATACCTCATGGTGTCTTATATCCTAATTTGTGTAGTTCTCATACTATTAAATATTCATGGATTTATGTATTTAGTGGCCATGGAAATAGATATCATAATGACTTACATATTTACTTGTTAAAATTCTTTTTATTTACATATGATGCACACATTTAGGATGAGATTTAGATAATGCATGTGTTTAGAGAAAAAATGATTAATGAATTATTATTATGGTTTGATTCATTTCATGATTCTTATTATTCATCCATTATTATTTCTAGAAAATTTCACTTTTAGTCCTCATAATTGTATATAGGATCATACTAATTATTTAACATCAAGTAGCTATCGTGAAAATTTACAAACTTATTCTATTATCCCACTAGGGAAACATACTAAGAAGGAGGTTACACCACCAAATAAATTTGATTTTGAGTGTGGTTACATTAGGGTGCATCCTCCCAAAGATGAAGATAATTTCAATATAATGGGGGGGTGGAGGGGTTGGAGGTTGAAACATAAAAAAAGGGATCCTAGTTCCTAAATGCAAAGAACCTAGGATGAAATGGTGGCCTTTTCCAAGTTACACTAAGGTGTAAATCAACAAGGTGAATATATTTAATTTCAACCATGAAGGTGAGCCAATCAGACCTAGATCTATATGTAATTAAAGATGGGAATGGATTGGAAATGATTTGGAATAATTAACCTAACTTGAATATGTGCCCTAATATGTAAAATTCAAGATCTCGACAATTGACAGACAAAAACAAAAATTTATAGGTGGATAGATGGGAAGTGCAAAGTGATATGTACAATAGTCTCCATTCTTATTAGTAATCACCTCCCACTATAAAAATGAATCTTTAGAGATTATGACCTGGATTCCAAAAGTGAATGTTTCGATAAAAGATTGCATCTTTTCAATATTAATAATTAATTTTAGGAAATATTATATGATAAATGAGGTGTTAATGTCTTTGAGTGAACATGTCATGTGTCTCCACTAGGAAATAAATTACTTCATTTTGTAATGGTCAAAATTGTATACCCCACATTTTCTATTTGTTTTTGTTTATTCTGTACAATAATTAGTGTACTGTATAAAGTGGGAAATTTTTTTGTCTTTATTTATTTTACTTTTATAGAAAATGAGGTGGGCTTATAAATTTATTCATTTTTATCTTAGTCTAGGATTTTGTGGTATAAAATTGATATTTATAATTATAAATTTAAATTTTAAATTGAGGTCTATGTCATCTTCTTTAAATTAGTTGTTGTCTATAGATTTGATTGAGTGTCAATTATTTCAAATTGTATTTTAGAGATATAAGAAAAATTCTAATTCATTTTAACATATATTATCTAGACATTTAGAGTTCTAACTTACTATTTGTATCATTATTGAAGAAATATATTTGAGCTTCCAATACCACATCAACATTTGCATGTACTTAGAGATATATAGAAGTATTGTATGATTGTGTATTGTCTTTGGTATTTTCTTATAAGCATTTGAATCATTTTATCTAGGGGTTTGATCAAGGAAAACATGACCCTCACTTATAAAACTCTTCAAAGGTGTTTATTAACACTACCAATTTTATTTTTCAAGTCCAAACATTAAGAAAAAAATCTATTTTACAAGTACATGAGTCCATAGAATTGATCATATTCATGCAATAGAGGCTAATTTTGTAATGACTTTTAAAACAAAAAAAAATTCATGACATCAAATTAACCTAGGTAATAGAATAAAATTTAGAATGGCCCAATTTAGATTTTGCTATTGATATTCCAACACATCCAAGAACATGTGATTCTAAGTTACATTTTAAAATTAATGATCAAAATAATTAAAAATTATCCATTAACTAGTGAAAATAGCTAAGTCCTTTTATTTCTATTAATTTCTAGTTTTTAAATTATATCGTACCATTAGTCACAACTCTAAATTAGTTTAATTATATTATATTTATTATCATATTCATCAAATCTAATATTTAGTAAGGAGAAATATTTTATTTCTTCATATTTTGATAAACACAACATTTGTTAGGGTTAAGGTTCCATTTACCTTGCAATCCTATTTACATTTTAAGTATCTCCAACACTTTTAGAAAGTATCCTTGAATTCTTAGGGTGTAATTGGAAAATAATTTATTATTAATATTCTTTGATAATCTTAGCATTAATTTTTATAGGCATTCATGAATGATGTGGAGTTGGAAATAATAGTTATAAAGTCATATTTTAGCAAATTTCTCAACTTGGACACGATAATTTCAAGTAGTGGAGCATCTTGCATGTACTTTTTTGAGTCATATATGAGTTGGGTGATAATTTCAAGTAGTGGAGCATCTTGCATATTTTTGTTCCTTCCTCTTATTGGACCAAAAATTAAATTGGCACTCATTGATCCTATATGAGATACAATAGATTGTAGGGATTTGACAAGGCCTTTCCTAAGATGGTTTGTAGCAGTAGTATCATTTAACCTTGTAATAAATTATTCAAGTTCATTTTTATTGTTTTCTATTTTCCCTAGAATATTCTCTTGTTTTCCTATGAAATTTCTATGAATTGAGGGAGGAATTTGATGTTGTTTTTGTTCATGAGGTTCTTCATGAGAAGGTGATTGAGAATTTTCAATATTTGGAGGTGGAGATTCATTTCCTAGAAGTCAAAATAAATTTTAATTTAAAAACCTAATTCAATCTACAATTTATTTCAAATTTGAAACTAAAAAATGAGAAATACATACATCTTTCACCTTCACGATGTCTTGGCAACATCTTCACGAAGATTCACAAACTCCAAGTGAAAAATTGTAGTCTATTTAACAAGCGTGGGTTGGGAAGGGGAAAAAATGCATCACTTGAAATGATCAACAATAGAATGAGGGAAATAAGGTTGGGTTTTTTTATGCTAAATTTTTCATTTGGTGAGCACTAAATGGGCTTGGAATGACCAGGCCTTAGGCTTGGCCATCCAAGCCATTTGGTGAGTGCCAAATTTGGCACTTGCCAAATGTGCAATTCAAGCAAAAAAGTTAATGTGGAATCTTTTTTGTGTCACATATTTTTGCACTTACCCTACAATATGAGAAAAATTATAAAGGATTTGTATATAGTACAAAAAAATTATGAACTTTGGAAAAAATGGATCGAAAAGGATTCCATTTGCACAAGTTACGCCTCTCAAAAAGATCTCAAAATAAGAACTATGTAATAAATTATAGAATAATATTTATCTTTTAAAAAATAGAGTATAAAATTAGAAAATTAAATTCACCATTATGTAAATCAAGGAATAATTCCTAAAATAAAATTCCCAAAAGAGGCCTTTGTATGCCTAAGAATAGGCCTCTCGAAGTTGGCCTACCAAATTGAAAAGCCAAATGCAGAGGGGTAGGAGTTAGGGAGATTCGGTGTTGATGTCATGCTAACATGAACAAAGAATATTTGAAAATTCTTCTAAACTATTTTGATACCACCCTTCAAATGTTGTAAAACCACATTTTTTTTTTCGATCAGTCATATTTGATTTTATTGAAACTGTAAAAAGAAAAGTTTACATCTATAGTATCTTAAACAAAAACTCCAGTTCACCAAACACTGATTAACTAGCGACAACCAAATAACACCACCCCACCACCATACACCAATGCTTGAAAACAACCCTAACTACCTATTCTAGATCCCATAGTAATTACATAAAGTAAAACAAAGAATTTCTGAAATGTAAGCCAAAAACTAACACTTCGACACAATGAAATAAAAAAATTGAACTGCACATTGACAAGCTACTCAATTTTCTATGAGCTTTCACCCAACTCCAATGACAAAATTTCATTCAGCAACTTGGCTTTCTTCCATGGACGCAAGCCTCTCTCCTTTCACTTAACTCCTCTCCAACAATCTCCATCAGGTTTTCCATTGTCAACTTCAGCTCTTCCAATTTTGTGCATATTTTTAGTGCCTTCCAACCACACTCTGCATCTTCTTGCCAACGGTCCTTTGTGTGACCCTCCGACTATCTTATAAAGAGATGGTTCAAACTCACCATTTCCAGACCTCTACCATCGCATCCCTCCTCCTTGACTAGCCCAACACTTGGAATTGCTCGCTTCAAAATACCCTCCATATCCCCCAAAAATTCTTTTGGCACTAGCGCTCTCATAACATGCCTCACATCATTCATCAGCGCCCCAACATCCAAACCCCATGCCATCACCAATGAATAGATGTATATTCATTCGGTATCGGTGCGTTAGCTTTTCAAAGCCGTCACCTATCATAATTTTCACTACTTGCACCACCTATTTGTCCTTGAACATGAATAAACCGTGTAGTCTCTTCATAGAAGCTTTCCCCATAAATGGGTCTAGCTTCCTCTACGAGGACAGTGTGAAGCTAGCTTCCATCTCTGTATCACCTCTCCAGCTCCTACACCACAGAACGCCACTAAAACCAACCACCAAACCTTGCACCCACTTCCCTAAAATCATTGAAGGTGGTGAGGTGATTAAATCACCCCACATTCCCAACCTGCTTCATAAATGTTGAATGTACCTTTGGTGTCGACAATCCACCTACATCCTTGCAACTCTACTTCTTGGGAACTCCACCCTGACTTGTTTGTTATGCAAGCCTGCCATTGTACCCTTCAAATCCCTCCTCCAGATCCTCTACATTAATTGCTCTAAAATATTCAAAACATAGAACATCTACTTCCATCAGAGAAAGTGCCCATTTCAACAGTATATATGCCTCCACATTCCCCATTCTCCGTATATGACACCTTAAATTCTTCAAAAAAAACTAACTCTTCTACTATCCTGCTAACCACACCCTGCAAATGTCATGCTTTGATTTTTCCTTTAATGATAGCTTGAATTATTATTAACAAGTCTCCCTCCAAGTGAATCTTAGAAACACCTAACCTCCTTGCTAACTTGATCGCCATTAAGGCTGCTACAACTTTCGCAACATTATTAGTACCATCTCTCAACCTCATAGCTCCTATAGCTAAAAAATTTCCCTTCCAGTCCCGAACTATACATCGAACCCCTGAGGGCCCTAGATTACCTTTCTCCGTACCATCAAAATTGACCTTTCACCACCTTGTCCTTGGTTTCTCCCATTTGTCACCTTTAGAAGAAGATTGTGTTCGATTAACCCAACCAAGCCCCTTAACGGGGGCCTAAGTCAAATTGTTGGCCAATGAGAATGAATACTTTTATCTTCATTAGTAAAGGGAGTCTTTGGGTTCAAATAATTTGAGGCTGCTGCTCCCACTACTTCCTTTAACAAGTGGTTGATTCTGTATAGTAATCTGTCTAAGGACTTCCTTTTTTCCTTAAAGATCTTCCTATTTCTCTCTTTCCAAATCTCCCAAACTACAATTGATGGGCTTACCCTCCATATACTTGAGAAGGTAGATTTCACTTTACGCACTGACCACCCTTTAAAAATACTCTTTAAGGATTGAGGTAGAGGACCATGCCATCCCAAGGATTTCAGTAACATATCCCAACAAGAGGCTACCATTTCACAATGAAGCAGGAGGTGGTCAACTATTTCCTCCACTTTTTCACACATAACACACCTTGAAGAACCAAAAAACCCCAAACGCCTTCTTCCCCCTGTGAAAATTCGGCCTCTAACTGCAAGCCAAGCAAATCTCCTTGCTTTCGGAAGGCATTCCTTTCCCCAAAATAGGTCCACCGGCCAAGCTTAATTCCTGGCCCTTGCATTCAAGAAATAATATCCTAGTTTTACTAAATATTTTCCATCCGCAACTCCACACCAAATTACTTTATCTTCATAGTTCAGCCTCACAACCTTTCTAGAGCTAAGAATCTCCTGCATGATGTTACACTGCATTTCTAGTAGTTCCAAATTTTGAAGGGACTTCCACCCCCATTCACCTCCAAATTCATCATTTCTAAATTCCAAATAGTCACTAACTTTTTCCCCCCAATGCTCTTTAAACCAATTTTTGACCTCTAAGATATTCTCCATTTCCTGCAAAACTAGGAAACTAGCCTAGGTGTCCTCCCAAAAATTTTCCCTCTGTCCATTTCCTAGCTACCAAGTAATATGCTCAACTACCACCTGCCTACAAGAGATGAAAAAATTCCAAATAGCTGAGCTAGCTGGTGGGTTGCGCATTGTAAGAATCCTATTGTCCTCCATTTTTTAAAGATATTTTGCTTTCAGAATACGAACCCACAACTAAGAAGGTTGAGTGTATATATTCCAAACCAATTTTTCTCCCAGTACCTCATTCATTAGATTCCAGTCTCTCAAACCAGCCCCTCCTACCCCTTTTGACTTGTAGATTTCTTCCCAAGCCAAGAGGGGAATCTTATCCTGCTCTTGCGCTCCATTCCATAAAAACTTACGCATTCTTTGTCCAATAACACTTATTACCTTCTTGGGAATTCTTAGGCACATCATTGAGAATATAGGAATTGCAAAGATTACCGATTTTAGCATCAGAATTCTACCTACCGAAGTTAACCACTTACTTTTCCACCCATCCATGCATTTCAAACAATAGTCCACTAAATCCTTCCAGATGACTAATTTGCTAGCTCCCCCAAATAGAGTGATTCCTAAATACTTCCTTGGTAGCATACCCATCTTCATCCCAAGAATGGAACAAATCTCCCTTTGCTTCTACACTTCAGTATTAAATAAAAAAGTCTTTGATTTACCCCAATTTATACATTGACTCGAGGTAGCCCTATATTTATCCAAAATACTCTTGATCACCCTAGCTTCCCTGAAAGTGGCTTCCCCCATCATCAAGGTATCATCTGCAAATTGCAGATGAGAAATTGGGTCTATTTCTTTCGCCACCTGAACCCCTTTCCACACTCCATCATTCCTCTTTTTAGCTATCAAACAAACCAAAGCCTCCACCATTATTATGAACAAGAACAATGCGATTGGATCACCTTGTCTTAATCCTTTTTCAATTTCAAAAAACCCTTGAGGACTTCCATTCACCAGAATCGACAAGTGAGGAGATTTGATACAACTTTCTATCCACCTTACCCAATCCTCACAAAAACCAAATTTCAAAAGGACTTTTAAAAGAAAGTTCCTATTCACTTCATCATAAGCTTTCCTTATATCCAATTTTATCAACATTTTTTCTAAATTCTTAACTCTGATGGAGTGTATCACTTCATGGGCCACAATTATGCCTTCATATATAGACCGATTTGGAGAGAAACCACTTTGATCTGGAGATATAATAGAATCAAGAACTTCCTTCAACCTGTTTACCATAATCTTTAAGATAACCTTGTAAATCATATTACATAAAGAAATAGGGTGAAAGTCATTGAAAGATATAATTATTTCCTCTTTTTTGGAATTAGGGCTATGAAAGTATTATTGAAATATTTTAGAACAAAATTCCCTCTCCTAGACTCCTCAACCACTTCCCAGATATCATTTGCTAAAAAACCCCAACATTTCTAAGAAAAAAAGCTAGGAACCCATCAGGCCCCGGAGCTTTATCACTTCCCAGACTAAAAAGCGCTACTTTTACTTCTTCCATGGTTATTGCTTTTGTCAAAG
This sequence comes from Sequoia sempervirens, assembly GCA_007258455.2. Classification (NCBI taxonomy): domain Eukaryota; kingdom Viridiplantae; phylum Streptophyta; class Pinopsida; order Cupressales; family Cupressaceae; genus Sequoia; species Sequoia sempervirens. The sequence goes on from VDFB02047397.1 coordinate 53,981,848, forward strand.
CAACATTTTGTGCATTTGAGACACATTGAGGGATCACATCTAGAAGGGATTCCACCTGAATAGGATCAGTTTGTGAGGCCCTGAAGGTCTCCGAAAAGAAACATACATCCTCTTTACAAATATCTTCCTTTTCCATTAAGGTGTTTCCATGCATATCCTGTATTGAGAGGATTTTCTCTGAGAATATGTTTTTAAAAACCTCTCTATTCCATTGTTTTAATCTCTCCTTAACTTACTGAAGTTTCTTGGAGAATATATAGGCCTTATTACCTTCCCTTACTGAAGCATTTGACCACCAATCAGCCACCAAATCTAGAAAGCCATCCGCCCTCATCCACATTTTTTCAAATTTAAAAGGGCATCTATCAGGAACAAAATCCTCTTGGATTCTGACACATATGGGATAATGGTCCGAACTAGTGAATGGGAGAATTTTTGCCTGAACTATCCAATGGAAATTATCCCAATTACCCGCTAACAAGAACCTATTAAGTTTTTCGGCTATGTTCAAAAAACCACTTCTCCAGTTGGTCCAAGTAAAATTACCCGGCTTAAAATGTATGTCAACTAGACCATTGGTTGTAACAAAAGTGCTGAAATCTTTCTGTTTCTGATTGGCCCAAACCACCCCGCCATAGCATTGAAGTCACCACCTAATAGATATAGGAGATCCCCATTATCTTGAAGCACCTCAAAAAAATCCCTTCAAACACACTTCATTTCTGCATTATTATTAGGCCCATAAATATTTATTATGTTTATGTTAGAAGCTAACTATCTTGAGAAACAAAGATCCATTACAAGGACTTACCCGAACGAACCTCTTGAGCCACCACCACCGCATCTCTAGATAGAAAACCTAATCCCCCAGAAGCACCTTCTGCAGCCACAGTAAAGCATTTCCATGATCCAAAACATCTCTTAAAGGAAGATAAATTATCTTCATTGAGCTTTAGGTCCTGTAATAACACTATATCAGGTTTTGTTTGATCAAAACATCTTTTGATCAAATTTTTTTTGTTAGGTGCATTGCAGCCCCTGAAATTCCACGAAAGGACCTTCATGGCTCCCAAGAAAAGGAATAGCCTTTTCCCAATCTCAATTTTTTTTGGCCCAAAGCACTTCCAGCCAATTCTAGTTTTTCCTTTGCAGATTTTGGACCTCTTTTCTTCTTCTCCCCCACCTTCACTCTTGCATGCTTTGCTAGCGTTTGCATCATAGTTCTCTTCTCACTAATGCCCAACTCTGAACTTAGGCCTAAATCATCTTTTCCTTCACCTACCCCTTCAAATGGGGATTCAGAGAAAAAATCCTCATACAAACTCCCCTCCTCTCCTTCCTCTTCAAAAGAACTTTCAAAGTTGTGGATTGGGGAGATTGGAATGTCTTTAAAGAAAGGATTTTCTAGGAATAGGTTGTCCTCCTCATGGATAGTTTTCCCTTCCATTCCAACCACTTTTTGAGAAAAAATGTATGTTGGTTTAGCTTCTGGGCTTTCACCCCTTTGCTCCCAAGAAGACTTATTCTCACTCCTTTTACAAGTTGTTATAGGGTTTTGGCCCTCACCATCATCTAGACCTACTCTTGAGCAATCAATGATTTTGAAAGTTTCCTAGAAGAGTCAAAAAAGGATTACATCCTTCTATTTTGACCACTACATTCTACTATCTTTCCTGGAATGACTAGATTTTCCTTTGGAAAAGAACCCATTTTTATTCTATTTTTCTCCTCTCCCAGGTTTCTTAATTCTCCCTTACCACTTTCAAAAAGAATTCTGACATCCCCATTAGGGATCATTCCCATGGGTGGACTCTTACGACAACTACATTCGACATTCTACTGCCGACCTAGGTCGCTTGACTCATCATTCTCTCTCTCGGTATCCCACAGAGTCAAGAAGACATCTAGACATGGACCATTCCAGGAAACCTCCTCTGAGCATTCCTAACGGTTCAACATAACCTCCATTAACTCCCCATTTTCACCCTGATGTTGATTTTCCTTTAACATCAGTAGGTCATTTAAAGCATGTACACCTAAAATTTTTCCTTTCTCCAGATGTGTGCATTCTCTAGCAGGATGCCCTAGGCCTTTGCATGTTTAACACATTTCCATTGCTTCTTCGACATCTATTTCTTGTTTCTAGGTTCCTTCCCCAGATTTCAACTCAACCATTATGGGGAGGGGATGTGTCACCTACCATAAGATACACACTCTTGCATACATACTGTAATCATGATTCATTATAGCCTCATTTACTTTAGCAAATGTGCCCAGCTTGTTGCCTATTAACTTTAGGGTTTCCTCATCCCAATACTCATGAGGAAGATTATATAGCCTAATCCATATCAACACCTCTATTATGGCTTCTATTTTATGGTTAAATTTTGGGGTCCAATCCTTCAAATAGAAACCCTTACCACCCATTAGGAAAGGACCACTATTAAAAATCCACTCTTTATCTCTTTCTTGCGGAAAATAACCAAATAAAAACCATTTGGAAGGGTTTTTAGCACCGTTGATTTTCCCCAGTGAACATCACACCAGTTTCTAACTTTTTTAAAGGCCAGCCAAGGCCCACTCCACTTCATGAAGAAATAACTTTCCTTAAAATGGCTCATTGAATCATTCTAAGCCTTCCCATCAACCAATAAAGAAACCATAGTAGTATTCTCCACATTAGGGTATACCTACTATGACAACCAGCTGACTCGCTTGCTGCTTTGGCCTCCAAAATTTCTTTTCCAAACTCTTCATGTCCACTGGACCAGTCATCCGCAGTGTGGCATGCCCCCACCTATTTCTTGCATCATGATCTGGGGACATAGGGTTATCACTTTCCTACCTCGAAACATTCTAACCCCTTTTTGCCGGAGCCTTCCATGCTTGCTGAGGGGCCCGCCATTTTGGCTTTTGTGTTCTTCCCTCATTCCTCCTATTAAAGGCCCACCTACTAGGATCTCTGCCTCGAATCACCTACGTTCTGATTGACCTAGGGTCTCTCCTTCACTCTGCCATTAATATATGTAAAACCACTTATTTTATGTGAACCACCTTTTTTGAATTGGAAACCATTGAGTTTTGGTGCGAAATTGTCTTTTTTAGAAACCATGATTTTTCTAATGAATATTCTTCAAAATATTTGGGGGGATGTAATATTGAGTGTTGCCCCTTGGATGATAGTGGAGGTGGTTGATGTGGTGGTGATATTGTTTCCACTCATAGGAGGCACAATGGTGGAGCACATACTACACTATAAGCGGAAAAATTTGCTCCAAGTGGCACCACCACTATATTCTACATTACATAGTAATTTCTAGAAAATATATTTTATGCATATTTTGTATGATACAACAAGTTGGAACACTATGGATGTAATGTTTTTTCCTTATAGGTCAACTTCTCCAAAATTATTAATTTAACTATTAAACTTTATGTTTTTAGGCCTCTTGAGTCAAATGGTAAGGTTTTTTGGGGCTGAAAATTATCTAAAATATTAGGTACCTTATAGAACCAAAATTTAAACCCCTATTTGCATTTGAACCCTTTGATCTTCAATCTTGGTGAAATAAAAGAAAATATTGAATCTTCAATCCTTTTGGACACTATGGAACAACTAAAAATGCCTCTAGGGTTACTAAAATGATGCAATCACCCAAATTTCATAAGACATATATGCAGACTAGAGTTTTATAAATTCTTATTTTCTTCTAAAATTTTCTAATTATCTTGATTATATGAGGATGCAAGAGAAGAGAATACTATTTTTTTGAGAAAAATATTAGCATTAGATTAGTCTCAAATCTATAAAATAATAGGACCACAAAATGAACTATACTAGAAAAAGTAGCTCAGATACGATGTTAGATTCTATGAGAAGTAAGAATTTTAGCTAGGATCATGCACTCCAATTGATAGATGCTTGAAGATCAAAATATAAGAATGAAGAGAGAATCCTAAAAATATAGAATTCGAGAGACAAAATGCAAGTGTAAACTAAATTCCCACATTACTCTTTCTAACATAGAAGAGAGGTGAGAGCTATATATATAACAAAAATAAGGGAATATACATCCAAGGGATCTAATAACTCCAATTTCCCAAAATAGTAAGGAGCTTTACCTACTTGATAAATGCAAAATTACATAGTTTCACCTACTTAGATGAATACAAAATAATGGTTATGAGTGGTGGCATATATATGTAAAAGAGGGTGTGAGACTCAACTACCCAAGTATGGGTGAAAGTGACACATGTAATTGATGGATTATGCCATGTGTCCTCATAATAACCAAGTCCAAAAATCCTAGGCAAGCTTAACAAAATGTGTAGGAAAAATAAATATCCCCTAACATAAGGAAAATAAAAAGCCTATAGTAGCATAAATGTGCTAGAAAAATCATCACTTACCAGAATATCATAAATAATCTAACTTTAAAGGAAATTTACATATAGAAATTAGATAGATTGAAGCTAACTAGAAAGTCCAAGTCTATATAAAGAATGAATATAGAAAGGAATATCAATGAAGAAGTTGGATATAAATTTTCTAGAATGCTCTATTGTTAGAATATAAAGAGATAATTCAAATTTTATAGTGTGCTCTATTACTAGAGAATACATAGAAAATATTGACATGCTTTATTGCTAGGATAAAATTAAGTATAACTCTTTTATAGCTCTATTGCTAGGATAAAAATAGGTATGGTTATATAGCATGATCTATTGCTAGGAATCATAAAAAATGATATCATGGAACTCTATCCCTAACATAATTTATACTAGGTTGTCATGATAAAGATTGGTAAGTCCAAGAAATATTTGTACTTGGACACAAAATTATTTCTAGGAAACTATGGAAAACAAAGTAAGTGATAGTGTAAGATTATATGATGTTGGCACATGTGTAGCCTAGTCATTCTCTAGGTTAATATTTTGGTCAATTTTCTAGGTTTGGATTCCCCCCAAATTAATTAATGGGGGAGAACAATTTGTTGTTATTTCTTATTGTGAAATCAATTGTGTAACTTCTCACAACTGAACACTTCATGCTATGGAAATGGGATGCAAAGTGACATGGTCATGCAACTAGAAATTTGAATAGTCGTAGTCTTATGAAGAACATACAACAATGTGTGAGTTGGGTAGAATGTGTTGTGTTTGGAGTACATAGTAATAGGAAATTGTTGTGCATATATAGATTGTGTTGGTATTTGAATTGCACGTAGTTGTGATATTGTTGTTGATTACTGTAATGCTATTTTCTTTGGAGATTTTAATAAAAATTCTAGAGTACTTTTTTGTGGATGTAGTCCATTTAGGGTGAGCCACATTAAAAAAATTGTTTTCTTTGTGAAATTTGTTCTCTCTATTAATTATTTTTTATCTGGATTATTTAATTCATTTATTTATTGCTCCAATCCTGATTGAGATCCCAACATATGACCCTCTTAAAAGTTCAATGAAGAAAGAAGTGAATGCAATTTATTTTTAGGTAAACAAGGGGATAAAATATTGGGGAAAATATATGAAAGAGAATATTCCTCAAAGATGAGGTATTTTTCTTGATAAACAAGAAAGGTAGAGAAAATACATGTTACCATTCCAAAGAAGATAATGGTTCACTATAAATTATGTCCATGGGATGTCATTGAAAATAGAGCAATACTGCAGAGAGGAGAGACAACATAACATAAACCATAAAAATAGAAAGGATTTGAATGATTGGGGTTCAATATGAGATTTGAATATATAAGATAGATGTAGAAGAATAAATTTAAATAAAATAACTATTATCATGCCCCCAACATATATAACTATGAGTATAAAGGAACACAAATTTAACAACACATAGAAGTGAAAAAAATCTATTTGGGTCAAAACTATTTTATATAGGAGAAAACACAATGATTTCATCCTTCCCAAGGAAACAAAGATTTTGAAGTATCTAACATTAGGTTTATGATCATACCATAGCTCATAAGGTCTCTTACCAGTATCACCTTTGATTTGTATCTAGTTGAGAGTGTAAACAACAATACTTACAACTTCTCTCCAGTAGATATGAGGGACATTTCCTTAAAGCATCATTTTTCTAGCAGCTTCTTCAATTGTCTTGTTCTTCATTTCCACAACTCTATTTTGCTGAGGGGTCCATGATGTAGATAACTATCTCTTTACTCCATGTTCTTCACAAAAAGAATTAAAATCACTGGAAGTGAATTCACCACCTCTATCTGATCTTAGACATTTAATCTTCAAACCTGTCTCTATCTCAACCATAGCTTTAAAGATCTTGAACTTTTCTAGAGCTTTAGATTTCTGCCTTAAGAAAGTAACCCACATCATTCTATAATAATAATCAATGAGTAACATGAAATACCTATAACCTTGTAGAATTTTCACTCTAGATGGACCACACAAATTAGTATGCACAAGCTCCAAGAATTCATTTGAACAATGTTGTTTTATTCGAAATGAAGTTCTAGTTTACTTTCCTAACTAACATTCCTTGCATATGGCATTAGTAGGTTTCACCAACTTAGGAAGATCTCTCATAGCCTTAGTAGAACTTATCTTGATAATATTGTCAAAGTTAACATGACACATTCTCCTATGCCATAACCAAATTTCATCAACTTGAGCAATCAAACAACTTTTACTTGCAAAAATTAGGTGAAAGATATTACCTTTAGTTTTTGTACCTGAAGCAATCACATTTCCAGAACTCCCCAATATTCTACACTTTCTGTCCTTGAATTGTAGATTGTATCCCTTATCAACCATTTGTCCAACACTTAAGAGATTATGCTTTAGACCTTCCACATATAGGACATCATCAGTATTATGCTTACCATCAAGAGAAATGCATCCTCTTCCATAGATTATACTAGCTTGATCATCACCAAATATTACAACACCACCATCATACTTTTCCAAGCTAACAAATTTACTTTTATCAACTATCATGTGATGAGAGCGTCCACTGTCAATCACCAATTCATCTTTCTCTTCAACTCAAGCAACTATGGCTTTCTCCACATTTGTGCAACTAGTATATTTAGTAGATAGGATTAGTTTCCTCGATAGAAATAAATGCCCATTCATCATCACTTGCATTCCCTTTGTTAGATTAATCATCTGTCACACCTTCATCAACAACATAGTAACACTTCTTTTGAAATCTAGGCTTGTTAGGTCTTGGCTTAGGAACTCTTTCCAGACACCTTGATGCAAAATGACCTATCTTATTGCAAGAAAAAACATTTAAGAGGCAATTTTCCTTTGTACTTACCTTGTCCTCTGGCTTCTCTTTTGAAAATAAGTGTTTCCAGCTTTTCTCTCTCTCTTCTTTTTCAATCTCTCTCATTTCTTCTTCATACTTTAATGTATTTCTAGATGAACTTTCTCCCAGATCATATATTTGTTTATCTCTTCTAGAGGTTGTAGCCTTAAATACAGATTTTGTCTTAGGAAGGGCATCACCAAATTCACTCAACTCAAAAGCAGGAAGCTTACCAATCAACATATCTCTGGTAACATTTGTCATAGTCTGAAGCTCTTCAATAGGAGTAGCTTTGGCTTTGTAAGAAACAGGAAAGGATCTAAGCACTTTAGCAACAATATCTAATTCTTCCAATTGTCCACCAGCACATCTGATACCACATACAAGCTCATTCACTCTTTGCATGAAAGTAGTAATGTTCTCATCATCTCCCATTCTCAACATCCCATATTTGCCTTTTAGACTTTGCAACTTAGCAATCTTCACAAGTGCATCACCTTCATACAAAGTTTCTAACTTTTTCCAGATCTCATAAGCAGTCTTCAAATCCATCACATTTGTCATTTCATAATCAAGCAAAGTACTCAACAATGCTTCCTTAGCCCTGATATTGTACTCAACATCCCTAATCTCAGTAGTAGTAGTAGGACCATTTTGTGGAATAACATACCTATTGCTTGTAATGTTCTAGAAGGGTTCACCTATGCATCTCAGATGACACTCCATTCAAGTCTTCCACAAAGAGTAATTTGTTCCATCAAATCTTAGACTATCCTTCTTATATGTCACCATCCTGAATCACCTCAAGCTGTTAAAATTCTTCCAAGGAACCTGCTCTGATACCAATTGTTGGAAACACAAGGGTAGACAATTAAGAGAGGGGGGTGAATCAGTTATCACATAAATTCAAAGTTATTAAACTTATTAACGCTTATTTTTAGATCTGATTAATAACCATGAAAGCATAAATCATCAACACATAATAAACACACATAACACCAAGATTTTTATGTGGAAATCCTGTTAGGGGAAAAACCATGGTGGAGGTTAGTCCACAAGATTATACCCTGTTAAAAGTATAAATAATGAAATAGGAATTCACATTCATTCAGACGCATTGCCTAGTGCACACTACTCAAATACAACAAGGCTTTTTTCCCAAGAAAGACACACTATCTTATAGAAACATTCAGATCACATCTGCAAGATTTTGAATTGAAAAATTAGCATCTACTAATGCCTGATTATAGTTCCAGTTAAGCACATGAATAGTTCTTCACTATTCTTCACTCTTCTTCACTCTTCTTCACACTCTACTCTTCCTTCGAATGATTTAGAATTTATTAGCACATCTCATACACAAGCACACCTTCAAATTATATACACAATTTCTTATATATATATTTGCAACAAGAAATTACATCATTACATGTCGGCTTCAACAAAATAATAAAATGAATATGAACTGTTAGCTTAATCCACAAATAATATTCAATGCGCAATGACCAAAGTAGGCCACAACTTAGTGAAGACCCAAATCAACATCTCAAACATGAAAAAACTTCAAACAATTACTCCTCAAAGATCCACAACACACTACCATCACCTTGTCAGCCATGAACACGCAAGAGAAAATCATCAATCGTGAGCACAACGATCAATGTGGACCAACAACACAGATAGAACATGACCTAGAAACATTAAAAAAAATCATGAATCACTAGAGAAACATCCACAACCATTGGAATTACTAGAATCACATAATATTCAATCAGGAACACTAACTGAAGCAACAAAATAACTATTAGAACACAACTATTCATAACTCGATCAAATCTTCATGTGGATCTCTGAAACTTAACATGGATAAACTAGATATACTAAAAAAGAAACCATTTAATCCACAACCTCTGATCATCAATGTACTAAATACGCCAACAGATTAAACTTCACTGCATCATTGGAAACTTGTAACATATTTTTAACAATTTTCTCAATATCCTCGACATATACAACCTTAAACATGAATGCTAATAGTGTTGAAATCAATGACAACCAAAAAATCCAATACACTTGGCCAAAGCAAGACTGTCAACTCAATTTTATAGAGGTTTGATATGCAAGATTGTAGACCATTATGTGTTGCTATTTTAGTTGGAACAAAGTTATCTATTATAGATTGTCCAACATCTCCATCAAATATGGAATACATGAGAAGAGTGCCTTACCAGAGTGCAGTTGGAACTTTAATGTGTGTTATGACCTTTGTACTAAACCATACATTGCCCAAGTAGTGGGAGTTCTTTCTAGATATATGTCTAATCTTGGTAGAGTTCATTGCAATGTAGTTAAAAGAGTCTTGAGATATTTGCATGGTACCTTAAATTATTCCTTATGTTATTGTGGACTATGGAAATGGAGTGCACAACTTGCTTTATCCATAGTAAAAATGGGAATGAAGGAAGAGGGATCTGATTTCACAAATTTTTTTGCAAGTATGAGCAAGTTTAGTTGTGTTTTTATTAATGTTGTCATTCATGTCAACACAATACAGGATGTTTCTGGTTGTGCATGTATAGTTGATATGTTGATGAGATGTTGTTAGTACATGGAGATATCTTTATGATATTGCAGATGTGTTGATATGGTGAGTTGTTAAGTGTTGTAGTGAAGATAGAGTTGTGTATGCTCATAATGTAGTCCAATTTATGCTCCACATTTATTCTGTGTTGATCCTATGCTTGTGCAGATCTGTGGTGTTTTTTTTGGGCATTTTTTGATGAAATCTCTTGGTTTGTAGCTTTTGGTTTGATGGAAAGTGGAATATGTGTTCATTGGTATGTGAAATGGTTTGAAAAAGTTGTTTGTCTATGGACTGGGAGATATTTTTCTGCTCTAGAGTCCTCCAATAGTTTGTTTTAGGTCTTGCAAATCTAGAATATGTCTTGTAATGGTGTTCTCTATGTTCTGGAAAAGATGTTCATGGTATGGTGCCCCAGAAGTTGAGTTTCAGTATTGCTATGTGTGTTTGTATAGTCCAAATGGACTGGTGAGAAGTGTTCTATGTTTGAAGGTTGTTGCAGCTGATGCAGATGAGTCTAAAGGAATCTAAGATGTGTTACAGTGATTGATGAAGCATGTTGTGTGGTCTGCATGTTATCTTCTTAATGTGGAAGCATGTACTTTAAAGTTCATTTGTGTTTTCATTAGGTTTGGCCAACCTAGTGTTTAAATTTCATACGAAGGATTAAGAATTAATTAAGGAAGTGTGTGATTGATCTGAGATGATATTTTGGGTCTTGGTTAAGTATTGGTTTTGTCCACTCTCATTTGTTTCCACCACAAGAATGTTGAGTTTTTGACCTAATTTGAAGTTATGAAATGAATCATGTGTAGCCGACCTTGGAGAAAGTTTCTAAGTTGAATATGGTATAAATACAAGTCGAAATGTAATGAATTAACCAACCAAGCCACAAGTTTGAGAAACAGAGTTGTGCAAAAGTGAATTGAGGCAACAATACTTTAATGCATTAGATTCCTGAAAGTAGTGAGTTGATGATGTCTACAATCATTCTAATCAAGCTGTAGATGTGTGTAACTTGCAGTGGTGGATTTTTCTGTTATCTTTTGTATCTATAGGAAGTGAGCCCCCTTTTGGATAGTGAGTCCTATATGTAGGCAGTGAGCCTCTTTGTATTCAGTTGTGAAATTACTTTATATTTTGAGATAATCCTCACTATGGTTTTTCCCATATTCCAGGTTTTCCATGTAAATCTGGCGTCTCTTATGTTGATTTTTCTTTTTGTTATCTGCATTTCATGTTCATACATAATAAAAAAATAAAGTGGTTGTGAAGTTGATAAGTGTTTGAAGTTTTGTGTTTGAATTTGGTGACAACTGATTCACTCCCCCTCTTAGTTGTCTTGTGCATTTCAATAATTGGTATCAGAGCTTTGGTTCCTTGGTGAAGAGCTTAACCGCTTGAGGTAGATTCGATGGCGTAAAAATTGGCGATCCCTATGTTTGATGGATCTGACTACAATGACTAGAAATTGCAGATGAGAGGTTACATAATCTCTCTTGTTTACAAGACATGGAAGGTTGTTGAGACAAAGTGTGTTGCTCTAGAAAGTCATCCTACTACTGTAGATGAGATTTCCACCTACGAAGAGAATGAGAAAGTGAGGTATGTGATTTATAGTGCTTATCTAAGACTGGGTGAGAAAAAGCTATTTCTTTGGGCACTACTTATGAAGTTTGGAAGAAGCTGGAAGATATCTATGAAGGAAATGATACAATGAAATTGACAAAGAAGCTGACAACAAAGCGCAAATATGAAAATCTTAAAATGGAAGAAGGAGAAGATATTGCATGCTATTTCCAGAGGGTTGATCTTGTAGAAAATGAAGTTAGGAATCAAGGGGGTACTCTGGAAGATGAAGATATAATAAAGAAGATTCTAATGACCTTACCCGAGAGTTACAATGATAAGGTCTCAGTTATTGAGGCACTGTATGATCCTAAGAATTTTACTAAAGAAAAAATATTTGGCACCTTGACTGCATTTGAGATTTGGAAGTTTGGAAAGAAAGAGGAGAAGACAAAGTCAACCTTTAAAGCTACAAAGACAAAATATGATCCAGAGGATGATAGTTCAGATGAGTTGGAAGAAAATTTTACAAGGAAGTTGAAGAAAGGTACCGGTAAGTACAAAGGTATGTTACCTTTTAAATGTTTCAGTTGTGGAAATATTGGTCATTATGCTTCAAGACGTCCAAATAGAGATGTACATAATGAAAGTGAATGGAATGGCTCTTGACACATATGATTAAATAATAACTCCAAACCTAGATTTAGCACCAATTAAAATCTGCTAACAACTCTGAAAAGATCACAATTGCTTTTGTGATTTTTCTTTGAATTTTTTCAAGGTACAACTCCCTCATTAAATCTTCAATGAATTGTCCTATTCTAACACAAGGAGTATGCTTTTAAATAGAAAGCATAAAAGGTGACGAACACTATTCCATAAATATGAAGCTAGCACAAACGACATAAACCAAAACCACAAACTATCAATACAAAGATTGAAAATTTATGATCATCCAACTCAAGAGATAAATTAGACTATAATAAATGAAGACATACAACTTATCTTTCAAAGAAGATATAACTACATCGTACGCATAATTCCTAGATCAGCATGCCAAATCATTAAATTCATAACATAGATTATAAATCATTACAGTCTACAATAAATGTTTATTCCTTCTCGATAACACTCCTAGGTGTATCCCAAAAAGGTCCCTTTGATCCCTTGCAGTTTCAAATTTATCACATGGTCAATGCCACTAGATGGGCACTAAAGTTGTTACTAAACCAACAACTTCTTGTATTCCTAATGTTTCTTGGGGAGTTGGTGAGAATAATTGAATTTAGCAGAGGAATAAATATCAGAAAAGAAAACCGATCATGATCCCACCAACAACCACCAAAGGACCAATCATACCTCCAACCATCAATGCAACGCATAGGGATATCAAGTGGTGGCACGTGTGTTCTACTTGATGGGAAATTGTAATTCAAAGTGACACAAGCCAACCATAACTGGGAATTAAATTAACATCTTATCAAGCTTAGGAGAATACACCCATGCCTAGCCAAAATTCTATAAATTCAACCAGCGTCACCTTTCTTCTGCAATTAGTTGCATTCAATATGGCGAACTCTCAGAGTGATGATAATTTTGCCAATGACTACATCATTCTGGAGGAAATTGAGTGCAATCCACTATTCAGGTACACCTCAGACCAACTAAAAGAAGTCTTCATAGTGAAGAGTGAGGTGGAGGAAGAAGTGCTCTGGAGCATCCTTGGTGAGGCATTCTTGGGCCAAGATCATGTGCATAACGCAACTATGTTAGAGTGTTTTATCTATATAGTCATCAAGAATTTTGGCTATCTTGACTGGGGTGTGAGAGCATTGGAGTGCCGAGTAAAACCTGAGTTTCATCATTGTGTCAAGGTGGCAATTAACAGGCTCAATTACTATCCCCAAAATGGATTAATAGCTGGTATTATCTACATTGCATCTTCTATTCAGGATGAGACTTTGGAGGAGGCTGTGGCTCTTCTGTACACTGGAGTGGTAAGGAATGATATGGGGTTTTTTACAAAATTCCTCTAGTTGCATGAAAATTTGCTATCACCAGCTCAAGTCGAGTGTCTACAGGTTATCATTGAGGACATTCATGTCTTGATGTTTACTCTGTGTACCTAAAAAGAAATCTCATTTTGTCATTTTTGTCCATGACTTGAATTTTGTAGTCATACCAGGAAGTTTTTGGTAATGCCAGTGTAATGTAAAAACGTTTATATATAAATAAAATATCTCTTTTGAGATCACTATGTCTTTACATGAATTGTTTCATTGGTTTCTTGTTCATATCATGCTTGAAAAATTTTGGTTTCTTTTCTGTATAATGTGTTAGTTAAATGAATAGGCTAATTGCTATTAAGTTAATCACCAAAAATCTTCTAGGCAGAAAAATAGGTGGTTCGCACAACTTAATACAACCCTGCCTAGGTTTGAGATAGCCTAAAGAATTCCACCCAAGGCATGACTTCCGGGTGAAGTTTCTATGGTTCAGACATATGACAACTCATCAATCGGGTTATTAATATTCGTACATTCACCAGAGGTAAGACAAGTTTGAAAATGGTAAGAAAACATTGCCTAGTGAGAAACCAACAACACAAGTGGTAGAATGAGAGGTTTGACGAAAAAACATAAACCTTTCCTGGGTTTGAGGAAAATAACAAAAGGTTATCCAAACATAAGTTTGAGTCTCAGACTTAGGCGGAAAGAAAATATAGCAATAAGAGAAGTTAGGGGGAACTTTTATGGGTAACAGTGCCTCTGACTGGGGACACGGACTGCAAAGGATGAACCGAGGAATCTAGAATCTCAAGCATGGATCAGTCCTTATCCATTGGGCACAAAGTCAAAGACCATGGAGGAGCTAGAGAAAAAGCAAGCCAAAAATGGAACAAGGCAGGAAAGGAAAGCACCTAAACTACCAGCACAACAAAAACTCTTATTTTGTACATGGTAGGAGGACCTTACCTCAAATGGCCTCCAGATTGATCATACAAATGGGATGGCAGAAGTAGTTTCCTATGCAAAACAATGCTAGGTGACTAAAAATTGTGTGCACAACCAATTGCCAAATTGTGACTGCTACCATCAAAAAGATGAAACAAGCACCATGTGAAAATTCTTTGAGTAAAATTTGATACTAAATAAGCCACTCTTTATTGTATGCCTCTGCAAATAAATGATTCACACTGTCACTACCTTGCATAGAGTTACCAAAATCTTCCTGTACCACATCAGATTCAATAATGCTTTGTAATTGATCTTTTGAACAAAAATAAACCAACCCTCGATTTGACACCCCACATACAAATCATGAGATAAAGAGACTTCTTGGTTACCACATGTGGAAGTAACTACATTATTTAAAAGTTTTGGACCCCAATTTGTAGTATGTGCAACAAAAGATTCATCAGATTTGACTGTTAATTCATCTATCTCGATCTCTTCTTCATTTTTATCCATCCCATGTATTGACTCAAATGATGGATTTGAAAAATTTGAATCTTGTATAATATGAAAATCTTTAGAAATGGGATGATTAATTACCTCATTTCCTACTGCTTTTCCTTCAATAATTTCATCAACAAACTTAGAAGCTTCATAATCAAGTTGCAAACAAGAATAAAAGATGTCTAGAGATTCAGTTACCTCTTGGAGCTAATTTTTATTTTCACCTTTAGCTACATAATGCATATTAACATCTCCAAAAGTGAATGATGGCATCTTGAGTTCCAAATTTTCCTTTGACCTTACATTCCCAAAAATTTTCCCAAGTCCCTAGAAAATTACCATAGGAAACAATACTATCCTTAACCTCATCATACCTTCTCTCAGTCTGATCACTTTCATGAACGGTAATTGCTTTTGTAGACTGATGCAAAGTATAGCCTAGTTTATTTTCCACTTCTGACTATACTTCAACTTCATCATCCATTTGTTTATAATCTATCTCAACCCTCGATAAATGACATTTATCCTCATGCATAAATTGACCAACAACCCGATCTATGAAAAGGAGGTTATCACATATTTCAAATTCATCAAAACTAAAAAGAGGGTTGGAATGAGTCGACTATTTTTCCTTTTCCCAAAAATCACCATCCCTGGAACCATCATTTCCTTCCAAATTTAAACATATGCCCTTATTCTCTATTTCTTCAAAGAAGAAAGTTCCATATTCTAGAGTAAGAAAAGAAGTCAATGCCACATCATTCAAATTAGTCTTAGAGGGGAAGAGCTTATCAAAAGGAGGGGGTGAAGCAAACAATGAACTTTCCCACAACTCATTATCTTCATCATCACTAGATGAATTGTAACTACTTTCAACTTCAAAAGAAGTATATAGGTTGAAAGTCAAATCATTACTATGCTGGTCTTGTCCCTCTTTAGGCTATTGTATGTCATAAAAAAATGTTAAATTAATGTTTTCGGCAGTTGAGTGAGATAACTCTACCTCTTTGTGAATTCCAACCAGACACTTAGGAGATTCCTTGCAATTGGCTTCAAGAATCACATTTGAGTGTAATTTCCATTTACCCATGGCGATAAAATCTTCCTTAGCCTTCACTGCTTCCAGTTGAGCTTGCTCAATTCCATGAACTTTGTCTCAATAAAACCCCACCTAGGTTTGAGATAGCCTAAAGAATGTCACCCAAGGTATGACTTGTGGGTGAAGTTTCTATGGTTCAAACATATGAAAACTCATCAATCAGGTTATTAATATTCATACATTCACTTGAGGCAAGACAAGTTTGAAAACAGTAAGAAAACACCACCTAGTGAGAAACCAACAACATAAGTAGTAGAATGAGAGGTTAGACGAACAAAGGAAAACCCCATCTGGGTTTGAGGAAAATAAAAAAAGGCCACCCGAACATAAGTTTGAGTATTTTACTTAGGCAGAAAGAAAAGATAGCAGCATGAAGAGAAGTTAGGGGAACTTTTATGGGTAACACATAAGAAGAACAAAGATAATAATAAAGACAGAAAGGATAAGAAGTACAAGAAGTTGTATTATGTCAAAGAAGATGCTGGAATTTTTGATGATGTGATGTAGGAGCATCCTTGGTTCTTTTCAATCTTGCATCAACCAAAAATATTTTCATTTTAGTTTTATTCTTGTTCAGTTCAAGTTGGAAAATTCAACATTTCATCATATTTGCTTGTCGGACCCTATGGATCTATATATCATCGTGGACATGTTCATTTTCCCCTATTCCAAGATTTCAGTTCGATGGTATCATTTTCCAGCAATTCATTTTCCCCTATTCCAATATTTCAGGTCGATTGGATCATTTTTCGGCAAGTTATCACTTCCGGATTAAGCGACAGTTTCTAGAACAAAGCATCTGACTAGTTTCAAGCCTAATAGCTAGTTTGATTCTTGTGGATCCTTCCCATAACTTGTGGATCCTTATGGTGTGTTTTGAATTGTTTTATGGAGTGTCCCCCGACCTTAATTTAGGTCCACACTTCATCCTATGCACTTGGAGAGGATAAATTCAAATTTAAGGCCGACCTATTTCATGAACACGTTACATTTTCTTCATCGAAGATTGTAATGATCTTTGGCTAACGCTAAAGATTCTAGATCTTGGAGTGTGATATAAATCATTGTAATAGATCATTAGTAAAATAATTGAGAAGAATATGAGGATTAATATGTAAGATTTCAGCTCACATTAAGGAGCATATAGGAATATTGTAGTTTGGGCATGCTTAATTAGGCATGTGAGCTAGATTTGTAAACCCGGATGTTGTCGACCGATTGTAATTGAATTTTCTAATAATAAGAAGGTTTGAATCTTCATTTTCCTCCATATTTTGAGTGGTTTCTATTGTGTGACTCTTGCTGCATGGTCAATTTTTTTCTCTTTGAGAACCCTCCTACTGTGGCTACACTATATTGGTATCAGAGCAAGATTTGTTCTATGAGAGATCGTCAGAGTTTACGGAGTCTTGTTGAAGATTTTTTGTGGGGTGGAAGATTGAGGATCCAACTTGTAGCTACAGAGGACTTGTGTAAAGATGGTGGGAAGAAGAAATGGTAGAGGAAATGGAGTGCATTGAAATGCAAACCCAACTGTGATGTAGATGTTGAGAGGAACTGTTGCTAGATTAGATGCAGTTGAAATGGCCCAGAGGAGAGGTATACCAATTGATGATGTGAGTGATGAAGAGGTAGAAGAACATGAAGGAAGGGAAAGAGAAGATAAACCTAGCTTGGATTAGGGAGAAGAGAGGTTCATAAGATCCCTAACTAGAGAAAATACTAAACCACATTTCAATCCACCAGACTATAGTGGTAAGTTGGATATAGATGAATTGCTTGATTGGATAACATAGATGGAGAAGTACTTTGATTTTGAAGGTACCACTAAAGACAAGAAGGTGAAATTTTCTTGTACAAAGTTGAATGGACATGCATCCCTTTGGTGGAAACATTTGTAGACAAATAGGAAAAGAAGAGGAAAGGAGAAGATAAAATCATGGGATTGCATGGTGAATAAGTTAAAGATGAAGTTTATGCCGGCAGACTACTAGATCAACTTCTTCCAGAATTTGCGAAATTTGAAGCAGAAGGAGTCAAGTGTGACAGAGTATATTGAGGAGTTCTACAAGTTGAATATCAGATCCAAACATTCAGAGGACGAGGCTGAGAAAGTAGCCAGATATGTGAATGGATTGAGGTCATCTATACAAGATGAGATTAGTTTGATTAGGTTGTAGAGTGTGGAAGAGGCATATCAATGTGCCCTAAAAGTAGAAGAGAAATTTAATAAAAGACATGGCCAGAGATAGAGAGGAAGAGGTGGAAGATTTTAGAGAGGAGGAAATTTTACTAGAGGAGGAAGAGGATCTTTTGCAAATAAGAATAAATACAAGGAAGTCATTAAGAATGATAATTTGTACTATAGAGATGATGAAAACTCTCACTGAAGAGGAGGATATGGTGGTTACTAGAATGAGGGTTATAGAAAAGAGTATTTAGGGGAACTTGTTTTAAGTGTGGTGGAAAAGGACATAGAGCATTTGAATGTAATTAGGGAGATACGAGCAGAAAGATAGAGAACAGTAGAAGAACAAACTTTGCTGAGGAGGATCATGTCGAATCATTTAATAAACCAGAAGAAGGAGAAGTGTTGGTGAACAAAAGAGTATTGTGTCAAAGTGAGATGGAGCAAGAACCGTTGCAGAGAAAGAATTTGTTTCAGACTAGATGTAAGGTAGGTGGTAAATATTGTAGAGTGATTGTTGACAGTGGAATTTTTGAGAACTTGGTTTTTGAAGAAATGGTGACCAAATTGAAGCTAGAAATATTGAAACACCCGAAGTCCTACTAGATAGAATGGATTCAAGATGAGCATAAGATACTGGTAAGTGAACAATGTTTGGGGAAATTGAAGATAGGAAATTATCATGATGAAGTTTTGTGTGATATCATGCCTATGGATGTATGCCATGTTTTGTTGGGAAGGCCTTGGCAATATGATAGATAGGCTATTCATTATGGAAAGAAGAACACATATACCATTGTTGCTAATGGGATGAAGCAGATTTTGTTGCCATTGGAGGATGTTCCTAAAGTTGAGATTTGTACAAATGCTAGATTTTGTTTGGTTGATGGAAGGAGATTTCTGGATGGACTGAGACATGAGAACATGTGTTATGCCTTGGTTCCTAAGAAGGATGAAGACTTGAAGCTTGTAGAAGAGCAACCAGAGGAGATAAAGGAGTTGCTGGCAGAATATGAAGCTATCATTTTAGATAATGTACTTGAGGGATTCCCACCTGTGAGGAGTATTAGTCATTGTATGGATTTGATTCCTAGAGCTAGTTTTCCTAATAAAGTAGCACACTGGATGATACCAACAAAAAATAAGAGTTGAATATAAAAGTGCAAGATTTGTTGAGGAAGGGTTTGATAAAAGAAAGCCTAAGTCCTTGTGCAGTACCTATTGTGCTAGCACCTAAGAAGGATGGAGAATGGAGGATGTGTACAAACTCTAGAGCCATATTAAACAAAATCACAGTGAAGTATAGATTTCCTTTGCCCTGGATGGACGATTATGGATTGTTTGAGTGGAGCTAAATACTTTACAAAGATAGATTTGAAGACTGGATATCATTAGATTAGAATCAGATAAGGGGATGAGTGGAAGACAACATTCAAGAAAAATGAAGGATTGTATGAGTGGTTGGTGATGCCTTTTGGACTAAACAATGCACCGAGTACTTTCATGAGGCTGATGAATGAGGTATTGAAGAAATTCTTGGGTAAGTCTATGATTTTCTACTTGGATGACATCTTAATTTTTAGTAAGACTAGGGAAGAAAATTTGTTGAATATAAGATAAGTTTTGCAGAGGTTGAGAGAAGAGAAGTTGCTGATAAACATTAAGAAGTGTAGTTTCATGAAGGAAGAATTGGTATATCTAGGATTTGTGATATCTGTGGATGGACTGAAGATGGATCCCAAGAAGGTAAGATCAATTGTTGAATGGCCTACACCAGAAAGCATTGGAGAGGTAAGATAATTTCATGGATTGGCTAGTTTCTATTGGAAGTTCATTAGGAATTTCAGTTCTATATGCAGTTCTATGACAAAAACAATGAGAGGGGATAAGAAATATTTTAGGTGGATATCTAGAGCAGACCAAAGTTGTGAGTTGTTGAAATAGAAGGTGACCGAGTAGCCTGTGTTGGCTTTACTAGATTTTAGTAAGGTATTTTAGGTAGATTGTGATGCAAATGGAAATGCAATTGGAGTAGTATTAAGTAAAGAAGGAAGACTAGTAGCTTATTCCAGTGAGAAATTGAATGATGCTAGGAGAAGGTATTCAGTGTATGACCAATATTTTTATGCCATAGTTCAAGCCTTGAAAAAGTGGAGACATTACTTGTTTCATAAGGAATTTTTGTTGTATATGGATCATCAGGAATTGTAGTATTTGAACAGTCAAGGTAAGTTGAATTAGAGACACATCAGATGGGTGGAATTCTTACAGAGTTATACTTTTTTTTGGAAACATAGGAGTTGAAAGTCAAATAGAGTTGTTGATGCTTTGAGTAGGAGAAGGATTTTACTGGCAAAGATGAGAGTGGGGGTATTAGGTTTTGATAAATTGAAGAACTTGTATGAGGAAAACCCAGATTTTGCAGAACCTTGGAGAGCTTGTAAAGAACTAGTCTTGGAGGATAGGAGTTAGTGGTTGGATTATTTCATTTAGGACAATATGTTGTTCAAAGTGAATCAATTATGTATACCCCAGAGTTCAATGAGGGATAGCTTGTTGAAAGAAAAACATAGTGGAGGATTAGCAAGACACTTTGGAATTGATAACATAGTAGCATTGGTAAGTGAGAAATACTTTTGGCTACATATTCATAAGGATGTTAGGAAATTTGTGTAGAGTTGCAGAGTTTGTCAAGTTGCAAAAGGGAGTAGTCGAAATGTTGGATTGTATAAGCCTTTGACAGTTCTAGAGAAACCTTGGGAGGATATCAGGATGGATTTCATACTTGGTTTTTCGAAGACACGGAGAGGTAGTGATTCTATATTTATGGTGGTGGATAGATTTGCTAAAATGGAACATTTCATACCTTGTAAGAAGACAATATATGTAGTCCATGTAGCAAAAAAAAATTTCAAGGAAGTGGTCAGATTGCATGGATTACATAGGAGTATTGTTTTAGACAGGGATACAAAGTTTGTTGGTTACTTTTGGAGGACACTTTGGAAGAAGTTAAAGATAGATTTAAAGTTCAGGTCTACTTTTCACCCACAGACTGATGGACAGATAGAGGTAGTAAGAAAGAGTTTGTGGAATTTTCTGAGATGTTTGGTTGGAGAGAAGACCAAAAGTTGGGATTTAGTCCTTTCACAAGAAAAGTTTGCTTACAACAATTCAGTGAAGAGTACCGAAAAGACACCTTTTGAGATTGTTACAAGAGTTCATCCTAGAGGTATATTAGAGTTGCGAGACATCAGTAAGGAAGATAAAAGGAGTGTATAAGCAGAGGAATTTGTAGAATATATGAAGAAAGTGCATACTCAAGTAAAGCAACATTTGGAAGATATGAACTAGAAGTAAAAGGAGTGAGTAGACAAAAAAAGGGGACATAAGGAGTTCAAAGTTGGAGATGAAGTGATGGTGTATTTAAGGGAGGAAATATTTCCAATTGGCACATACAATAAGCTCGAGATGAGGAAGTTTGGACCCTATAATATTATGAAGAAGTTTGATTCGGGAAATGCATATGAAGTAGAGTTACCGAATGGCGTGGGAATATCACCTATATTCAACATTGCAGATCTACATCAGTACCATGAAGCATAATTCAGTGAAGAAAGTAAAGCAGAATTGGAGAAATAGTTTCCTAAAAAACAATCAGATGAGATAGAAGGGATTTTGGATACCAGATATGGGAGGAAAACACATGGAAGACAATACAAAGAATATCTTGTGACGTGGAAAGACATACCAGTGGAAGATTCTTCTTGGATTTCTCAGGCTGAGGTAGACCATATTGATTTTCCTTTAGCCCCAGAAAAGTGAGGGACTCACTTTTCAATTAACCTCAGATGTCTGATGCGAGAGCATCCTTGGTTCTTTGCAATCCTACATCAACCAAAAATATTTTCATTTTAGTTTTGTTCTTGTTCAGTTCCTGTTCAGTTCAAGTTGGAAAATTCAACATTTCATCATATTTTCTTGTCGAACCCTGCAAATATGTGTATCATCATGGACATCTTCATTTTCCCCTATTCCAAGATTTTAGGTCGATTGGATCATTTTTTTGCAAGTTATCGCTTTTGGATTAAGCGACAATTTCTAGAACAGAGCATTCGACCAGTTTCGAGCCTAACGGCTAGTTTGATTCTTGTGGATCCTTCCCGTAACTTGCGGATCCTTACAGTGTGTTTCAATTTTTTCTATGGAGTGTCCCCTAACCTTAATTTAGGTCCACACTTCATCCTATGCACCTAGAGGGGAGAAAATAAAATTTAAGGTTGACCTATTTCATGCACACATTACAAATTTTCTTCATTGGAGATTGTAATGATCTTTGGCTGACATAAAAGATTCTAGACCTCAGAGTGTGATATAAATCATTGTAATAGATCATTAGGAAAGTAATTGAGAAGAATATTAGGATTGATATGTAAGATTTCAGCTCACATTAAGGATCATATAGGAATATTGTATTTTAGGTATGTTTAATCAGGCATGTGAGCCAAATCTGTAAACCCAGATGTTGTTGGCTGATTGTAATTGAATTTTTTGATAATAAGAAGGTTTGAATATGTATTTTCCTCCATATTTCAAGTGGCTTCTATTGTGTGACTCTTGTTGCACGATCTAGATTGTTCTCTTTGAGGACCCTCCTACCGTGGCTACACCATGATGAATGCTTTTTTTTAGCTTTAGATAATAAATCTATGTCTGCTAACTCTAGAAGAAGTGCAAGGGAAAGTGGTTTAGAGAGTAAGAATGATGAGAAGGAAGGTACTCTGGTTACTGCATTTCATGATAGACAAGATGAAGTCTATTGGGTGATTGAAAGTGGCTTCTCTAATCACATGATCAGAGATAAAATTAAGTTCACTAAGCTTGAAAAGTATGTTGGTGGTTTAGTTATGTTTGGAGATGATTCTAGAGCAAAGATTGTTGGGAAAGGAATAATTAGTTTTGATGGAAAGCATAACATTGATGATGTCTATTATGTTAAGGGGTTAAGGAATAATATTTTGAGTGTTGGAAAAATGTGTAGAAAATGATTGAAGCTTGTGTTTTAGGATAACATCTGTGAGATCAGAAAAGGGTTCAGAACTGTGGTTGCAACAGGAAGAACATATGGAAATATTTATCAGCTTAAGGGTGTTGATGTTCAGTGCCTTGTATCTCAAGTTAATGAAAGTTGGCTATGGAACTAGAGGATGAGACATTTAAACTTTGATAATTTGATCAAGATCAGTTCAAGAGAAGTTGTCCAAGATCTTCCTAAGATCGCAAAGCCTAATACTGTGTGCAAGAGTTGTCATCTAAGAAAGCAAACGAGATGCAGTTTTAAAGGAAAAGATTAGTCAACTATTGGAATGTTGGAATTGGTTCATACTGACCTATGTGGACCTGCAAGAATAGGAAGTCTAAATGGTGAGATGTATTTCATGCTCCTTGTTGATGATTATTCTAGAATGGCATGGGTTACATCTCTTAGAGAAAAGAATTAGGATCTGGATAGATTTAAAGTGTTTAAGGCAAAGGTAGAGAATGAAGTAAACCTGAGAATTAAACATTTAAGGTATAATAGAGGTGGAGAATTCACTTCCAGTGAGTTTAGCACATTTTGTGAAGAGCATGGAATAAAGAGACATTTTTCTACTCCTAGAACTCCGCAGCAGAATGGAGTTGTTGAGGGAAAGAGTCAGACTATTCAGGAAGTTGCTAGAACTATGATGAAAGAAGCAAATGTACTTGATGTATACTAGAGAGAGGAAATCCACACTTCTGTTTATATTCTTAATAGATTTTAGATCAAAGGTAACAAAACTAAGACTCCTTATGAGTTATGGACTAGTAAGATTCATATTGTGAAGTACTTTAAGGTGTTTGGAAGCAAGTGTTACATTAAAAGAGATGATGAGAACCTTGGAAAGTTTGATGCTATATGTGATGAAGGAATTTTCCTTGGGTATTCAACTACTAGAAAAGCATATAGATGCTTCAATAAGGGATTAAGGAAGATAGTTGATAGTGAAAATGTGAAGGTTGATGAGGATATGCACAGACTAGTTGAGATAAGTGAAGTTGAACTAGATGAGCCTATCTGCGAACCTGTACCTGAAGAGAATAAAGAGGAAGAAAAAGAATAGATTGAAGAGAGGAAGAGATTCTGGAACTTTCTCCTAAGACTCCTAAGTATGTAAAGAAGAATCATCCTGAAGAACAGATAATTAGACATAAGAGTGAAGGTGTGAAGACAAGAAGCAAAATGGTGGCAAGTGAGGTAAATCTGTGTTTACTTTCAAAGATAAAAACTAAGTTTGTGAGTGAAGCATGTAAAGATGAGAGTTGGGTAAGAGAAATGAAAGAAGAATTGTAGCAGAATAGAAAAGAATCAAACATGGGAACTAGTTCCTAGACCAACAAACAAAAATGTGATTGGTACTAAGTGGGTGTTCAGAAAAAAATTGAATAAGAATGGTGAAGTTGTAAGAAACAAAGCAAGACTTGTATGTAAAGGTTATTCACAAGTTGAAGGCATAGACTTTGAAGAGACATTTTCCATAGTGGCAAGAATGGAGGCAATTCAGATGTTCTTGACATTTTCTGCTTATAAAGACTTCAAGGTATATTAGATGGATGTCAAGTATGCTTTTCTGAATGGAGAATTGGAAGAAGTGTACATGGAACAACCAAAGGGATTTCAGTTATCACATAAACTGGATATGGTCTGTAAGTTGAAGAAGCCATTGTATGGATTGAAATAGGCACCTAGAGCATGTTATGCAAGATTGAACAAATATCTAACACAACAAAAGTTCAACAAGGGCTCTGCAGACAACAATATTTATTTCAAGATTTAAGGAAATAGAATGTTGATAGTAGTTGTGTATGTGGATGATATCATCTTTGGAGAAAATGAAAGTATGTGTAAGAAGTTTGCAAAGGAGATGCAAAAATAATTTGAAATGTCTATGATTGGTGAGTTGAATTTCTTTCTTGGAATGCAAGTGAATCAAACTGATAAGGGGATATTCATTTCACAATCTAAGTATATCAAAGAGTTGTTGAAGAAATTTGGAATGGATGACTCCAAATCGGTTTGTACACCTATGGTGACTGGATGTAAGCTAAGTAATGATGATGAATATTCTAAACTTGATTAGAGAAAGTACAAATATATGATTGGTGGACAGTTTTATCTTATCACTACAAGATCGGATATCATGCATGCAGTATGTTTGGTTGCTATATTTCAAGCAGAACTAAAAGAAGCACATGTTACAACTATGAAGAGGTATTTAGATATCCTAATGGAACTTCAGATTATGGCTTGTGGTGTCCTAAGGATATTGATTCACTTTGAATGCTTACACTAATGTAGATTGGGATGCATGTGTAGATGAACGAATGAGTACAAGTGGTGGTGCTTTCTTTCTTGGTGGAAGATTGGTTTCATAGCTTAGAAAGAAACAAGATTTGGTTTCATTAGCCATTGCAAAAGCTAAGTATATTGTTGTAGCATCTTGCTACACATAAGTTTTGTGGATGAAGCAAATATTCAAGGACATAGGAGTGATATGTGATGAGCTTATACCTATAAATATTTCAAATAATCGGGTAATGCTTTCAAGGAAAAAACAAATATCTATCAAATATCATTTCTTGAGAGAAAAAGTATTGGAAAATGAAGTTAGATTGGAGTATGTTCCTACAAAGGATCATATTGTAGAAATATTTACTAAGGCTCTTCCAAAGGATATTTTTGAGTATCTTAAGGAGAAGTTGGGGTCATTGGCCCTCCTTCTTCGAACTAGGTGCACATGGAGATTCATCAGTCCAGTGGATCTATAGATTCTTCATTTGTTTAGACTGATGGATGGGTCTACTCCATAAGGGGAGTAGAAAGTTTCATTGTTGTAGTATGAGCTGTATGGGTGCACTCCTAAGGGGAAGTGATTAGAATTTGTTGTCTTTTCCATTGATGTCAAAGGGGGAGAGAGTGTCATGTGAAAAATAGTAAAAGGGGAGAGAAAAAGAAGAAGCAGAAAGGAAGAGACAATATTGAGAATGTGTATTGTTGTCTTTGATGGTTTTTCACATCATGTGTTTCCATCAATGAAAAAGGGGGAGATTGTTGCAAGTATGAGCAAGTTTAGTTGAGTTGTCATTAATGTTGTCATTGATGTCAACACAATATAGGATGTTGCAGGTTGTGCGTGTATAGTTGAGATGTCGATGAGATGTTGTGAGTGTATGGAGCTATGTTTATGATATTGTAGATGTGCTGATATGGTGAGTTGTTAAGTGTTGTAGTGAAGAAATAATTGTGTATGTTCAAAATGTACTTTGGTTTGTGCTCCACATTTCTTCTATGTTGATCCTATGCTTGTCCAGATTTGAGGTGTTGTTTTTGGGCATCTGTTGATGAAATCTCTTGGTTTGTAGCTTCTAGTTTGATGGAGAGAGGAAGATGTGTTCACCGATATGTGAACTGGTTTGACAAAACTATTTGTTTGTGGATTGGGAGAAATGTTTCTGCTCCACAGTCCTCTGCTAATTTTGCTTTAGGTCTTATGGATCTAGAATATGTCTTTTAATGGTGTTCTCTATGTTCTGGAAAATATGTTCGTGGTTTTGTGCTCCAAAAGTTGAGTTTTAGTATTGCTATGTGTGTTTGTATAGTTTAGATGGATTGGTGAGAAGTGTTCTAGGTTTGAAGGTTGTTGCAACTGATGTAGATGAGTCTAAAGGAATCTAAGATATGTTACAGTGATTGATGAAGCATGTTGTGTGGTCCATGTGTTATCTTCTTGATGTGGAAGTGTGTACTTCAAAGTTCATTTGTGTTTTCATTAGGTTTGTTTGATCTGGTGTTTACACTTCATACAGAGGATTAAGAATTAATTAAGGAAGTGTGTGATTGATCCGAGATGATGTTTTGGGTCTTGGTTAAGTGTTGGTTTGGTCAGATCTCATTACTTTCCATTGCGAGAATGTTGAGTTTTTGACCTAATTTGAATTTATGAAATGAAGTGTGTGCAACCGACCTTGGAGAAAGTTTCTAAGGTTGAAGATGGTATAAATACAAGTCAAGGTGTAACAAATTAATCAATCAAGCCACAAGTTTGAGATCATATTTATACAAAAATGAATTGAGGTAATAGTACTTTAATGCATTAGATTCCTGAAAGCAGTGAGCTAATGGTGTCTACAATCCTTTTGATCATGTTGCGGATGTCTGTAACTTGCAGTGGTGGATCTTTCTATTATCTTTTGTATCTATAGGTAGTGAGCCTCTTTTTGGATAGTGATTCCTATCTATAGGTAGTGAGCCTTGTATCCCGATAGTGAGTCCTTTTGGGTAGTGATCCCTTGGCAGTGAGCCTCTTTATATTTGGTTGTGCAATTACTTTATATTGTGAGCTAATCCTCACCGTGATTTTTCCCTTATTGGGTTTTCCATGTAAATCTGGTGTCTCTTGTGTTGATTTTGGTTTCCAATATCTACATTTCATGTTCATACTTAATAACAAAATAAAGTGGTTGCGAATTTGATAAGTGTTTGAAGTTTTGTGTTTGAATTTGGTGATAACTGATTCACTCCCCTCTCAGTTGTCTTGCACCTTTCAACAAAGTTCACACTCAAGAACATAGGGGAAAAATTGTTGAGGGTTAGTGAATAAAGGTTTTCCTTGGTCAAACCCTATTTGGTAATTAAACCCTTGAAAATGAAATGGAATGAAAGGAGAATGATGAATGAACAACATGCAATGCTACAACTCACCAAACCCTTGAAGTAGAAATTTGAAGACATGCTTAGTAATGGCTCCAAAGTGGTTGAATGCTCTTGTAGAGAAAATACTTGAATGCAAAATCACTTGATTGCTTGATTGGAGAATTAGGAGTAGGGAGGATCAAATGAGTAGAAAAACCCTATATTTATACACAATTATGCAATATTTCCTGAAAATACCATATCACAGGCCGACCTTAGGTCTTAGAAAATAATATCCCACTAGAAGTTTGAATTTATTTTAATTTTTGAGCCAAAGGGAGCTCATTCAACCCTAGTGGCGAATGGGTCCCACTTAGGAATTCTAAGTGGGTGTTGGAAATTAAATGTATTAACTGATGTTTATCGAGATTATTTTCAAAAATACACTTAAGTAAGGCTTGTAAGTGTAAAATGGGGCCAATTAAAGCATAAGAAAGGGTCAAATTATTGATAAAAAGCCTACAAAATCATGAAATTTCATTAAAACACTTTACAACACTTTGAAATAAGGCTTGGTAAGTGATAAAAAGAGTTTATTTAGATGAAATATATTAATAAGACCTTAGAAAAGTGTGAAAGTGTGCAACTACAACACTTTACAACACTTAAGTAAGGTACCACTTGAATTATTTTAGTTTTCTAGGGCCCAAGACCTAATGTGAATGTGTTATCCACATTGCAACATTAAATTAAAGCAAAATTAAGCCAAAGTCACAAGGAGGACCCAAATGAGACAAAAAAAGTAGAAGGGTTACTTTTTTGGTGGCCACATTTAACCCCCACTTCAGTGAGAGGATGAACCTGCTTCAAACTCACAATAAAGTAGACCAACACACATCAAGAGGGGTTCCCATGAACCAATGATTGCAAGATGGGACAACAACAATCAAAGGGGTAATAAAGCCCTTAGGATCAAGATCTAATGAAAAACCAACATAAGCACAAAGGAAACACACATGATATCAAGAATAATGAAAAGGAACAAGCACACAATGCCAAGGATAAAAGAGAGAAGAATGAAAAAGAAAGAACGAATCAAATCAAGCTTTGATTGTTTGTCCAACATGATGTGGATCAGATCTAGGTTATTTTTCAGAAAAAACACATACTCACTTTGAGGCGATGAAACTTATGGTTGTTCGATGGGTGAGAAGGCCTAAAAGGTGAGAAACATACACTCATCGATGGTATGCACTCACACACATGCAAGTGGCTATGGGGAAAGTCATGCCTTAGAATGGGCTTCTCGTTCAACCATACCAAAGTTATACCTCTTGATAACTTTAATAAGGAGCCACAAAGATAAAATGATCTTTTCGAGCTTCACGTGACAAGCAAAACTTTGTATGCTTGGAGCTCATGAACAAACACGATGGCTCCACAAGAATGCAAGCTATGTTATGCAAGGTGGCCATATAAAAAATGAAAAATGCAACATGCAAAGGATGTTCAAAGGAGTCTTTCTTAGTTCATGCGAGGTCTTTGACTTATGGAACATTGGGTCTAATGTCTCCAAGAGAGGACCAATCAAAGAATAGAAGATTCACAACTTAAGGGATGCAGTGCCCCGCATCAGGCCACAAAGATGAATTTATTATGCTAAGATAGATCACACTCATGAAGGACATTACACCCAATTTCATCCACAAAGTGACAAAATGCATTGTATGAAGTAAGAAGGCTGCACTAAGAACCAAGAAAAGGAGAAATGAAAAAGAATAACACCAATGTATACCCCCACTTTAAAGGAATTGCTACACACCGTACTATGAGAAATTACTTTAAAGTAGCATAATGAAAAATGCAAACAAAAAAGGAAGAAATGAGAGCCAACTGGGAAATCCCTATGCCAAGTCATATGTTTTTGAGTAAGGCTGTGTCATGTGAATGAAAGGAAAGGAAAAAAAGAAAAGGGATTTCCCCCAAAAGGAAAACACCAAACACATAAAGGATCTATGGATTTGGGGTCAGTATGTTGTTTGTTGCAATGTTTTGTTAGAGAGCTTGGAACTATCATCATCCCCCAAATACACAAAAATGGAAGAATGAGATAAAGAGAGTGAAAACAAAAAAATTTATTTTGGGTTAACATGGAAGAGACATAGGGTGTCTCGACACTTTGCATTATCCCCAAAAGGAAAACACAAGCCAAATGAAAAAGGAAAGGTGAAAGAAAAATGAAAAGAAAAAGGGTCAACATGAAGGAGACATGAATGCCTTAATGCTTTGTGTCATCCCCAAAAGGAAAACACAAGAAAAAGACAAAAGAAAAGGAAAATAAAAAGAAAAATCCTTTTGGGTCAACATGAAAGAGACATGAATGTCTCAATGCCTTGTGTCATCCCCAAAAGGAAAACACAAGAAAAAGACAAAAGAAAAGGAAAAGAAAGAAAATAAATCCTTTTAATTCAACAGGAAAGAGACATGAATGTCTCAATGCCTTGCGTCATCCCCAAAAGGAAAACACAAGAAAAAGACAAAAGAAGAGAAAAAAAGGTGAAAGCGATGTACGACATATAGAAGAATGAAGGTATGAATAGAGAAATGTCATAAAGAGAGAGAACATCAAACAAAAAATTACGGGGGATCACATTATGCACATGTAAACACACAAAAGAAAAATAATAAAAATAAAATACAAAAAAATAGTAAGGCAAATGGGAGTCAACCATGAAGCAAGTCATCTGCCTCCCAATCTCAGTCAGTATAAGTGGAAGGTGAATAACACAACTAAGGGAAAATGGAGAATTCATTACTAGGACAAGGCTAGCAATTTCTTTCCCCCACTGGGTGCTAGGAAAGAATGAGCCGAGGTGGGTGATGGGAAAAGTCATGTAATAGTGAGAAGGTAATGATTTACAACTATGACATGACAAGGAGTTAGAGAGCATTTTTTGGGATCACTGGATAGTAATTATCACCATCAAAATGATACTTGTTCAATATTTCTTTAAATGTATGGCACTCATCACTTCTATGTCCAAGAACGCGATGAGACACACTATGTGGAACATTGGCATGTTTAGGATATATTACCAAACTATTCATAGGTGGTAATAGTATAAGTCCTTTTTTTTAAAGTATTTGTAATTTCCTTTCACATTTAGGTGGTGGACGGAGAGGAAACTTTATTTTTTGTAACTTGTAAGGCCTCTTGCATTTTCTAGATTCACCCTTCTCTCAAATTGAAGGAAGACCCAAAGTGATCCTCTCATCCTTGTCATTGTTATTAGTCAAGGGTTTCTCTCGAGGAAAGAGGACATTCAAATTGGGAGTGGAATCAAAGATCACTGTGCCATCATCACGAAGCCTCAGATATTCTCTAGGAGGCTTGTTGTTATGAGAGGGATCTTGATATCCTATTCCCATTGTGTTTTCATCATTTTGTATTTTTCTCTAAGAGTCGATGAATTCCATGTTTTGTTGTTGTGTCACATCCTTGTTTGCTCAAAATTGTAAAACCTTTGCCATATATTTCTTCAAGGTTGATTGGAGTATTTGTGACTTTTTTATCATAAAATGTTTGAGTGATTGTTTGTGTAGAAGAACTAGGTTCACTTTGTGTAGGAAACTTAGGTTCTTCTTTTGTTCTTAAGATGTAAGTAACCAAACATCTCAAGAGGTGGTATTGGAGGAAGGTCTTGTTTGTTCATGGATGGATAAAAGGATGCATTAGCTTCAAGGTTGTCAAGAAAATCATTTAGGAACTTATTCATGCTATCATCATCTTCTCCATTGATGTCAACATCACGAGGAGGACATTCATGCTCGGAGTTGAAGGAGCATGTGGAAGTTCAATGTCATTAGAATCAGTTCCAAAGGCACAACTTGACATATCAACTAAGGATTTTAATGACATCCAAAGTTTATTAAAACACATATCCATGATGCAAATGAATGAAAGTAGACTAAGTGCAAGAAATTGAATGAAATAGTAAATTGGGAAATAACAACATAAATGTGACAACATAAAAAAAATGTTGAGAATGAACTGGAAATAACATAAAGTGTAGTGCAAAATGTGCAACTGGACTAAGTCACCCAGAGTGGTGAATGAGTCCAAGTAGTGATTTTTTTTGAAAATTTTCAAAAATTTTGAATTGGTTTTTATGCTTTTTAGATTTTCAGATGCAAATATAATATGAATATGCAAAATTTTACTAATTTTTAATGAAATGAAATGCAAAAGTGCAAGCTAGATGAGATTTTCACTAATGTAAATTTGAAAACCCTAGAATGCAAATTAAACAATGCAAAATGCAATGCAATGTTAATGTAAGCTATTCCTAGGATGTAAATGCACTTTGAATCAAAAATATGTTGTTCAAAAGTTGAGTTCACCAAAATGTGCACTATGGAAATTATGGAGTGCACAACATCCTTTATCCACACTAAAAAGGGGAATGAAGAGGGGTCCAATTTCACAAAGTTCACACTCAAGAACAAATCCTTGAGATTCCAATGCAAGAGAGACTTAAATTTGTCAAAGGAGATTGTTATTAAGGTTGGAAGCTGATAAAGAAGATTAAATACTAATGCAAAACTAAGAAAATGCAAGATGTTTGAAAACATGTTGTGATATGCAAAATTCAACCTAGAAATGCAAACAAACTATAACAGAAACTTATGAGATTGAAAAGGTGCACCTGGAAACTAGAAATTGATGGAAAGGAGCTCTAGAATCTTGCAATAATAACTATTGAATCCCACTAGGGCTCATATGCCAAACGGGGTGACATAGTCTTGTTTCAGGAAGATTCTATCAGAATAGGTTTCAAACAAAAGGGTACTCAAAACTGCAAAAACCTCTGTTCAGGCCTTGCAGTGGGACTCATATGCCACTGATGGTGTATCAGTCCACTTCCATATTTTGGGAAAATCAAAAGTGGAATTTGTAGCTCCCGATCTGCACTTCTGCTCCTGACAAGTTTCTAGATCTAAAACTATAGATTTTGATCTGTAGGTGTTCTCCAAGCTTCTTTTAGGGCTTTGAAAACTTTGATTGACTTTGAAAAATTGTTGAGGGTTAGTGAATAGGGGTTTTCCTTGGTCAAACCCTGATTTGGTATTTAAACCCTTGAAAATGAAATGAAATGAAAAGAGAATGATGAGTGAGCAACACGCAATGCTACAACTCACCAAACCCTTGAAGTAGAAATTTGAAGACATGTAAGTAATGACTCCAAAGTGCTTGAATGCTCTTGTAGACAAAATACTTGAATGCAAAATCACCTGATTTCTTGATTAGAAAATTAGGAGAGTTAGGGAGGATCAAATGAGTAGAAAAACCCTATATTTATACACAATTATGTAATATTTCCTGAAAATACCACATCACAAACCGACCTTAGGTCTTAGAAAATAATATCCCACTAGAATTTTGAATTTATTTTGATTTTTGAGCCAAAGGGGACTCATTCACCCCTAGTGGTGAATGGGTCCCACTTAGGAATTTTAAGTGGGTGTTGGAAATTAAATGTATTAATTGATGTCTATCGGGATTAGTTTCAAAAATACACTTAAGTAAGGCTTGTAAGTGTAAAATGGGGCCAATTAAAGCATAAGAAAGGGTCAAATTATTGATGACAAACCTAGAAAAGTGTGAAAGTTTATTACAACACTTTACAACACTTTGAAACAAGGCTTGGTAACTTGTTATAAAAAAATGTTATTTAGATGAAATATATTAATAAGACCCTAGAAAAGTGTGAAAGTGTGTTACAACACTTTACAACACTTAAGTAAGGTACCACCTGAATTATTTTAGTTTGCTAGGGCCCAAGACCTAATGCGAATGTGTTATCCACATTACAACATTAAATCAAGGCACAATTAAGACAAAGTCACAAGGAGGACCTAAAGGAGACAAAAAAAGTAGAAGGGTTACTTTTTTGGTGTCCACAGTTATCATAGTAATATGAATGAAGATGAGATTTCCCCTAATATTCATGGTGTAGAAATGAAAAATTAGAATATTGCATTTAATCAATTCCATTCATTAAATAAATCAAGCTTATTTGATTTATCTCTAAGGTCCTCCATTTAAATTAAATAAACATTAACATCATTCTCTTTGATTAAATAAATCAAATATTTATTTAATTAAATCTAAAATAATTTTTCATCTTTTGATTTATTTTAATCCACAAATCTAAATCAAATATGTCAAATCACCTAATCCCTCATTAAATTAAACCTTGATTAATTTAATCCTAACCTCCAAAATTCTCTAGATTTTCCCACTTGCACATGAAAATGCATTGAATTGATTAATTATTAAAATCTTCATTTACTTTCAACTTGGCATCTTTGGGGAATATTATCCAAGTTTAAAATCTCCCTCCCAAATTGACATGTACATCCAACAAGGCATTTAAGAGCTCTTACATGTCTCTCACAAGTCAAACTTGTCATTTAAGCCCCTTTTTCTCCCTCCAACAGGCCAAATTTGAAATTTGAAAAGGCCACCTAATGTCATTTATTGGCACATTGACCAAAAATTGCACATCCTCCATCCACTCACATTTGGACAAGTGGCTCCTTCCTATTGATTGAATCTTTATCCCACATTCACCCATTTTGCATATTTCTCCATCCTATCATTCTATAAATAGGTCTCATTCCTCATTTTAGCATCCAAAATTCATGCAAAGTTACTCTCTTCACATTGAGAGCTAATTTTGTCCACTCCATCTTCAAGGCATTTTATCATTGAGCTTGTCAAGGGTTGGGAAAGGGTCACTTTTCACAACCAAGTGACACTAATCCACTACAGAATAGCATTGTGTTTCTTTTATACTTCCAATTAGTTTGTTTTGTTATCTTGTTTAAGAGGCATTATGCATTATTTCATAGGACCATTTAGTAAGTTTGCATGAACTAACCCATGCTATGGAGTTTAAGCTTTGTGTAGATTTGTAGGGTGCTCACATATGGCACTAGAAGGAGGGCCTTGTTTGTCGATTGTCTTGTTGAGCCTATTTTAATTGTTAACTATAGGTTTATATTTGATTTATTGCCATTTCCATGTTGGTTTACATTGGTGTGAACTCTCCTTGTCTTGTTTAGATCAATATCCTTCTATTCACTCATCCTTTGCATCATAACTCTGTTGGTTTATATTGATCATGCTATTGGAGGGCATTATGCTCCTTTTGGAAAAATCTTATGGGGTATGCTGAACATTAGTGAACATGATTATTTTTTATTAAATAGTCTAAAAGGTTATAAAAAAAGTGCGGAATAAATCAGTTTGCCAAAATAGGAACAAATAACTAGAGTGCTAGCATTCAATGTCAAGGTGGACTTTACGCATGTTGCTTACATAAAACATACATCCAGTTGCTATACGAAGTTCTTATTTTACTTGTTTGGAAGTGATGTTCTAGTTTAGAAGCAAACATGTAATAATGGGAGAAACACACAAGGAAGATGTAACTTAAAAAAGCAATGTTTGAGAAAGAAGACGATAACTTTCCCTCCTTGTTCTGTTTATTGGTTTTCCTATAGCCATCTATAAATGTTTTTGGGCATCCTCAAACCAAAGTAACCTATATTATATTTATTTTAGACCCCAATTTCTCAAGTCGTATTACAATCTACAATGATAATCATTCCTATAATTTATTCCTTTTTGAATATCAGAAACTACCTTGTTGCAGCTATACATAAAGAAACCATAAATTTCAGCCAACAATGGGAGAGTAGAATTTCATCATTGTTTTGAGAGAAAATCAAGAGAGGATGCTACCATCATTGTTAAAAATAGATAACATCAACAATAAATTATCAATCCTTATCCATTCTTCATATAGAAAACACAGCTTGATACATGTTGCTTTGTTCTTGTATTAGAAGGATGCTATTTATATTTGATGTAGTTTTGCTTTACATACTTGGTATGTTTCCATCTACTGCAGTTGGAAAAATATGATCAACATGGATTTAAGATTGATATTGAATTTGTTTGAAATGGTAGGGAGGATGTTGGAATGGTTGTGGAATTTGAAATTACGCCTACTAACTGCATTAGTCTGAAGATTTAAAAAAAAATAGTTGATTAGGCATGAATATAGACTTGCTAATTGCATTAGATTCAAAGTTTATAAAGTCTTTACAACAAGTCCTTTTGTGTGAATCATATCACATCATTTATTTTTCTATCTCAGTAGTCTTGTTGTTTCAACATTTATTAGTTTATCAACTTTATTAACTTTCACCCGCTCTTCAGTAAAGACACACCATTCACACATGTATATGCTTCCAATATTGGATTGATAGGATCTTGATTTAAAATGTTAGATTAAATTATCTTTGTTGTTTTCAAAGTATATATGTTTGTCTAAGAAGATTTTGTTATCTGACACACAGGTGAAAGGAGTTAAAAAAAAAAATTTGTACATGAATATTTTGATATTGGCCACTTTTTGTATTTTGAATTCATATTTAGAAATACATATTGGTTGATTGTGCTTCAATATACTAACTGAAAGTAGTGCATTTTATGCCCCAAATAATAAGAACTTGGGTAGGTGCGAGTGGACTACAACCGGTAAGTTTAGTGATCATTTAATAGACATTAGACTACCTACTGCCTGCTTTCAAGGTGAAATGAATGCCTACGTACAAACCAAAGGTGGGGCAAAGGGATGTATTTGAATTCTTGCAAATGTGCATCACATTAGAATGAGGCGAAGTAATTGAGGCACAAGAAAATCAGAGTTTTCATATTTTTTGCATTTATGGTTGAGATCATTTCTAGGGCCACCTAACACCTGACTTCTTGTTAAAGCTATCGATTCTCAACATCATGAGAATATGAGCTTTCTATCTATGATATTAGACAACTTAGAATGCATCTAACCATAACATCGATATATATTTTTTTTTCATAAGATCACTATTTAGACTATTGCGTTGTCCAGCCATATCGTCCAAGTCCAACCTTATCATCCAATCCTTGAATAGAATTTTGCATCTCCTATTAAAGACTAGCAACCTATTTTACTCTCTAAGTAATTTTTGAGAGTAATGTTGTCCCTGTTGCACACAGTAGGAATCCCAATAAGCCGATGAAAAATACTATTTTTTTTTTGTAGGATAAAAAAATGCTTGCATGTACGGCTTCTATGTTTTGTGAAGAAAGTAATTGATGAACAGGAAGGCTCCCATGGTCATTGCACGTCAAGCATCACATTAAATTATAGGAATTTCCAATGTCTAAGAAAGTCCCAACGACAGGGTTGGTAGTGCATTAACTTTAATTTGTACCGCATAACAATGGTAGTCATGGGGTACTAATTGAAGTTATATTCACTCTACGATGATGGTGGTGATGTCTAAATTCAATTGATGCATTCTGACGCTTCTATAGATCAACTTTACCTATTGATGTGGTTGGTGAGATTTTGGGTTAGGCGTCCATGATATAAATGTTTTCTCAGGCATAAGCATTGACTTGGAATAAATATTAATCATTTCGTTCTTTAAATGATTGCTTAAATAAAAATTGATGCCTCTTAATAGAAAAATCATTTTTTTATGACTCTTTATAAGTCTTAATAGATGCCTTTTAAACCTTGGTACTCAAATCATTATTTCTTGTAATGTTTCATGTAAACCCTTGCACAATGTTTCCTGCAGTGCTAACACATGTGAAAGAAATTTGAGTAACATATTACTTAAGCACTCATTTGCTTGATACAGTTGACTTTGTTTTTAATAAGCAATAAAAATACCTCTCTAATTTAATGATATGAATTAAGCACTTTAATTTTTGCAAGAAACACATTAAATTATTTTTCTTTAAAGTCTAAGAGAGCAGGGTTCTTATTAATGATTTTCTTTTTGTTTTTCTTCAAAATCATTGGTCTGTAAAATCGTTTTATTATTTGAAGTTATGCTCAAAATGAGTTTAACTTGATCTTCACATGATTTGTATTTTTTATCTTATAGGGATTTTTCGTTTGCATGAAGAACTCACAATGTTGAAGCATTGGAAGCAATCTTTGAAGAATCTTGGAGAAAAAGAGAAATTGAGCATTGAAACTTGAAATTAACAAAGCATTTTTAAATGCTTAAGGCTTCCATTCTATGCTTTAATTTTTTTTTTTAGACTAACTCACTTCTTTTTGGGCTCTAAAACGAACATTACAAAAGCTTTCAATTTTCATTGCAAAGGGTTAAAATGAACTTTAGGAAAACTGACTAGATTTCGTTTGAGGTTAACAATTGAACAAGACAACTTTCATATCTAATTTTGGTGGTTTAAAACAAATCAAAATCATTTCTTTGTGGACTTAAAATGAACATGTGCTACTTTTTTTTGTAATTTCTTACTCAAACTAACACCATTGAAAAGACGTATGCGCTTCTCTCATGCCTCACAACAATATTGAGAATCAAAATTCCTTTTGGTGGTCTTAGGTTGGGATAAAGTAGTTTCCTCTGCACTTCATTTTGGGAATTAAAATTGAACAAAAAACTTTGTGAGTGTGAGTAAA
The DNA here is from genome assembly GCA_007258455.2 of Sequoia sempervirens. Taxonomy (NCBI): domain Eukaryota; kingdom Viridiplantae; phylum Streptophyta; class Pinopsida; order Cupressales; family Cupressaceae; genus Sequoia; species Sequoia sempervirens. The sequence continues at coordinate 54,020,299 of VDFB02047397.1, forward strand.
TCTATCGTGTGTATTCTCTCTTTGTTTCTCAACAAAGATCGATCGAGTTATGGATATGTTTTCTCACTTTTGTTTATCTTAGAGGGCCTGCCTTGGGGAAAAGGTACTCACCCAAGGGAAGGACTCAACCGGTAAAAATCTAAAGCCAAGAGTATTTCCAGCTGGGTTATAAAATTGGGTACTGGAACAAAGGCTAGTATCATGTGGTTGGCTCTGACGAGAAGGGCAGCAATGGTCTCTTGCCATGTTGGGTCAAATCCTATGAACGGAAAGCCGAAATTAAAACCCTTGTTGTAGAAAGGCTAAAATCCCTATCTATTTATTGGTACAAGAATGGTCGTTCTGAAACCGCCCCACACTTTTATGGTTTTTAGTAGAAATGGAAAGTATGCCATGGGAGTTTCATGGGCACTGATTCTTGGCTTCCTCAAGAAGTGAGTGTCGTGGAGGGGAGCCAGTGGGGTCAAACATCTAACCATTCGCTAAAAGTAAGCGTAGCTGGACTTGTCCAAGTGGGGACTCAAAAAATATAGTCTTTCATATCCATAGGATTGTGCTTGTTCTTGCTTACAAAACACTTTTCTTGTTCAAAAAATTTTGGAAACAAACATTTAAAATTGTCATCAAAACTTCAAACCCTTTAGGAAGCAAATACAATTGTCCAAATTCATGTGTTATTACTTTCCCTTGCGATTTTATCCTTAGAGGTTTCTAAACACTTGGATTATATCTCAATTTTCTCACTAAATTTAACAATAGGTAACCCTACCTTGATCTCATCAAAGTTCCACATGACATACCTTGTGGAATGAGAAGAAGTTAAGAAATTGGACATCTATTTTGGAAACCTAATCAAGAAGTGTTTGTGGTAGAACAAATCCATTAAGCAAAGACTAAAGACAATTGGAACCCACACATGTGTCTCCAATGATTTCATGCAAGATCAAGATCAAGAAACCAAAGGTAAAAGCTCTTAGTCCGAAAGATCACCAAAATCATCTCTCAACGCTATATGAATTCAGATGAAGACTGCTTTTTAACTTTTATAGAAAAGCTTCAAGAAACAATCCTGGTTTGTACTCGTTCTATTACTATCAAAATCCAAATCTTTTTAGGGAGTTTGAACATCTTGTTTAGAGAAAAGCTTGTTCGTCAAAACTGAGGTCTAGTAAGCAAGTGTATTTTTAGGTAAACCTAGGATAAAAATCAAACCTTCATCCATCTTTGAAAATCAAACTAATCATCTCATCATCAACTCTTTGAAAATATTGGAAAAAATCCTTCATGTTAAACTTTGGGAAAATCATTTGAAACCAATCCAAAATTATCTTGTTTGATTGAATGTCTGTAGATGCATCCTTCTCCACATATTTGATCAAATTATCAAACCTTATGAACAAATTCATCCCTTGATAACATCCAACATCTTGGGATTTAGGAGTTCATTATCAAACCAATCAAAATCATCTTGTTTGGATAGGAGTGTTTAGATGAATCCTTCTTCTCACACCTAGAAAAATTAGCATGTTGTGAACAAGTTAACTCTAGGACAACATTCAACCTCTTAGAGTTTGTGAGTTCACCATCAAAATCCAAAATCCAAAACAAAATCAATCCCAAATCAAGTCCTAAAGTTTAACATACCCTTCAAGATTTTTCTCAAGAGTTCATATCATCCATCAAACATCCATCTTGCATCCATATCATTATCACCCTTTGATCCTTAAATCTTCCTAAATTTTCTCTTTTGTACCTAAAGATATATCAATCCAAATAATTAGAGATTCATCTCCCATATTCTTAAAAATTGATCCCTATTTTATGGTGCAAACTAGATCTCAACACAAGAGGAACATGGAAGCCAACAAAGAAACATCTACTTCAAGTGACTTAAGTCAAACCGCTCCTGAAATGAATCCCATTGGGTCTGGAAATCTCACAATTAACCTTCCTCCGTTTTCACAAGACCATCAAGAGGAAGGTGTCCAAGTGGAGGATCTTAGCAATAATCCCTTTGGAATGTCACATGAGGAGATCACTAAAATAATTCAAAATCCAGAGAATCATAAGATTATCAACATCATGATGAGAATCAATCCCTCACTATACATGCTCGAATTAGCAAAGCAAGGGGCTAAACTCCCCTCCGATTTTGATGTGAGGACTATTGTGGAACCATCTTTTGGGGTCATGCCTCCAATCTCATCTACCATCCCCATTTCATCTACCTCCCCATTTGAAAGCATCACTCAAAACATCCCACAAATCACATCATCTATCACTCCAATGCAACCCATTGTTAACAAAGGAAGCACACATTTCTCAATGCATTGTAAACACATCCTCTCGTAAACAATCAGGATTTGGACGCAAACACCATATTGGGACAAACCGTACCCAAAAATACATTACATACATATATCCCTCTCACCTTTCATGAACCAAATTCCAATCATCATTATCATTCCTGGCAACACCCCAAACCTCTCTCCCCATAACCTCGCAAGGAGAGGGTGATGTGTTGGGACTAGGGGGCATTTTCGACACTACACCATTTCCTCAAGAGATTTCACCCCTCACATTTCCACCACTTCCACCATTGACATCAATATCCACATCATCTCTTGGTTTAGGACTTCCCCATTTAACAAGAATCAATCAACAAAATCAGCTCAACCCACCAAGCATCAATCAGAGAATCATTCCAAATACTTCCACCTTGGCATCAATATTGCAACAACAGATGGAAACCATACTAATATCACAAAACACCACCATTGCATCATCAACCATCCCCTAACATCTCAAAACATGGTCTCTCAAGGACCAACCACATCGATCGCACCATCTACCACTCAAACCTTGATCATCAACACGACGGTGGATCTCATCACCACAACAAGCACCATTCCAAATCCACCTCCACCACCACCACCACAAACTCAAACACGTCAAGCCAATATAGTATTGCATTGCAAATAGCTTAGCAAGGTGCCTATCAAAAGGCACTCCTGCAAGTACAAAAATAAGAAGCCGCACAACTAGCTGCTCAACAAGCCACGCAAGCTGCTCAAGCTGACCAAGTCACACAAAAAGCACAATAAGAAAAACATGTTGCACAAGATGAAGCCTTATTGCAACAACAACAACAACAACAAATTTGCTCAAGCAGTGCAAGCTACACAAGCCACACAAGCCGAACAAGCTGTCGCTCAAGCACAAGCTCAAGCTTAGGCCTAGGCTCAAGTGCATGCTCAAGCACAAGCCCAATATCAAGTGCAACAAGCACAAGCACAAGAATAGTATCTTGCACAACAACAAGTAGCGCAACATCAACAAGCACTGAAACAATATCAAGAACAACAGGAAGCAACCCAACTAGCAGCTCAACAACAAGCGTTGTTGGCTCAACAAAAAAAACAAGCACACTGACAAGCCTTAATAGCACAACAACAAGAAGACCAACAACAAGTGTTGGTACAACATCACTTATAGGAATATTTGGCACAACAACATATGCAAACATCATCATACCAACTAATCCACCCATCCCACCGACAATCGAACCACCTTAGAACACTTTCATCGCACCCCCTGATCCGCAAAACAATATGAAAACACAAATTAGGTTGCTCTCACAACAAGTGCTTGACCTTCAATTAGGGTGAACCACAAAAAAACCCAACAACTTGTGTCCTTATCTGTTTGAAAGAAGCCTTGTAATGAAACCATTCTCGAAGGGATTTGAGATCCCCAAATTTGATAAGTACCGTGGGACGGGAAACCCTGAAGATCACATAAGGGAATTTTAGCTTCATTGCATAGAAGTCACATATGACGATACCTCTCTAATTCAGCTATTTCCAAGAAATCATAGACGTATTCATCAAAAACTATGCATGGAATATCACCATGGATGTTAGTCTAGAGGAACTCTCAACTCTGAAACAAGGGAAGAATGAATCATTTTCTTCATTTCTACAATGATGGCGATCCAAGGCCAATTAGAGAAAATGGGTCATGCTCGAGGAACAACAAGTGTGCACTATCATATCCAACCTTGACAGCCTCTTGGAATTCCATCTCAAAGTCCAAGGGATCACCACATATGATTAGTTGATTTCCAAGGTGCTTAGCATCGAACGAGCCCTTATGACACAACCTAGAGGATCAACTTCATATCCTGAACAATAGAACAATCTCCCACCCACCAATTACAATGAAAAACCTCGCACATGGGAAAGAAACAAAAATGTTACCAATGATGTTGTCATCAATGCCAAAGTTGTCATCAGTGCCCCTCGAAAAAACACACCCACACCACAACAACAAATCCAAAACCATCATCAAAACAACCATCAAGTGAACACAACACAACAACCAAATAGTCAAGCTATCAATAATGTCAATGATCAAAGGGGACTGCCTTAGCGAAACAAGAATTCCACTAAGCGAAAGTACACTACCCTTGGGGAACCACTCGAGGTCATAATGAAGAAACTAATAAATGAAAACCTCATCAAGGCTCCCACCTATGAGAATTACCAGGAACCAGATGAAAAACCTCCTTGGTACAACGAAAATAAGCTCTGTGATTTCCACAAAATCAATGGGCACACCATTAACAATTGCATGAGGTTAAAGAACCTAGTCCAATACCTTATTGATCAAAGAATCATAAATGTGGAGCAACCAATAGGAAATTGAAATCTCAAAATATACACGAATCTGATGCCTAACCATAACAAAAAGGGAACAATAACACTGATAAGGGGAAAGGTACCTTCAAGAATGTGAATCATGTGTACGACCATGTCGTCACATCCCTAGATGACTATTGTGCTACCATCACCATGAAAGGAGGCCATGCCGATTGTGGAGTCACCACAAGAGGTGGCAAAGTTACCATCGCAGGGTCATCTCAGCCAAATAGAGCACCTACACCCAACCCCAGATTTTTTCCCAATGGTTACAACATTCTTGATCAGCTAAAAAGAACCCTAGCACAAATCTCCATCATGGAGTTATTAAAAATCTCATCTGCCCACAAGAAAATTCTTGAGGAAGCATTGTCTTCATCCACCGTCCCCGCAAATCTTGATGCGGATAAATTCAAAGCTATGGTCGGAAACATCATCACTCTGAATCTCCTTACATTCTCTGATCAGGACTTTCCTGCTCAAACATCTCACAACCGTGCACTCCATTTAGAGGTCTTGGTGCATAAAAATAAATTCAAGCGAGTCTTGGTGAATGGAGGTGCAGGTTTGAATATTTGTTCCCTCAAGCTCATTTAGAACCTAAAAATCTCATAGGACTCCATAGACAAAGGAAAAGGTATTACAATCAGAGTATATGATGATCAGGAAAGAGTATCCCAAGGTACAATCCAAATCCCTATTCAAGTAGGGCCAGCTATCATGGAAACCACTTGCCAAGTCCTAGATCTTGACTTTCCTTATAACATTCTCCTAGGACGTCCATGGATCCATGCAATGCTTGAGCAGTAGCATCAACCTTCCATCAATGTGTCAAATTCACATATGAAGGACAAGAGGTCGCCATCCATGGAGATCCTGAACCATTCTCCTACTGCAAGAACCTTGAGGCAAAATACTACAAAATCCCTCAAGTGCCTAAAAATGATGAAGGACCATCAACACCATACATTAATCTAGCCACTCTTGATTCCACTTCGGTGACAGAGACATGACCTGCCACTCCCACCATCCCCACCATTTCTGATATCAAATTCATCATCTAGGAGAATGGTTGCAGAAACTATACAATTCCCAAAAATGCTTTTGTGGTAGGAGAGTTACCACAATCTCCCAGATCACGAGGACATTCACAATCAAATGAAGCCTCCACATCTCAAACATCGCTTGAAGAATATCCCAAGGGAGATCTCGACTGAGAATTCATAGAGGAGGACCCATCTCATCTCCTATACCAAGATAATAGACCAGCAACCAATCTATCAATGGATGACAGAAGCAAAGGTTTGCAAATGATGTTCACAATGGGCTATGCCAAAAACCAGAGACTTGGGAAAAATGACAAAAGGCTTATAATACCTATCATTTCAGAGATGCGAATGAGAAATCTTGGCCTTAGATGTACCCCTTCGAGTATAACCATACGTGGTCATAGCCCTCCAGTTAGAAAGGTCAATAATCCTCCTCAACAATCTGCAGTTGAACTTCACTTACCCATATCTATAGGTCGAGTCATAGACAATTTCACATTTGACATAACTAACGTCTATAGTAGTGTTGATGATGAGGATCCCATAACCAACCTACCCAAGCACTTCGAGGATACCACCCTTCTCATGATTAGCTCTCTATCCTATGAGTCTGAAAATCAAAACTATGAAATCTGTCTAGTCTACCCACAACTCATCGATTATGACCAACAAGGACCGCCAATTCTGGACACATTAAAAAATGATGAGGTGCTCTCAGAATTCATGGGACTAAAAGATAATATTCCATGTGGGGATGAAAAAGTAGGATTCATCATCTAGTTGGATACACATGCATATTATGGGGAAATGATTGAATCCCTCAGTCACAAAAGTGAAAAACTAAGAATAATCTCTAGGTCCTTGAGTGAAAACCACATTGTGGCACTCTCTGACCCAAAAAAAGTAAAAAGAAAGGACACATCCAATGGTGAAAACCTCTTCGAGGCACTTGAGGATGGGGGATTCAATATTCCTTTCAGAGTTCTTCATCAGGAAAAATCAGTAGTCCTAGTAGAAAAATGCAATCCAGTTAATCTAGGAACAGAGGAGACCCTGCACATCACATTCTATGCAGAATCATTACTATCAGAGGAATAAGAGCTCCTAGTAGCCTTATTGAGAGAAAGACAAGTTAATTTTGCATGGAGCTATGTAGACATGTCAAGGCTCAATCTAGAAACTGTAGTTCATCACCTAGTAGTATACTCTGAAGCAAAGCCCGTTAGACAAAAGCTTAGGAAAATGCACCCTCAGATTGCCTTACTAGTCAAAATGGAACTAAAGAAGCTATTGGACGCAAGATTCATTCGACCAATAGATTATCCAAAATGGGTGTCAAACTTGGTGCCTGTCTCAAAACCTGATGGGCGCATCAAAATCTGCATAGATTTTAGGGACTTAAACAAAGCATGTCCAAAAGACAATTTCCCATTTCCCAACATTGACATGATCATAGACATGATGGCAGGACATGAAATGCTTTCCTTGATGGACGGTTTCTCAAGATACAACCAGATAATGATTGCTAAAGAAGACCAACACAAAACGACCTTCACTTGTCCATGGGATACTTACTGCTGGAATATGATAACATTCGGCTTGAAGAATGTAGGAGCAACATACCAAAGAGCCATGATGTTAATCTTCCATGACATGATCCATAAAACTATCAAATATTATGGGTATGTGGAGGATCATCATGGAAAGAACAGGCCCTTAAGTGGCAAAAAATTCAGAGAAATCAGAGTTAGGCAACTTGATGTAAATTTTTGAATAAGTTATCTATATTATTTAAAAAATATGTAAGAATAGAATATGTACCTGCAAATTGAATGTAGTTTCTAAACTACTAGGGTTTTTTTTTTAAATAAATCTATTTGGAGAAAATTCAAAATTTCAATGTAGTAGTACTTAAATTTTAGGGAAAAAATAAGAAGTTGGTGTCTGTCTGACCACCCTAACAACAATAAAATGATAATATTTTTTTATAAGATTTTAGATATAAGTAGATGACTCATGTCTTGATGTGATACATATTTTTTTGTAATTTTTTTCCAAGTAAATAATTAATTATGAATTTTTATTACAAATTTTAAAAATATAAAACTCGATGTTTGACCACCTTAACTTGGTCAAAACTTCAAGAAATTCATTTTTTCTTTTTAATCTTATAGTATGCAAAGCATAGAATGTGACTCATGTTTTGGATTCAAAAATGTGATATTGTTTGAAAGCTATCGATGTTTTTCAATCAGCCTATCAATTAGGACTTTAGTTGTAATTCAAATAGAAAATGAATAATAATTATTTATTAAATTCAAAGTAAAGAATAATTTATATTGGTGGAAAGTTGAGAATCTCCTTTAAAACCCTTTTCATTTCATCAATTTTGGGTAAAAAAAAGTTATCAGCCACATACCCTACACATACCCATCATATCACCACTTTTTGGCCCATCATGATCCTGCACATGCCCTTATGTTGATGACATACTAGCCAAATCCAGAAAGATGAAGGATCACATAGCAACCTTAAGTGCCATTTTTGGCAGGCTGGAGGAATACAAGGTCTGATTAAATCCAAAGAAGTGCGTCTTCGACATACAATAAGGAAAGTTGATAGGATACATAGTGTTAATGAGAGGTATTGAGGTGGACCCTACCAAGGTAAAAGCAATCCTTGAGATGGAGGCACCCAAAACATTGAAACAATTGAGAGGTCTCCAAGGAAGGCTTCAGTCTATCCGAAGGTTCATAGCACAACTGGCAGATAAATAGAATCCATACTCTCACCTACTTCACAAGAGAGTAGTGTACAAGTGGGATAACAAGTGTGAAGAATCCTTCAATAAGATCAAAAAATATCTGCTTACACCATCGGTCCTCATGCCACCAATCCCAAGAAAGCCATTAATTCTCTACGTGTCAGCAACAACAGTAGCCCTTAGTGCTCTTCTAGCTCAGCACAACGAAAATGGGACAGAAAGGGCCATATATTACATCAGCCGCACAATGGTTGGGCATGAGTTAAATTACTCATTCATCGAGAAAGCATGTCTAGCAGTAGTGTTTGTGTCACAAAAATTTAGACGCACACAAAGTCAAACTCATTGCCAAAATCGACCCCCTCAAGTACTTACTGTCAAAGGAAATGCTCACAGGAAGAATGGCTAAGTGGGTTGTGATACTATTAGAGTATGACATTGAATATGTGGATCAAAAAGAAATCAAAGGTCAGGTAATTGCAAATCAGCTTGCGAAAGCACCTATGTATTTAGAGAATCCTCTCATCTCAAAATTTCTAGATGAATCCATCTTCAATCTCAACATAGACAAGCACTGGAAAATTTACTTTGATGGCTGATACACAGAGCATGGATCAGGATTCAGTGTCTTCTTTATCACCCCACAAGGGGACTAAATACCAAGGTCCTATAAATTGGTGTTCCCCTACACTAATAACATTGTAGAGTATGAGGCTTTAATCATAGGTCTTATAACAGTAGTGCAATGGCACATCATGGCCCTTAGAGTATACAGAGACTCCTAGTTGATAATAAACCAAGTGAACCGTGAGTACTAGACTAAGGATGATAAGCTCACTCCATACAAGAAACTGGTGGAGACTCTCAAGGAATCCTTTATCGAGATCAAATTTGAGCATATTCCTAGAGCAAACAATAGAGCAGTAGACACCATGGCAAAGATTGGATCCCTACTAGACATGCCTCATAATGTCCCAAAATATGAATTCTTAGTAGAGTAGCTTCTCATGCTCGCATTTGAAGTACCAGAGTTATAATTTGTGTGCAAAATCGTTGGTCCTAGTGATCCTTGGTACCATGACATTTATACCTACTTTCAAATAGGTGTCCTACTTGCTAACTTACCGTCAAGCCTAAAAAAGAAGCTTTGTCAAGAAAGCATCCCAATTTGTCATCCTAGGAAACACCCTTTACTGTAGGAGCATAGAGGGAACCCTATTATGTTGTTTAAATGTTGAGGAGGCATTGACTACTTTAATTGAAGTGCATAACAACATCTATGGTTCACACTCAAGTGGAATGACCCTAGCCAATAAATTGTTGAGGATGGAGTAAATTATTGACCTACAATGGAAAGAGAGGCACATGACTACATCAAAAGGTGCCTACAATGTCAGCAACATGGTGACCTCATCCATGCTCCAACTCAAGAACTTCTTCCTATTGTCACACCATGGCCCTTTTCACAGTGGGGACTTGATCTCATTGGAAAGATAACTCCCACCTCATCTAATGGCCACAAGTTCATCATAACTGCCACTGAGTACTTTACCAAGTGGGTGGAAGCCATCCCCATGACATACATCACTAGAAAGAAGATATCAAAGTTCATCCTGAACTACTTAATATGCCAATACGGTGTTCCCCAAGATATTATCTTAGATAATAGGACACCCTTCAAGAATTAGAATGTTCATGACCTTTGCAAAAAATTCAAAATCCAACGTCGCTTCTCCACCCCATACTATCCCCAAGGCAATGGCCAAGAATAAGCTACCATTAAAACCTTCCTAAAGATTCTAAAAAAGATAGTCAATGACGTAGGTCGTGACTGGCATCTGCAGCTCAATCTAACCCTCTGGGCATATTGAACCAGCATTCGCACACCCACTGGCACCACCCCCTTCTCCCTGGTCTATGGATTAGAGGCATTATTACCCATTGAGATCGAGCTTCGATCACTAAGAATATCATTGCAAAACCTCATCACGAATGAAGAGTACTGAGTATCAAGACTGAATGAGTTGGAGCTACTAAATGAGCAGTGTATAGACACTTTAAATTATTTGCAAGTCTATTAGAACAAATTTAAGAGGAGCTATAACAAGAAAATCAAAAGCAGGACTTTCCAAGTTGGAGAACTAGTACTAAAGGAGAATCAAAAGAACATCCCAAATCCAAACAACAAAGGAAAATTTGAACCCAACTGGTTGGGACCATTTGTTATCACAACAAGCTATAAGTTAGGGGCATATCAATTATCAACACCCGAAGGGGAACCTCTGCAAGAGCCCATGAACAACTCTCATCTCAAAAAGTTTTATTCCTAATCTTGCAAGGTAGAGAAACCAAAAAATAAAATAAAATTAGAAAAATGTCATGAAAAAATGGTTACCTTGGCAAAAACCTAGCAAACAGGTGTCTTGGTAACAACAAAAAAATCCAAAAAAATAAAAAAAAGGATTAAAAATAGTAAAGAGAAAAAATCATCCTCTAGTGAAAACCACTTCGGTGGCACCTTGGGAAAGTACCTTGGCAAAAACCTGGAAAACAGGCGCTTTGTGTAAATAAGCACTTTCCATCCACTAGGATCTTCATGGCTTGTTTTGCATCATCCATCCATTACGCTTCCATCATCCATCACATTCCATATCTGCATCCATCACCCATCCACATCCACATCATAGCACGGTCATGTGTTCATGTCATGATCCCTCCTAGTACTACTCGGCCCATTCTCAAGGTCAGTTTGTCTTGCCTTTATCAGAGTCGTCTATTACATCATGTTGGGGGCATGTTCTCATCGGATCAGATTCGTGTATATTCTTGAAGTCCTTAAATCGAAAAATCAGAAAACCCAAAAACATTAGAAAATAAAAAAACCCAAAAACATCCATAAAACCAAAAAATCAAAAAACATTTGAAACATATCAAAATCCCAAAATAGGTCAAAAAGTCATTCAAAAAGTCAAAAACAGAGTTGTCTTGTCAAACTACAGGTCTCTGAGCCTTGAATGTAGGCAAGGTTGATCTTGATCATCCCCCAAGACACTTAGGTTGGTCCTTTAGGAGTCTGTCATAATAAATTGACATTTCATCATGTATATCTTCATATGTAAATTGGTCAAGTCGTCAGTCAAACTACATTGTCTTTGTGTGTATAACGTAGGAAAGGTTAATTTTTTGATTAGCTCCTGAGGCCCCTAGGATAGGTCCTTAGGTTAGTCTCTTGGTAAAAATATCAGGAAACCCCAAAACATTTGAAAATAAATAATCAAAACATTTATAAAATCTCAAAAAATACCAAAAACAACCTCAAAAGATTTCAAAACTCCAAAAACATCCAAATATTTGAAAAAAATCCATCTGTCTCATCTCATTTTCACCCACAATAATATCATTCACAATAAATCAATCATCATCCCCAACCTTTGGTGAAACAGTCAGAAACAAGTCTAGTAGGTTAAAAGTGAAAACTCAAAATGTCAAGTCTCAGGTTTAGGTTAGCATGTAAAAAAGTTAGTCAACTCTTTGTGTCGATAGCCCATCATCCAATCAGTCCCATATCAATAATATGATAACATCATGTCCTAGGATGTATCCTTCCTACAATGGGAATTATTTATCAGAAAGAACACTTTGGATAAACGAAATTACGTGTCGCCATCCACTAACATGTCCTAGGATGTATCCTTCCTACAATGGGCATTATATTTTGGCAATAGTTTTGGTTCTTATCCTTAAAAACACATTTCCTTTTGGTTAGTGGTAGTGAAGAACATCAACTTGTTTATTTACTTTATCTTTATCTTTTGACTTATCTCTTTGTGCTCATTCCAATAACCTCTCGATGATGTCCAAACAAATGGATTTAAAGAGATAGGAATGGGGCAATGATCATTATCTTTTATTTGTTGTGCTTGTTGGACGTTCTTCTAATATAACTTGGCAAATACTTGCTTTGTTATATATGTATGGAGGGTGTTTTGGGTAGCTTGTTGACTATTGCATGGATAGGTTATACCTTTCTGTGTTTTGGTCTGAGATGTTTGAAACTTCTAAAGTGCATCCTAGCAAGGTTTCTGTATGTTAGGTGTGAACAAGAATACTCCTATCTATTAGTTGAGTCAAATTCCATCACACTAAGTGCAACGTCATCCCGGTTCTTTATGCCTTGATGCATCATGCTTATGTGTGTTATCAAACATAAGGAAAGTGGCCCTTTTAAAATCCCAATTCTTGATAAGAAAATCATCCATTTCTCATCGTCATCTCTCATAAAGTTGGCTTGTTGGATCCTCTTGTCATCATCTCATTTCTCATTTCTTCTTTTTCACACTAACATCATGCCAGGATAGTTAATCATCATCGCCAATGCATCCATCTTGCATTCACAAACCATTAACATAATGCATATCACATCATATCATATAAGAAACACCAATCATCTCACATGCATGTTCATCATCATAATATAGATCTATTAGTCTAAGCATCTCATAAATCATACATTTGCATAAAACATCCATTGCATAATCATATAGGCATCATCACATTCATTGCATAATCTCGTGACCAAAACTTGCACATCCTCCATCCACTCACATTTGGACAAGTGGCTCCTTCCTATTGGTTGAATCTTTATCCCACATTCACCCATTTTGCATATTTCTCCATCCTATCATTCTATAAATAGGAGGTCTCATTCCTCATTTTAGCATCCACAATTCATGCAAAGTTACTCTCTTCACATTGAGAGCTTATTTTTTCCACTCCATCTTCAAGGCATTTTATCATTGAGCTTGTCAAGGGTTGGGAAAGGGTCACTTTTCACAACAAAGTGACACCAATCCACTATGGAATAGGTGTGCATTGTGTTTTTTATAAGAGGAAAAAACAAGTTTTGAATGGACCCAAAACCATTTACAATAGGTTTTGAATGGACCTGAAACCATCAGGTTTTAAGGGGACCTGAAACCCACACCAAGAAGAACAAGTTGCGCAAAAGAAAGAATAAAAAACAAGCAGCAGCGAAACAGGGACCCAGTAACCTAGCAACCAGCCAAAAGCCAACAAGCTGCCTAGAAAAGAACCAAGATTCTACATGAATCTTGACTTTATTGGTTTTGACGGGACCAACAACCCACTATACAATCCATTGGTTTTGACGAGACAAACAACCCATAACCAGGTTTTGGCAGTGACCTTAAACTCAAGAGAGAAGCTTGCAACAACCAGGCCATAACAAGCCAACCACCCAAGTAGAATGGACTCACCATACTACTGGCATAAACAACTAAGCCATAGGTCTATAGAAGCAAAGCCCCAAAAGTAGACAAAAAATTGAAAAAACAAACCCTCACCCCCTCTATAGGAGAGGTCATCACAAGAACACGAGGCTCCAATCGTTTTCCATAAAATCCAATTTCTTTCTCCACCTCTATAGGAGACAAAACCCAACTCAACCAACCCACCACAGTCACAACTCTCCTCAACCAACCCTCTCCACCTCTATAGGTGTGCATTGTGTTTATTTTATACTTCCAATTAGTTTATTTTTTTATCTTGTTTAAAAGGCATTATGCATTATTTCATAGGAGCATTTAGTAAGTTTGCATGAACTAACCCATGCTATGGAGTTTAAGCTTTGTGCAGATTTGTAGGGTGCTCACACATGGTTATGTCAATTTAGACTGGGTAGGTGATGTTGATAGTAGAAGATCCACTAGTGATTATGTGTTTACTTTATTTAGTGGTACAATTAGTTGCATGAGTAAGCGACAAGTTGTGGTTGCTTTGTCCACTACTAAAGCAGAGTATATGATAGCTACTCATGATTTTAAAGAATCCATTTGGCTTAAGAGACCGTGTTTGAAGATATTGGAATAAAACAAGGTGTAGTGATAATTTATTGCGACAGTCAAATTGTGATATGTCTAGCCAAGAACCCAACATTTCATGTCAAGACCAAGAACATTGATGTACAATATCATTTTGTTGGAGATATGGTCGAATATGGCAAGGTGAAGCTGGTTAAGGTAGAGACTTTGATGAATGTTGTTGATTCCTTAACTAAGCCTGTGAGCAAAGAGAAGTCAAAGACAATGGGATTCTTGTCCCCTAGCAATTAGAGATGATAATGACACCCTTCTGTTGTCCTTGCAAGGTGTTCGACAAGTGGGAGATTTGTTGGGAAAATGTGTCTCAACCTTGCAATTATGTATGATTTATTGATAGGGTGTATGTTGGTCTGTGGTGACTGATCATACAAATACTATACACTTGTAACAAGAAGTGGGGTTTGGGACAATGGCCCAATTTTTTTCTTTTGCTGAAATATCAAAGTTTTTTCCCACTGACACATCAAGGTTTTATCTCGCTGACATGTCAAATTTTTTTTGTTAACATGTCAAATGAAAAATGACCTTGTAAAACCCTAATTCTAGAAGGTTCCAAAAATCTTGTTATAAGTGGGTGGATGTATGTAGATGGTGGTGTATTATGAGAGTTTGATATCGGTTGTGGTTTCTCTTGATCTCTGGTGGCGATACTCCTGTGAGAAGCTTGCTCTACAAGTATATTGTAAACTTTAAATTTTTGAATTATAATATATTGGGTGGATTTTGGAGTGTGGGGTTTTTCTCTCGAAAGGGTTTTCCCCGCATAAATTATTGTGTTGTGGTATGCATGATACTTGTGTTTATTTATGTTTAAGTTTTGTAACTGTTAAAGATCTGTAAAAATTTTGCATTATTCTCCTCTCAAGGTTAGTGTAGGAAGTTGTTCTGCTACCTTAGCTTCCTTACATAAAATAGTAGAAACGATAACTCTAAAAAATAGGAGCAAAAGAATCATGACTAAACACAATAGAGAGAGGAGGAACATCTATGATTGAGTCAAGGAAGGATTCACTAGAAGTGTGAGTTGATTAGGTACACACTAAGTATTTCTAAAAATAATATAAAGAGAGAAACATACACCACCAATTCAAAGAGGGACCCACTAGAAGCATGAGTTTTAGACTTAGGTACAAAAGAACCAACAACAATTGAATCCTTGTGAATGCTAGTAGACGTGAAAGTATAGGAATGATCTATAGTTTTTTCAGAGTCAATCCTTAGAAGAGGAAGATGGAGTGGAACCAATAAATTTAGAAGTTAGGAGTTTTTATTTGGGTTGGTGATAAGGAGGGACTTAATAGGGCTCAAGTTTTTGTTCAATTTTAGGAGGGGAAAGTGGTACAAGGATAGATCTAAAAGGATAGATCTAAAAGGTCTCAAAATTTTAGGGAATGAAAAGTAGCTAGGCTTTGGGAAAGGGGTAGATTTTAGTTTGAAAGTGTTCGAAGGATATAATGATGAAGAAGGGGTGTCAAAAATGAAAGATACAAGAAGAAAGTCAAGAATGATAGTGATATATAGAGGAGTGAGAGGTTTATCAAAATGTGGGATGTACGTGTTGGGTAGTAATAGAGAAATGATAAAAGAGGTGAGAAAATCATCTATTGATTTAAATCTCTTTCTTTGTTTCTTAGCATAAGGTCATTCTTCTAGTGGATGTATGGTTTCAAATTTGGGTCTAGGTGATGAAGGAGGTGCAGGTGTGGTTGGAATGGTTTCAATTTGAATTTGATTTAAAATTTATGGTTGAGGGTCTATTTTTGGTGGAGGTTTGGATTTGGTATGGGATTGATCTTGACTTGTAATTTTTTATTTTTCTTTAGTTTGACATTGAGTTTCATGTTTAGATTAAGGTTAATTTATATTTTTAGATTTTGGAAGGTGAAAGATAAGGGTAGGAGGAAGGTTGGAAGGGTGAGAAGAAGACGAAATCTTTGGTTTAGGAGGCGAGACATCTTGAGATGAGTGAAGAGTAAGTATATAACTTTCACATGAATATTAGAGAGGGTATTTGTATGAGAGTTAGGTGGTATAGTAGGGGTTGGGATAAAATAATTGATGGATAAATTCAATTTAAGTTAGAGATGGGTTGGATTGAATGGTGATGGATCTACTGACAATCACATGTTCATATGGAAATTTGATACATCAATGAATGATAGAGGGGACTTATTGCATCACGTCCAACCAAGGATGACCTAAGAAAATGAGACACTATTCAAAGGTAGGGATGAAATTACAAATAAAATCCAAGGTTTTTGGTCCTACTTATATAGGTAAGATGATACAAACAAGTGTATCAATGAAAGTATTGTAAAAATTGAATGAAAGTTTGGAGGTAGCATATGAATCTTATTGAGGATTGACACTTTAAATATGTTCCTTGTGAAAGGAACAATTAGGCTCCTTAGCACTATAGATGGTCTTATATATAACAACTAATTCAATATAAAGAGGACCCTAGTACCTATTGTAGAAAAGACTATTAGGAGAGAAGGTGATGAGAGATTTCAATTTAGATTGAGAAGGATTGGCATCAACACCTACCAAATTTGGAAAAGAAAATTAATTAGAGGGAAGAGCTATGACAAGAATAATGATGTGAATAGAAGATATTAGAGGAAGGAAAAAAGAAGGTGCCACTAGATCTTCATAGTTAATAGTTGAATATTAAGGGACCAAGAGCATAAACACAAAGGAGAACATGTTTCAACAATATGATTTTGCTAAATTAGGCTTGTGAATAATAAATTCAAATCTATGCATCAAGTTTAGGTATGGAGATATAATAGTGAAGCAAGATAATACACAATTAGACATATAAATCAATTGTAATTATTTAAAGAGCTTTAAAAGTATAACATCAGAATAAATATATTTTCAAATGACATCTTCACAACAAAATCTTAACCAGAGTTTTAAATTAAATATCCACATGTTTAATTTATTTATTCCCCATATTTAAAAAGACATTTTATCATAATATCAATTCCTTTTATATTTAATCAATTATCACTCAA
Source organism: Sequoia sempervirens (assembly GCA_007258455.2). Classification (NCBI taxonomy): domain Eukaryota; kingdom Viridiplantae; phylum Streptophyta; class Pinopsida; order Cupressales; family Cupressaceae; genus Sequoia; species Sequoia sempervirens. The sequence goes on from VDFB02047397.1 coordinate 54,037,732, forward strand.
TTACTCTCTTTATTTATTAAATACTTTAATGGTAAGCACAGCGAAGCCTTACATAAGCATATTAAAACAAAAAGCAAATAGAAAATCCTGTCCTCAAGAGAGCGAGCCTTTACAAGCAACTGAATTAAAAATGAATCTAAGCCTTCCACTTGTAACAGTTATAATTAAGGTGGGACTGCATATAAATGGTGAAATGCCAACAAGTCAGAAGTTAGCAAGTTTCATTTGGTATGTTAGTATTGGCCTCAATGTGAAGGGTTTTCTCCCCAGAAATTTCAACAAACTTCTCTGAAGTTAGCTTTTTAGCTCCTCCAGATTTGAGTGGGTTAGAATCCCTGTAGATGAAATACACCACTAATTGTGCGACCCCTAGACATCCTCCCATCCCATTTGGAGCCTGCAAATACAACGCCCTTCTAATTAAACTCTCTTATCTGTTTGTGACTTCATCTACTGAGTCACCTAACCCAAAAACTTTGATCAATAAAGAATTGAAGTTAAAACTTACAGCAACGAATGGATCTTTGCTGATTATACCGTACACACACCACGAAGTCCCACACAAAAACACAGAGAGGGAGAGAAAGAATGGCATGTACTCTACACTTTTCGTTCTGATCACAACTCTCTGATAACAAAACAATACAACAGAAAAAACAGTTGGTATGAGTTTTCTACCGTCTTATAAATTATAGTGTAAGCTTTTAGATTCAATTGTGTATGTTTTTAAATCGACGTTTCAAATAGCATTCAGTGATCCATCATCAGAAAAAGGAAAGTCACGGATGATGGATCAGTAAGTGTGATCCAGAACATCGATTAAAACATACACAGTTGAATCCAAATGCTTGTTTATAACAAAAAAAGCAGTTAATCTATAAATAGAGAGGAAAAATAGGAAAGGAAATTGAGAAGAGAAGCTAAGGTTTGTGACACACCATGGTTGAGAAAGGAGAGGCGTACATGCAGACATTAATGGCTGTTGCAACTGATCCCACGAACAGTTTCCTTGTATTGTGATGGTGCAGCGCTAACAAAGAGATAACTGCCACTGTGGTAAACAGCCCCCAAACCCCAGTAAAGATTTTCAGCATTCTGATCTGCCACACAACCGCAATACAAACACTGAGACCAAGGAAAACTTCATAAAAGAAGGCTGTAAAAAGATGGAAATTTGACATGTACCCTGGGCTTTGGCGGGGCATATATTAAGAATGCGCAAACGTAGAAGAATTCCAGAGCAGCTCCTGCTGAATTCACTGTTATGATGAGGATATTGTTTGTGGTGATGAAGGGAAGGCCATACCAGGTGTACAGAAGACAGTTTAGCATGGTTAAGGCGTAGGGAACGCCTGAGAATTCCTCTGTAGAGCCTCTCTTTTTAATTTTGTAGAATGTGATCCTGCCCATCACAAAATAACCCAACTCATACAAATGATTCTAACATATATGAAAAGGTTAGTTTGAGTTCTGATTTGGTAGAATAAATACCCAGCTGAAAACAACATATATAATTAAACTTATAAAACAAGAACACTCACATAGGAGCCAAAAACAAGGCCAAAGCCGTCACGTTGCCTGAAATTCCATTAATAAACTTTCAGAGATTTGAAATTTTCCTTAACTAAATTTAATATCATGCATTTGGATATCATTACAGAACAAATTAGCATACCAAACAGACCAAATGTGAAATGCAGTGCATCCTTCATTGTTTCTTGAATTCCAAAAACAATCCTTCTTCTCCCAATAAACTTGTAATTAATGAAAATGAGAATTTAAAGCAGTTCAAATCTATTGCAGATAATAAAATAATGATTTTGCATTCCATTCAAGATGTATGCAATTTAATTGTTGTTTTTGTTTGAGTGATACAATTACTATTCACTTTTTAAAAATTAAATATTATAAAAATATAAATTCATTATTTAATTTTGAAAATATTATTCGTCTATCACTTAAGTTAAAATAATTGTTAAAAGTTTTATTAATCTTTTTCTTCAGCTTTGTTAGCCTTTAGTGAAAAAGGTAACGATACTCTTCATTCTTATTTGTGATCACTTCCCACTATAAAATCGAATCTTAAGAGAATATGTCCGAATTCCAAAAGTGAGAGTTTCCACAAAAGATTAATAATTAATTTCAGGAAATATTATATGATAAATGAGGTGGCAATATCTTTGAGTGAACATGTCATATGTCTCCACTAGGAAATAAATTACTTCATTTTGTAATGGTCAAAATTGTACACCCCACATTTTCCGTTTGTTTTCGTTTATTCTGTACAATAATTAGTGTACTGCATAAAGTGGGAAAATTATATGTCTTTGTTGATTTATTTTTTTAAAATCTGAGGTGGGTTGATAAATTTAGTCATTTTAAAGATTTTGTGGTACAAAATTGATATTTATTATAATTATAAATTTATATTTTATATTAAGGTTTATGTCATTTAAAAAAAATTAGTTAGTGTTTATAGATTTGAGTGTCAAGTATTTCAAATTGTATTTTAGAAATATAAGAAAAAATCTAATTCAATTTAACATATATTATCTAGATATTTAGAGTTCTAACTTACTATTTGTACCATTATTCAAGAAATATATTTGAGGTTCCACTATCACATCAAAATTTGCATGTATTTAGAGATATATAGAAGTATTGCATGGCTGTATATTGTCTTTGATATTTTTTCATAAGCATTTGAATCAATTTTTAGAAGTTTGACCAAAGAGAATATAACTCTCACTTAGCAAGCTCCTCAAAGATACTTATCAATAGTACCAATTTTTTATTTTTAAGTCCAAATATTAAGAAAAAAATATATTTTGCAAGTACATGAGCCTATGGACTTCTTGATCATATTCATGCACTCCAAATTGATTTAATGAAATAAAGGCTGATTTTTCAATGAATTTTTAATCTACTTTCATGGCATGAAATTGACCCTAATAGCATAATTGGAACAAACCAATTTAGATTTTCCTATTGATATTCCAACACATCTAAGAATATGTGAATCTAAGTTGCGTTTTAAAATTAATGATCAAAATAGTGGAAAACTATCCATTAACTAGTGAAATAGCTAAGCACTTTTATTTCTATCAATTTCTAGGTTTTTAAATTCTATCACATGATTATTGAGAACTTTAAATTAGGTTAATTTGATTATATTTATTATCATATTCATCAAATCTAAAATTTATTTAGGAAAACTATTTTATTTTTTTATATTTTGGTAAACCTAACATATGTTAGGATTAAGATGTCATTTACCTTGCAATCCTATGTACATTTTATGTATCTCCAAAAATTTTGGAAACTGTCCTTGGATGCTTAGGGTGTTATTGAAAAATATTTATAATCATATTCCCCAATAATCTTAGCATTAATTTTAATATACATTCATGAATGATGTGGAATTGACAATAATAGTTATAAAGCCATTTTTAGCAAATTTCTCAACTTGGGCATGATAATTTCAATTAGTGGAACATATTACATGTTTGTGGGTCATTTATGAGTTGGTTGATAATTCTAGATGCATAACTTAGAATAAGGGCCACTATGGAGAAGTTACAAGTCAAAGTTGTAGTCTATTATAGGTATAGTGGTTATTTTTGTTATTCATGGATCATTGGAGTTACATTTACTACTCTTGGAAGATCCTTTTCATTTTGGAAGAAATTTTTATATTTTACCATGGATTTTGTTAGATTATTTTAAGAAACTATTTGTGGTATTCTTCTCCCATTTCTCTATAAATTGGAGGCAAGAGATAGTACTTTCATAAGTTTATTTTATAGATAGATGTCATCAGTTTTATCAAAGAGAAAAGAGTGTTAGTGTGTTGGATGTATCTCTTTGTTTAAGATTAGTACATAATTTTTTATCTTTTTTGTGTGTATTTTCTTAAAGGGTTTCTCCATGTAAACCATGTGTTCATACAATTTTCTACTTTTATTTGAATTTTTCATTTTATGTTGTCACATAATCATCATATGGTAATTCTTGGATAAAAAAATATTTTTGATATAATTTATAAACACTATTATGATATTTTATTACAATAATCACATTGTTTCTCAATAACATTCAAACCCTTCTATGTTTATCCTAAGATTTTTATATTGTTTATTTTCTAAATTTTTATCTCTAATTTTTATTTTATTGTTTATTTTAGATTTTATAACTTGGGTATAGATCTTCCCTACTGTACATAATTATTTCATTATTATACCTTGGTTAGGGTTAGATTTTCATTGTTTCTACCTACTTGATACCCACCACTCACCAATAGATTCCATATTCTTTCTATATTACATATTCTCATGCCACTTTTCCTTTAACATATTTCCACGCATGCATTATAAATTTCAATGTGTTTGTAAATTGTGTGATGGATATTGATGGTTCTTCCTTTACGAATAGTTCTAGTGATGTTCATGACTATGGTGAAGTTTTATCTTTTGAACACTTTTCCTTCATATGCTCTTATTTTTAAGATAAAAGGTAAAAAGTTGAAACTATTTATATTAATACAAAGTGAAAAAACATAAGAGTACAACAAAAGCTTATAGAATAAGTATTTCTAAGAGACCAAGATATAGAAAAAATGTCCCATGTATTAGGGGATATACACAGTGAGGAAAAAAAAGAGCATAAGTCTCAAAATGAAAAGTAATGAAAAAATCATAGAAATGGCAGATTTTGAACAAGAGGTTGGGTGAAACCCTCACACAACATCAAGGGAGGCATAAAAATTCATTATCCACTGGAGGTCAGACATAAACTCCAGGTTGTTTAATTTTTGTAGGAAAACACTCCCCTTGTGTGTTGATGCTATGTGATGTGCCAATGTCGCCATTTAAAAAATTCCTAAGAAAAGAAGTCATTTGGCCCCGCCAACCTCCTCATACCCATGTTGGATAGCTCGCGGCCTTGAGACACCAACTCTAAGCCTTTTTGAAGCTAGGTATTCTTCCATCCCTTTGAGGTTGTGCTTTTTGAACAATTTTGAGGCTAGCTCCCTCACAATTTAATTTTTCTCACCTAGATCAAGCAAGGAAGCCACAAAGTACAAAGTGAAAGTGTAAGAATGAGATAAATAAACAAATATGCATCTACACTTCTAAATAAGACATTGCATCAAAGATTCAAAATAATTTAAGCTAATTTAAACTAAGAATCTTCAGAAATATGTCCTATTGCTCTCTAGCTTTAAATATTTCTCTAATCTACTTTGCTCTCAGATTTTAGAAGCTAATAGATTGTTGAAATGACACTTAAAGAATGAGAATTAAGCTATTATGATTCTTAAATGCAACTAAGATGATTCTATAGTAAAACTTATGAGAAAGAAACTACTGTAAACAACCATGATTGATGAACTAAAATGCTTGATTGCTTGATGATTGCTTCTATTTGCTTGATTGCTTGAATGCTTGAATGCCTAGAAAACCTGCAGAGTAAGATTGCACAAATTAGGGTCCTTTTCCTGTAGCCAAAAACTTGTATTTATAGATTTCACGGCACTCATTTGTGAAGGGGCAACACAACAGAGGTTGAGATTCAATCTGGAGAATTGAATGGTATGAGATGAGAAGGTGGAGCTGATCATGGAGGATTGTTCCTCCCCATGAAAACACCAAGTAAGATGAGAGGAAATATTTGAGGCAGAAGATTGAGAGGATTTCCTGTAGGTTTGTCCTCGAGGCTCTTCCCGTGAATGACAATTGAATTAATTAGATTTTTTAAATCTAATTTTATTGGTGAGTGAAAAGAGGTATATGATTTATGCATTAATTTAAATATTTTTGGTTTATTTAAATTTAGCAAAAGAGGAATAAATAATTTAATAAAACAAACTATAGAAGTTGTATATTAAATTAAAAATAAAAGGAATATGATAATTAAATTAAAGATTCTAGGATATCTTTATTTAATTAAGAAGAAATGTGATGAGGTAATTAAATAACACAAATTATTGAAGCTGTGTATTTAATTTAAGATAGAATTAATAGATAAAGTATAGAAGAAATAATAATGATAATAATTAAATAAAACAAAGTATTTAATTTTGTTTATTTAATTAAGAGAGAAATAAAATGATAAAAATAGAAGAATTAATAATGATAATAATTAAATAAAACAAAGTATTTAATTTTGTTTATTTAATTAAGAGAAATAAAATGATAAAAATAGAAGAATTAATAGTGATAATAATTAAATAAAACAAAGTATTTAATTTTGTTTATTTAATTAAGAGAGAAATAATATGATAAAAGAGAAGAATTAATAATGAACTTAATATAAATAAATATTTCTATTTATTTACTAAGTAGATGAATTTAAGATTAATTAATCAAATAAGTCGTATTTAATTAATTAGATTCTCTAGACCATTTTTAGGTGTCTACATTTTGCCCCTCTTTGAAGTGATGTGTTTACGGTTGCTTCAAAGAATGATTTTGCTTCAGATTTTGACGAAAAGTTTAAAATGCCCTTGATTTGTCCCAGATGTTGAATTTTGAAATGATAGCGATATATGCCCCCTGGAGATAAATTGATGAATTTTGAATTTTTTTTTATGATTTTTTTGAATTTTTTGAATTTTTATGATGATTTGATAATTTGATGATGATTTGATGAAGAAACAATGATGAAACAATTTATCCCCCGATAAAACTGTGCAAAAATGCCCCACTGATAGATAAAAATTAATTTCGCAAGAAGAAATTAAATAAATCCCACAAAAATAACCTATAAAAGTTAAAAAGGTCATTTTCAAAAGTCATTTGTGCATTTGACTTTGAGAAACTTGTGATAGTGACCTTTAGAGTGCTAGGAGCAGCAGGATGCCGATCCCCTATCACACCCACCGACTCGAGCATGTGCGACATCACCAGCGTCCAGTCGACTATGGACCTTCGGTACGTACCCAAAAGCCTCCTCGTAATTTGCACTTGTACCTTTTAGTTCATTTTTTTTACATTTTTACCGTTTTAGCGCCCGACCAGTGCAGAATAGCGCATTCGTCATCTATTTTAGCACGTGAGAGTTTTAGCACATCAGCATAATTCCATAGCACGTTGCTAGGATAGTGTAGCACGTCAAAAATTTTAGTGCGTTAGGTAGGGTCTGTAGCGCGCCATAGGTCTATTTTAGCACCTCACCAAAAATAGCTCCCCCGAGCTCTGTTATAGCGCGTCGACAAGATAGCATAGTGCGCCAGTAGTTTTAGCGCGCTGACCAAATCTTTTAGCGCGACAGCTAAAAACTATAGCGCTCAAAAATATTAGCGCACCGTCCATTTGTTTTAGCGCGTGGAAAAATAGATTGATGAAAAATTGTGAATCTTGATTTTTACTTTGTCGATTTGTTGTTCACTCCATCCATTTTAGTTTGATCTGACTAAATAAATGGTAAACGATCTCATGATAAGTGAGATCCATTGATTGATTGATAACAATTATCCTCATGATAGGCAAGGAATAATTTAAAAATTTGATGAAATGAACCTGATTGATAGATGAGGGTTCACTTTTGATAAATTGATCATATGATAGATAAACACATTTTTAGAATTTGATGACCTCATGATAGGTGAGGTTTTAAAACATTTTTACCTGCAAGATCTGATCATTAGTTTAGATAGAGTAAAATGATGTTGGATATTCTAATGATAATGCATTGATTTGTAAAAATGTGTCTTTTGATATCAGGAGGATTTAGATGTTATTCAGGTGCGAGAGCAGTTCCCCTGGCCCCTAGATATGATTCTACGTCTTTCACAGGATGAGAGACAGCATATTATTGATTATGGATTAGCTTTGATGTTGGACATGCCCCAGATTAGACTTAATCAGGGTCTACTCACAGCATTGGCAGAGTGGTGGCATAGTGACCACAACACTTTTCATTTACCTACTAGCGAGATGACTGTGACGCCAGAGGATGTATGGCATATCCTTCGGATTCCTTTTGTTGGTGAGATTGTTGTGCATGATTCAGAGGAGCGGGGTGGGATAGATTCTATTCGAAGAGTTTTTCAGGATCCTCATATTGCGGGAGTTTAGATCCCCTGGGTAGAGATGTATCATTCATATGCTCCACTTCCTTCAGTTTTGGTAGGCTTTATTGGTGGATTCCTTTATCCTGATAAGAGGTCAAAGGGTCTATCGCTTGGATGGGGTCGGGTATTAGAGGGTATGATGGTACACATGACGAGATATGCTTGGGGTATGTGTATGCTTGCTCAATTATATCATGATTTACACTGGATCGTGTACCTAGGAGGTAGCAGTTTATCAACAGGAGCTACACTTCTTTAGGTATGGGCATGGGAGCATATTATTGTCACGCATCCTAAGCCAGTGTTATCGAGACCAGCGATGAGACCCTATGTGTTCCGTTACAGAGGCAGGCCTACCCAGCATATGATGGGTAAGCTAGATTATTGGAGACGGGTTCTTGATGATGTGGAGACAGTGACTTGGCGTCCCTATTTAGATTGTGATGACTGGGATGAGGATGATATCAAGTTGGGATATTTGGCCGACTTGATGTATTTGATCAGGAAGAGCTCCAAGATTTTGGAGCGATTCCTATTCCGCCGCGTCTACATGTAGTATGGGATTGTTCAGTGTATGCCACAGGGAGTAGCTCATTATGGATGACGCCGGGTAGATACCAGTGATTGGGGTCCATGCCTACCTTATGAGGGACTTATTGAGGGTTATCGTGTGCTTCAGCCATCAGCATGGGATATACGGTGAGATATTGTAGAGGCACCCATTACTCCCGACTATGGATAGTATCTAGCTCTACACCCACCTCCTTGTATTACCATTCTAGATGAGCCAACACCAACAACTGCAAGGGGTGGTCACGGTGGTCACAGATGGAGGAGAGAGGAGGATGTAGATGTTGATGTGGAGGGTAGTGATGAGAGTGACAGTGATGATAGTGGTGATGATGATAGTGATGATGATAGTGGAGATGGGGGGAGACCGAGCGTAGCAGGTACTTTAGAGCCATCGACTAGTGCGCCTCGTAAGAGGCAGGCAGTTGCTCCCTCTCTAGTAGAGCGATCAGAGGTTGTCGGTTTGCGTGTTGAGATTTTGACATTACAGGGATAGCTAGCACAGGCGCAGGGATTATTAGCATAGACTCAGACCCAGATACAGGCACAGCTAGCTACTACACAGACGCAAATTACCTCTCTGATTGGTGAGAGAGATGAGGCCAGACAGGTAGTAGAGATAGCATAGGCTCAGCTAGCAGGTGTACGAGCACAGTTGACCACTACGTAGGCACAGATTACAGCCTTGACTGCAGAGCGAGATACTACCAGACAGGCAGCAGAGTGAGCACAGGCTACTGTAGAGAGATTGTAGAGAGTGGCTGATGGGACCTCCGTGGCAGATTACACGCAAGAGGCTATGCGGGCAAGTGCAGAGATTGAGTAGGTGATCCCACAAAGTTGGTTTACAATTTCTAGGAGGAATTGATTTTTACTGAAATCACATATTTTTAGAAAATATAATGATTTAATCCTTAAAAGGTTCCATTTAAATAATTCCAATTGAAGAGGGTTTGATCAAACTACCTTAAATCAAACCCCCTTGGATAGAACCCCGCTAGTTTTAAATCATACCTATAACAAAGTCTCCTTTACACCTATCAAAATGCTGATAAAAACCACTTTTGATTTACCTTTTGGGGGATCAATGAATTCATTTAAAATTTATTTTTTGCAAGTATGTAGTCCTTATTATAAGCTTCCCAAAAAGTATAATTTTAAATAAATTGAATTTTATTATTATATTTATTTTTTATTTCTCGTGAATGTAGGTTTTTCACAAAATCAAGCTCTATGTTCCGCATATGTGGAAAAATAGCATATTATTAAAAAAATTAAAAAATATTAGTGCACCAGATAAAGTCCTTGATCCAACAAAGAAAAAATTGAATTTTTGATACATACAAAAAAGTTACGCATTATATGGTCGCACTATGTCTAAATTATAATTGGTTTGAATTAGAAACTTGATTAAAGAAAAATTATTCAATAAAAAACTATCTAACCAAGTGGAAGCACTAGATATCGGAGTTACAATCTAAATTCAAAAATAATTAATTTTAACCTTCATGGAAAAAAAGTTATGCGTTATACGGTGAGCGTCACTTTTTAAAAATGTTGTTTTCTAAAAAAAACTAGTTTTTGAGGGAGATGGGCAAAAGAAGTGCAATTTGATTCCAAAAATTTTGAAAAAAATATATTTAGAATCTATAGACAAAATTTCATGAAACTATAGTTTGCATCATCTTCAAATTCCTCACAGTTTAGCCGCTATAGGTGCCCGAAAGTGAAGATTTAGTTAAAAAAATTTATTTCAGTGTCCAGTTTGGCCAAAAATTGTAAACCACTATTGTGGGATCACCCTTCTACCGGAGTCGATACCATGAGCTTTGCCCCCCAGAGCAGAGAGTCAGTTATGCCTAGTCCTGCTTAGAGAGGACTTGTTTGAGGATAGTGAACAGAGGTGTGACATAGCCTCTCCCGAGAGATCCGAGAGATCCGAGAGATCCTGGGGCAGCTGGTGGTGGTGGTGATACTGGTGCGAGACCTGCTCCTTCTGGTGCGAGCACTACTTGAGGTCATATGTGTACCTTTTGATGTATTTCACGAGATTTATACAGCCATATTTTTTTTTGATATGATGTTATCTTTATCCTTTTCAGACTTCATTGTATACTTGACACTTGATGAGATATATATGTGCAGTGGGTTTGATTGATCTATGATATGTTCTACATGATTTATGTGATGGATGCATTTTAATCTTTATGTTTTATGATGATTTATTATACTAGATGGGATAGATGCATTGATGATGATAGGATAATGATGATGTATGCCTTTTTGTAATGAAATGTAATGTATGATATTTCCAATGAGATGTAAATGAATGATGTATGTATGATCTAATGAAATGCAATGTATGATATTCAAATGAGATGTAAATGAATGATGTATGTATGATCTAATGAAATGCATTGTATGATAAAATAAAATAATAAAATATGAAATGAGATGTATGTGTGTTTTATTTGGGATGAAGTATGAGAAGAATACTATAATGTATGATGAGATGTAGTAAGAAATGTAATGTATATGTGATATGTATGATGAGATTATAAAATGCCTTCTATATGTATGCAATGAATGATGATTTTGCAACTACATGATAATAATGATGTGATGAGATGTAAATATGATAAATATAATGTATATGTGATATCACAAAATGAGATGCTTATTGTGAAATTAATGATGAGATGAAGAAATGATTTTATATGCATGTCATTATGAAAATTGTATGTGTCAAGTATACTCAATCTTTAATAAGAAAAGATAACATTATTTGCAAATGAGTCTTTGTAACTTGTGTAACCAATACTCTGCAGATGTATTATTATGAATGCAATCTATTTTTACCATGCAAACCTATTTTATCAATGCAAACCTAAGTGTCATTTCAACAATCTTTTTATTTTTCTTTGTATCATCACTGAGCTTTTTTTTTTTTAAAATGTTGAAAGCAAATACAAGCATCAATTATATGAGATAGATCAATGATGACCTGAGTATTTCTTTCATGATTTTTGATATTGCAAGCGAACACAAGCATCAAGGTATGAGATAGACCAATGATGACTTGAGCATTTCTTGCGTAAACAGACAAGAATTAATCATTATCTTAAGTGAATCGGAAAGTCATCCATGATACTTGGTAGAGCACTTCCCATGACAATTCACAAAATAATAACGACTAACTCACAAACAACAAACAAAGAAAAGGTATCATTCTCCTTCCTTGCTTCTCTAGTTTAAGACATCATCGAGTAGCTCCAAATAAATGATAAGCAAATCATAAGATAAAAAGTACAACAATTCAAATTCTATTTAATGTATTTTCAAATCATTATTCAGATTAGATCATCGATGTTGAAATGTGTGTGCTGATGTTTGCATGATACTCTCAGACATTTTGACCAAAGAATGTAACCTAAAGACCTATCCTAGGGGCCTCGGGGACTGATCAAAGATTAGTCTTGCCTATGTTATACACGCAGAGACCACGTAGTTCGACTGACACATACTCTATTTTTGTGTTTTGCAATTTTTGAATGTTTTTGTTTTGATTTTCGTAGATTTTTTTATTTTCTTTTGATTTTTGATGGATTTTTTGATGTTTTTGGATTTTGATTTTCTGATGTTTTTGGTTGCTTTTCAAGTTTTACCACTCGGTGTTGTCATGTTTGATTATCTCCCTATTTAAGCTTAAAGTCCATTGTATCAAAATAACTCTAGGATGTTGCCCCCAAGCTAGGGTAAGACATGATATCCTTGCTATGATATGGATAGTGATAATAATTATCTCAAATGATAGATGGAATGATATGAAAGGAAACAATTGTAACAAAACTGTACCCAATAGATAGAAGAGCTGGTGAAAATCACAAGTAGCGCCTGTTTACCAGGTTTTCATCACTTGTTTTTATTGTGTCCTCCTTTTTTTGTATTTTTATTTTTATTTTGTTTTTTACTTTTTTCTGTCATCATGACGCCTGTTTGCCAGGTTTTCATCAAGACAACCTTACCAACCGTGCACTAGGTATCATCAAGTATAGAATCGCCTGAGATGGATGTTGTTCATGGGCTCCTCCAACATATCTCCTTCTGGTGTAGACAACCGGTATGCTCCTGATCCATAGACTGATATAATGACATAAGGCCCTATCCAGTTAGGTTCAAAATTTCCCTTCTTTTCTCTGTCTGCTTGATTTCAAGGGTTTTCCCGTAGGACCAAGTCTCCGATCTGGAAGACTCTAGGCTTAACCCTGTGATTATAGTTCCTAGACATTCTTTGTTAATAGGCTGTCAAATGATTGACAGCTTGTCAACATTCATCAAGTAGCTCTAATTCTTGAAGTCTAGAGATCATGTAATCCTCATCTGAAATGAGTCCCTTTAGTGAAACTCGAAGGGATGGAATTTCTACCTCGATAGGTAATATTGCTTCTGATCCATAGACAAGAGCATATGGTGTAGCTCCTGTTGGTGTTATGATGCTAGTCCTATAAGCCCAAAGAGCAGGGTTATGTTGAACATGCCAATCACGCCCTACCTCATTTACAGTCTTCTTGAGAATCTTTAGGATTGTTTTGTTTGAAGCTTTTGCCTGTCCATTACCTTGAGGGTAATAAGGGGTTGAAAAGTGATGTTGGATGTGGAACTTTTCACACAGCTCTTGGACATCTTGGTTCTTGAAAGGCCCGCCATTATCTGTGATGATTGATTGGGGTATCCCATATCTACAAATGAGATAATTAAGTATGAAGGATGATATCTGCTTCCCAGTGATTGTGGTCAAGGGAACTGCCTCTACCCATTTTGTGAAATATTATGTTGCTATGATAATGAACTTATGTCCATTAGATGAAGATGGGTTGATTTTCCCTACCAAGTCCAATCCCCACTGACAAAACGGCCATGTAGATGCGAATGGATGGAGCTCCTATTCTGGTGCATGTATAAGATTGCCATGAATCTGACATTTTTGACATCTCTTAACAAACTGGTAAGATTCTTGCTCCATGTGCGGCCAGTAATATCCCAAACGAAGGAGTTTCTTGGCTAAAGATAATCTGCTTGAATGTGTGCCATAAATTCCTTCATGGACCTCATGTAAAGCAGAAGCAGATTCGTTATGTTCCAAACAACACAAAAGAGTACCATCTAGGCCCCGACAATAAAGGGTGTTAGCAATAATGGTATGTTTGGCGGATTGGCATATGAAGTTGCGCTTTTGGTTGCGAGAAATATCTAGCGGTAAGATATTATCTTTTAGGTAAGTATAAATGTCTTCGTAAATGGAAGATTGGGCACTATCCAAAAGGCTTATGGTTTGGGATTTGGGGTTTGCATATGCAAGATTTGATACTTGTTCCACAATAAATTGATAACGATCTTGCATTTCAGGCATTTGTAAAAGAGATGCTATTGTGGCCATGGCATCTGTTGCTTTATTCTCTGATCTTGGTATTTGCTCAAATTTGATATCTATGAAGTATTTCCTTAGATCATCTACCAGTCTCTTGTATAAAATTAGTGTGTCATCCTTAGTTTCGTAGTCATTGTTGACTTGATAGATGATTAACTGAGAGTCTCCATACACCTATAGCTCTGTGATTCTCCAGTCAATAGCTACTTTAATTCCAATGATTAAAGCTTTATATTCTGCCATATTGTTAGTGCAACGGAAGGTAAGCATGTAAGATCGTGGAATTGTGTTCCCAAGAGGTGTGACAAATAAAATTCCCGCCCCTGATCCATGTTGTGTGTAGGATCCATCAAAGTAGAGTTTCCATGGTTGTGTTGTAACATTAAGGATATCTGCATCAGGAAATTCCATGGTCATAGGATGATTGTCTGACAATGGAGCTTCTGCTAATTGGTCAGCAATGACTTGTCCTTTGATAGCTTGTCTTTCAACATACTGAATGTCAAACTCACTAAGGAGCATGACCCACTTTGTCAACCTTCCTGTTAAAGCTACTTTGCTCAGTAAATACTTGAGGGGATCAATTTTTGCAATGAGCTTGACAGTGTGAGTGAGCATATAGTGTCACAATTGTTGTGTTGCAAATACTACTGCTAAGCATGATTTTTTGATGAAGGTGTAATTTACTTCATGTCCATTGAGTGTCCTGTTGATATAGTATAGTGCATGTTCCTTTCCTTCTCTATCCTCTTGTGCCAGCAAGGCTCCTAAAGAGATATTTGTTGTTGCAATATATAGCAACAATGGCTTGTCTTCAATGGGTGGTACCAAGATTGGCGGTGTCATTAAATAATGCTTGATTTGATTGAAAGTACTCTCACACTGTTCATCCCATTTAAAAGATACATTTTTATGCAAAAGATGGTTGAATGGATGACACCGATCTACTAGTTGAGAGATGAATCTTCTGATGGACTATAGTTAGCCTTGTAGAGATCTCAATTTGCTGATATTCTTAGGTGGCATTTCCATAATGGCTTTAACTTTTGCTGGATCTACTTCAATTCCCTTTGTAGAAACTATGTATCCAAGGAGTTTTGTTGATGTTACTCCAAAGACACATTTCTTGGGATTTAATCTGACTTTAAATTTCTCCAACCTGTCAAATATTTTTCCAAGTATCTCTATATGTCCTTCTCTGGTGTAAGATTTGGCTAAAATGTTGTCCACATAGTCCTCCATGAAGGTGTGCATCATGTCATGGAAGATTGTTGTCATAGCTCACTGGTATGTAGCTCCTGCATTCTTTAACCCAAAAGGCATGATGTTCCAGCAAAAGGTGCCCCATGGACATGTAAATGCTATCTTTTCTTGGTCCTCAGGAGCTATTTTGATCTGATTGTATCCTGAAAATCCATCCATGAGTGATAGCATTTGGTGGCCAGTTGTCAAATCTACAATCATGTCTATGTTTTGCAAAGGAAAATCATCCTTTGGACATGCTCTATTTAAATCTCTGAAATTCGTGCATATTCTGATGGTGTGATCTGGTTTTGTAACAGGTACAATGTTGGATATCCATTCAGCATAATCAATAGATCTGATAAATCCAGCATCCAGTAGTTTCTTCAAATCATTTTTGACCAATAATGCAACATGTGGATGCATCTTTCTCAGTTTATGTTTTACTGGTTTAGTGCTAGCTGGTAAAGATAAGTGATGCATAATAAGATCTGTGTCTAAGCCTGGCATGTCAGAGTATGACCAAGCAAAATTGATGCATCGTTCTTCAAAGAATTTGATAAAATCTGGCTTTTCTATATCTGTCATGGATGCTGCCAGGTGTAGTATTCTTACTTTCTCTACTATGCCAATATCAATAGACTGTGTGGGTTCTACCAACACTGATGATCTTTCATGGTAATGTTGTGGGAGGATGTCAAGTCTTCCATCCTTTGGCACCTCAATGAGGTTTTCACCATTGGATGCGTTCTTTGTTTTTACTTTTTTAGGATCTAATACTACTGTAGAATGGTTTTCACCATTAGATCCATTATTTATCTCCATATTTTTGCAACTGGAAGGCTTGGCACCCTCCTGCCTAAAAGCATCATTAAAAGAAGCATTGGTAGAACAAGTATCAGATTCTGCACAGCAAAGGTAGTTAATAATAGTGGAGTCATTGTCAAAAATAGGGAGATTAAGGGGGTGTTGGGGTTCCCACTTGATAATCTCGGGATGCAGTAAAGGCAATGAATCATTAGATGGGTTGAGGTCAGCGATTGTGAAAGCTCAGACGAAAATGTCATCAAAGTTGTTAGTGGTTATGTCGAGGCCTGCGAAGGTATTTTCTTCTACATCATTTATCTCATTTGATGTCTATTCGTCTTCACTTGAGTCATCAAAATTTTGTGTTTCAAAGACAATAGGATTAAAACTCGAGCTTTGACCCTCCTCACGTTTGGGGGTATACTTTTTGATAAAATCAATCTGAATATCTTCATAGGAAACATTTGATAAGTTGTCCCACTCATATTCATTTGAATCTGTTTTGGAGTTATCTCTCATTTGAAGAATACGCTCCACAGTTCTATTGGTGAGTTCTGCTCGTGCTTCTTTTGTGTATCCTAGTCCAGTTCTGCCATTTTGCTGAAGTGTTAAAGGTTGGGTTGGTGTTGTTGTGCCTTGTTCCCTTGATTCAAGAGAGCCATGTCCTTCTGTATATCCTAGCCCATTTGTGTTATTATGTTGAACTGTGAGAACTTGGATTGGTTCTGTTACACTTTGTTCCCCTCGTTCAAGAGGTCCTTGTCCTGCTGTATATCCTAGTCCTGTTTTATCCTTATGGTGGAGCATGAGTGGTTGGATAGGTTCTGTTATGCCTTGTTTCTTTAACCCAAGAGGTCCATGTCCTGAATACCCCATCTTCTCCAGAATAGTTTTTCCCTTTCCATATTGATTTGTCTCTATGATACCACTCGTAGAAGTGGAAGCTTCCTCATCTTTATAAAGCTAATTGAGTATACCCTTATCTTCTGATTCTTCATCTAAGTTTCCAGCCTTCACAAATCTGCCATCTAATGCTGTTGTAGATTGTGCTAATTCTTGTGTGGTTGTAGATGGTTGTCCATATGTTTTTAAGGAGGGCAACATCTGTGATAGATGGAAAGAGTGTCCGACACCATATTCACCCACTCCTTTATCACTTAACTGTACTTTGTTGGTGAATTGGTGTGAGAGTGAAGCCAATTGTTCTTCAACATTTGAAGGATTAGATTGTGCCACCTTGATCTCTTGTGATTTTTGTTGTTTTGGAAGCCACTTTGATATGAAGCTTTGTTGTTTCTCACCATTAGATGAACCTGATGTGCTAACTTCTCTGTTGTGAGGTATTAATGTATCTTGAGAAGTTTTCAATGTATGGAAAGCTTGGGTGCCATTATAGTCTGCTGTGATTGTTACCTCTTATCCATTGACGGGAAATTTCAGACATTGATGATAGGTGGAAGGTATTGCTTGCATATCATGAATCCAAGGACGTCCCAACAGTATGTTGTATGTCAGTTCCCTATCTAAGACTTGAAAAACCACATTTTGGACAATAGGTCCCACTTGAATGGGTAATATGATCAATCCTGTAGAGGATATTTCTTCCTCATCATATGCTTTGATTGTGATTTTTCTTCTTGTATCAATGGCTTCATCTGAGTATCCTAGTGCACGAATCAGCTTTAAGGTACAAATATTTAAACCAGCCCCTCCGTCTATCAGGACACGCTTTACACGGTGTTTATGGATGAGGACTTCAATGTGAAGGGCGAAATTATGTGGATGGGTGAGTGATACATCATCACGTTCAGAAAATGAAAGGCAATGAGGTGCAGATAGATGTCCCACCATAGCTTGAAATTGACATACATCCAAATTATTAGGTACCGTGGTTGATACAAGAGCTTGCTCAAGAACCTCTTTGTGTGATGGGGAGATTTTTAGAAGTTCTAAGATAGATATTTGCGCCGGTATTTTCTATAATTGATCGATGATATTATATTGATTGGAGGGAGGATCCACAGATTGGGATGATAATGATGCTCCTTTCAATATAACTTTGGATTGTGTCCTTGTTGTGGCATTAACTGGTTGGTACTCTTGTTTCCCTTTGAGTGTGATTACATTAATTTGGTTTCCAGATTTGTCCATATGTTGTACCAAATTAGTAGGTGTAATGTCATTGTTTTGATTGATTTGATTGCATAACTCCTCATCTTCCTTGACAATAGAAAGACAAAGGATCGTTGTGTCATAAACATAACCGATATTCTTACCTTTGTTGTTTGCGGAAGAGGATTCTCCCTTCTAATAATTGGGTAGAGGATTTTTGAATGTTGTATGATCTTTGTTTGTTTGGTACCCCTCTACAAATACTTTCTTTTGATCTATAAGGTCTTGTACCGCATGTTTTAACTGCCAACAATTTTTAGTCATGTGGCCTTTATTTTGATGGTAGTTACAGTAATGTGAGTCATTCCACCATGATGGTTTGACTTGAGGGTCCCAATTCCTAGCCTCTTGTACTTGAATAATTTTTTCATCTAAAAGTTCTTTGAGAACTGATTCCAATGATTATCCTAATGGTGTGAATTTTCGTTTATTGGATGGTCGTTGGAAAGATTGGGTTTTTGTTTCTCCATTGTTTTGATTATTTCCTTGATCACTACTTTGTTTGACATTAGAATCATTGTTTTGTTTGTTTGTAGTGGTTGGCATCAAGGTGAATACTGGTTTGGATGTGTGTGTATCGATTATGGTATCAGCATTCTTATTCTTTTGCCAAAATCTTGGCTTTTCATTGTTGTTGTTAGAGGAATTGCTATTGTTTGAACCTTCAATGAAGTGTTTGATTGTTCCTCTTTTGATTAGAGCCTCTTCGATTTTGAGGCCCTTTTCGATAACTTGTTCAAATGTAGATGGAAATTGCAAGTCCAATCTATAATTCATTTCATCCACTAGGTTATCAATGAACATCTCTATCTTCTCCTCTTCAGGAATAGATCTAGGGTATTTAGCAAATAGCCTTCTCCATCGTTGGAGAAAGGAAAGAAACTTTTCACCCTTAGCTTGTTTGGTGTTGTAGAGTTCTTTTAGGGTTACCCCGTGTTGGATGTTGAATGAGAAGTGTGTTATGAACCTATTGATCAGTTCATCAAAAGATTGGATCTTGGGTTCCATTTTAGAGAACCACTCCATGCAAGTGTTTCCCAAGCTTCTTGGAAACAATCGTAGTAAGTAAGAGTCCTCGTGTGCGAACTCTATGCTCATGGT
Organism: Sequoia sempervirens; assembly: GCA_007258455.2. NCBI lineage: Eukaryota > Viridiplantae > Streptophyta > Pinopsida > Cupressales > Cupressaceae > Sequoia > Sequoia sempervirens. Next base: position 54,057,126 of record VDFB02047397.1, read on the forward strand.
TCTAAATTCCTGTACGTGATCTATTGGATCGGTTCTTCCATTGTATTTGTTGTACGTCGGGTATTCACAATACCATGGAAATGGTACCATGTTAATGCTTTGGTCAAATGGATAAGGGAAAATATCCTGTAAGGAATATCTTTTTGTTGGCCCTTGTTGGATGTTTTGGAACTGCAGTTGTAATTGTTGGATTTGTCTTGTCAAAGCATCTACTTGATTTGGATTTTCTATACTAGTTGCCTTAGGTGTGGTCGTTTCCTTGAGTTGGTTGACATCAAAGTCTTTAGGAAGCTTAGCACCTTTGTCAGCTAATAACAAAAGATACTTTTCCATATCTTGCTCTAACATCTTTTCCATAAATTTATGGAAATGAGGGTCTTGTTGAACTTTCTCGATTTCTTCAGCAGTTATTTATTTCTCTTGTGAATTAGTGAGAGGATCAATGTTGCTGTATCGTCCCCAAGGGTTTTCTTCAGCCATGGCTGCTATTCTTTCATCTTCTTCTTCTTGTTGTCTTTGATATGCTGATCGTGTGAAAATAGGCATACAAACTTTTTACTCTAGACTTTGATCTTGGATTTTTGATTTGATAAGTGTCATTTTTAACGAAGTTTTTGAAAGAACTATGCTAAAAATCTGATTTAGTTGTGTCTAGTTTCGTGATGAAAGGATGATAAAAAAATCCTTGATAGGGAAATTTTGACACAAAGAAAATCTCAGATTAGTGATGATTGATAAGGACACTTTGCAAAATGTTTCAAGATCTAGGCGTAATAGTAAAGTTTTCTCCTTTTTGTATGATTCAAGTGTTTCGGATTATGGAAAAATGTTTTGGATTGATAAAAACCTTGTTTTCGATGTTGGCAATCTGACAAACTGTCCTACTAACTCTTTATTTATTTTTTACTTTCCGTAGCGCTAAAACAGAGTTGCTACGTGCTAGAACAGAGCTACGAGGCACTAAGATAGAGCCACGACGCGCTAAAACAGAGTCGTGAGGTGCTAAAATAGAGCCTCCACGCGCTAAAATAGAGATACGAGGTGCTAAAATAGAGCCGCTATGTGCTAGAACAGAGATATGAGGTGCTAAAACAGAGCCGCTACGTGCTAGAACAGAGCTATGAGGCGCTAATACAGAGTCACTACGTGCTAAAACAGAGCCATGAGGTGCTAAAATAGAGCCTCCACGTGCTAAAACAGAGCTACGAGGCGCTAAGACAGAGCTATGAGGCACTAAGACAGAGTTCTGACGTGATACAAAATGTTTCTGGGGCGCTACAGGAAACTATCTTACTCTATGAAATTCACTTGGTCTTGTATCGTATTGTATGGCCGGTTGTGGGATGTATTTTGGATGAATTCGTTGATTGTGATTGTGGTGTTGCCTAAGAGCCCTTCTTTGATAAAATGCTTGTGAATCTAAGGGAGCTACAGCATAGTCGTCCGTATAACCTCTAGAGAAATTGTGATATCTATGAATAAAGGTCCTATGTTGGAGTAGAACTTTTCTGCTTTGATATAAAAATTGTTGCTTTCTCAAGAGTTGTTTGTATGTAAGTGTTTTCTTTGGCTTTCTAATTCATTTGACAAGAGATTTTTTGACAAATTTGGTGGATACCCAATCTCGAATCATGAGAATATCACAAGTGTTTGATTTGAAGATTTTTGTGATGATCTTATTTGAGTTTAATGAAGGAAAATACAAGAAGCAAGAATAGAATAGTTGATTTAAAAATCCTAGAATCTAAACAGATAGTGTATGTTCTAAGAACCAAACATGATTCTTCTTGATTTTCACTGGTTTGATAACAAGATAAGACAATTCAAACAAACTCACTCCTAGAGACAAAAGGTCATCGTTATATACTCGAACAACCCATAGCTTGGAATTGTGTCGACTCACACAGCCATGTCACCCTCTAGAGGGCACCAGTGTTTTTGTCTTTTCTAGGTGCGTACTCAGAGTGACAGAAGTGGATACCGGATCCCTTGAGCAAACAGTCCTTGGCAATTATATGGTGAGTGCTTGAGGGTAGATTCTTCCCCGCCCCTGCACCGCCGAGTATTACAATGTTTGGGAACTAACAAGCATGCTTCTATTTCTAGGTTCTTAGATAGGGTTTTCGTTCAGAGCGGAAAATGGATAAACTCCCTCGAGAGACCTCCCAATCTTTAGAACAAAGATTTTGGGGATGGTTATCCTGCACACTTCCGTTGAAAGAGGGTTTCCCCAAATTCACATAAATTTTAAAGTGGGTTGGAATACCATGGCTTTTGGCTGTCCCCACTCAGGTCGTTCCCATAGGGTGAGTACTTTTTCCCACTATGGCAGGCCTGTCTAAAGGTTTTAATAAAAGCTTGAAAATGCGCAAAGTAAAAGTGAGTCTGGTATTTTGATGCACCTAGTCAAGGGGAGAGCATAAACCTATCACCCAATCATAGCAAAGAAGTTGTTCTCTTTTTAAAATCCAAAAGATAAATTATCTAATCTATATGGAGATATTGCTCCATAAAAAGCATGATGTTCAATTTTAATCCCACAAGAAATAATGAAGTTTCTATCCTAGGATTGATCAATTTTTTTATCCATTTTCTGTCCTAGGATTGATAAATTTTAACCCATTTTTTGTCCTAGGATTGATAAATTTTAACCAAAAAGAACACAATCTAGCCGCGAATGCGTCAGATCCAGATAAAAGATATTTAAAGAACAAAGAGTTGAGGCGCTAAAACAGTGGATCGGCGTGCTAAAACATTTGCGTGGCGCGCTAAGACAGTTGAGTGGCGCGCTAAAATAGTTGAGTAGCGCGCTGAAACATTTGAGCGGCGCACTAAAATGGTTGAGTGGCGCGCTAAAATAGTTGAGTGGCACGCTAAAACAGTTGCACTACGCGCTATAGTTTTTCTCTGACGTGCTACAGAATCCAGCCGACGCGCTATAAAAAACCATGATTCTGCTAAAACAAATATGTCGATACCTGTAAGACACTTTTCACAATTTTTTTGCAAAATATGGGGTTATGCCCCATGGTGGGCGCCAAAATGAAAGTGTAAGAATGAGATAAATAAACAAATTTGCATCTACACTTCTAAATAAGACATTGCATCAAAGATTCAAAAGAATTTAAGCTAATTTAAACTAAGAATCTTTAGAAATCTGTCCTATTGCTCTCTAGCTTTAAAGATTTCTCTAATCTACTTTGCTCTCAGATTTTAGAAGCTAATAGATTGTTGAAATGACACTTAAAGAATGAAAATTAAGCTATTATGATTCTTAAATGCAACTAAGATGATTCTACAATAAAACTTATGAGAAAGAAACTACTGTAAACATCCATGATTGATGAACTAAAATGCTTGATTGCTTGATGATTGCTTCTATTTGCTTGATTGCTTGAATGCTTGAATGCCTGGAAAACCTGCAGAGTAAGATTGCACAAATTAGGATCGTTTTCATGTAGCCAAAAACCTATATTTATAGATTTCATGACACTCATTTGTGAAGGGGCAACACAACAGAGGTTGAGATTCAATCTGGAGAATTGAATGGTATGAGATGAGAAGGTGGAGCTGATCATGGAGAATTGTTCCTCCCCATGAAAACACCAGGTAAGATGAGAGGAAATATTTGAGGCAGAAGATTGAGAGGATTTCCTGCAGGTTTGTCCCCGAGGCTCTTCCCGTGAATGACAGTTGAATTAATTAGATTTTTTAAATCTAATTTTATTGGTGAGTGAAAAGAGGTATATGATTTATGCATTAATTTAAATATTTTTGGTTTATTTAAATTTAGCAAAAGAGGAATAAATAATTTAATAAAACAAACTATAGAAGTTGTTTATTAAATTAAAAATAAAAGGAATATGATAATTAAATTAAAGATTCTAGGATATCTTTATTTAATTAAGAAGAAATGTGATGAGGTAATTAAATAACACAAATTATTGAAGCGTGTATTTAATTTAAGATAGAATTAATAGATAAAGTATAGAAGAAATAATAATGATAATAATTAAATAAAACAAAGTATTTAATTTTGTTTATTTAATTAAGAGAAAAATAAAATGATAAAAATAGAAGAATTAATAATGATAATAATTAAATAAAACAAAGTATTTAATTTTGTTTATTTAATTAAGAGATAAATAATATGATAAAAGAGAAGAATTAATAATGAACTTAATATAAATAAATATTTCTATTTATTTACTAAGTAGATGAATTTAAGATTAATTAATCAAATAAGTCATATTTAATTAATTAGATTCTCCAGACCATTTTTAGGTGTCTACACAAAGCAATATTCGTGTTTAATTTGTATCTTTTAGAATCCTTGATAAAATCAGCCTAGTGGGATGTTTCATTATAACCTTCTAATTGTTGGTTTGTTATAGCTTTTGTGAAGGCCATCTGGTGGCACATGATTTTGAGATGAATAAGAGTACCCATGCTCAATGTGCACACCAGAGAATTATGTAAAAAAGGTAAAAAAGGTATAAATCTACCACTTTAAATAGAGAAAGCTTCCTCAACCTTACATGCTTTAGGCCCATGAGGAAATTAATTCCAAAATTATTCCTAGCATGGGAGGTACTGTAGCAATCTTAAAAGGATTTATTACCATTTTTGACACATGCCAACTCACCTATGTTATTTTTGCTTTGTGTTTCTCCGTATTTATGTTTTAGGTCTTGTAGTTGTGGAGGTGTGTTGATAGTGTTGGTATCTTTCTTCAGTTGAAGTGGTTTGAGGTTTGGTAATTTAGAAGTTAGTTTCTTGAGTTACAGTGTATGGTAGAGTTGTCTAGATGTACTAGGTGCACTCTTCAAGTGAAAGTTGTTGTGAAGGAGTTTATTGGATCTCAGGGTGTTTTGTGGAATATTCCAAGGTGTGTTGAAGTGACATTTGTTGTCTACAAGTTATGGATAGATCAAAGGAAGTGTGTACTTAAAAGCTTAATGGCGTTTACACAGGTATCAATCGACCTTGGTGCTTACACTACTTGTGAAGGTTATTAGTTGTTTATGGAAGCGTGGTGTGGCGTGTAAGGATTGATTTAGGTCCTAACGAAGGAGTTTTGTGGTCCTCCTTCAATTCTTTCCACCACGGGAATATTTTGGTGATGACCTAATTTGAATTTGCATGGTTGAGGTGCATAGTCAACCTTGGAGAAAAGTTTCAAGGTTGAAGATGGTATAAATATGAGTTGATTTATTGATGGATTATATGATAGAAGAGATAGAAAATTATTATATGAATTGTTGCGTTATAGAGTGTGAATTTAAGAAGTGCATAGTGTGAGATTTCATGTGTTAGATTACTGAGTAGAAGGTGTCTACAATTATTCAATTAGGATGCAAAGGTGTTGGTGACATTGTGGTGGATTCTTTGTTGCATTGAGATAGTTTTCTCTATCTAATATTTCTTCTTTATCTTCTTTTCTATTCTAGTAGTGAGCCTTTAGCAGAGAGCCTTTCTTTTATGGGCAGTAATCCCTCTGATAGTGATCCTTTGCAATTAGTGTTGTTATTACTTATAATGTGAGATAATCCTCACTGTGATTTTTCCCATCTTGGGTATTCCACATAAATCTGGTGTTCTCTTATGTATGGTTTTGTTGTGTTTCAATTTTTGTTATTTGCTTTTCATGATAAATCATCATAATAGATTTAAGGGTTTATTGAATGAATGTGAATCTGAATATGTATAAGGGTTTTACAGTACAACTGATTCATCCCCTTCTTAGTTGTCTTGTGCATTCAACAATTGGTATCAGAGTGAAGTTCCTTGGAAGAAAGCTTAACTACTTGAGGTAGATCTGGGATGACACACAAGAAGGAGATCCCCATGTTTGATAGCACAAACTATGCATTCTAGAAGATAAGGATGGAAGGTTATCTAGTTTATCTTGGATTTGATATGTCGAAGGTAGTACAAAATGATTATACTATGCCTGCAAATGGTTTAAGCACTGAAGCTGAAATTAACGCCTATGAATGCAATAGTAAAGAAAGGTATTCTCTCTTGTATAGTCTTACTATAAATTTTGAATTAGTGAAAGTTATGGATCTGAAAAAATTGCTAAAAAAATCTAGACAAGTCGGAAAGCATATATGAAGGAGATGATAAGCTTAAACAAGCTAAGATGTAGAATTTGAAGATTACATTTGAGAACCTACAAATGTTTGAAGATAAAAACATTACAAGCTACATGAAAAGGGTAGATGAAGTGGTCAATTCCATTAGAGGTCTTGGTGGAAAATTCAAAGAATCAAAAGTGGTAAAGAGAATTCTTAGAACTCTTCCAAGCTTATAGTCATAAAAAAATTTCTATTGAGGAATTTACAAATCTAGATTTATATACTAGAGATAATTTGTATGGATCCTTAACTGCATTTGAAATGAAATAATTTGGTGCAAATAATGGTGCAAAAGTTGAGACTACTTTTAAGGCTGGAAAGTTAGAGAGTATTGAAGAATTAGATCAAGAGAATCTTCATGATGTGGAAGCTAACTTTTTGAGAAGGATGAAAAGGGTACTAGTAAGTACAAAGGTAAGTTTCCTTTCAAATGTTTCAATTGTGGAAAGATAGGTCACTATGCTTCAAGATGTCCAAATAGGGTTGTGAATGACAAAAACAAGGAGAACATAGGTAAGATGATTAAGAAAATTTGTTATGTTAGAGAAGATGCAAGCATTTTTTATGATGATGATGGTGAATGCTTGTTTATGGCTTTAAAAGAAGAAACCTATTCTACTTTTCTAAAATATGTGTGAAGGAAATCCCTCTAGAGACAACGGGTAAGATTGAAGGTACTTTGGTATCTACTTTTCATGCTAGATAGGATAAGAAATATTGGATCATTCATAGTGTATTATCCAACCATATGACTAGTGACAAGAGTAAGTTTGTCAAACTTGAAAAATATGATGGAGGACTTGTTAGATTTGGTGATGATTCAAGTGCTACTTGATATGTGGAATAGGTTCAATCAATTTTGATGGAAAGCATAGTACTAATGATGTTTACTATGTCAAGGGTTTAAGGAATAATCTATTGAGTGTTGGAAAAATGTGTAGCAATAAATACAATCTTATGTTTTAGGATAATAGATGTGAGATTAGAAAAGGGTTTGAAACTGTGATTGTTGTTAGAAGGACATATGCAAATGTTTATTAGGTCAAAGGTGTTGATGGTCATTTATTTATTACTCAAGTTAATGAAAGTTGGCTATGACACAAGAGGATGTGTCGCATTAATTTTGATAATCTAGTAAGAATCATTTTGGTTCAAGATGTGAGAGATCTTCCAAATATTACAAATCCTATCAATGTTGTTTGCAAGGATTGCTAGATTGGAAAGAAAACGAGAAGTTTCAAAGGAAAAGAATAATCTACTACCGAATTGTTAGAATTGGTGCATATAGATCTTTGTGGTCCTACAAGAGTAAGGATTCTTCAAGATGACAGGTATTTCATGTTGTTGATTGATGATTACTCTAGAATGACATGGGTTACTTTTCTCAAAGAGAAATCTAAAGCTCTAGATAAGTTTAAAGCATTTAAATTTATAGTTGAGAATGAAATAGATATTAAAATAAATTGTTTGAGGTTTGAAAGAGGTGGAGAGTTCACCTTCAATTGATTTAACATGTTTTGTGAGAATCATGGCAAAAAGAGGCACTTTCCTGCCCCTAGAACTCCTCAACAAAATGGAGTGGTTGAAAGGAAAAATATGATTGTTCAAGAAGCTGCAAGGACTATGATGAAAGAATAAAATCTACTAGAAGTCTACTAGAGAGAAGCAATTCATATTGTTGTTTATATACTTTTAACAAGGTTCAAAAAAAATTAAATAGTACATTTAGACTCCCTATGAGCCATGGTATGGAAGGCTTCCTATGGTCAAGTACTTCAGGATGTTTGGAGGAAAATGTTACATTTGAAGAGATGAAGAAAACTTGGGAAAGTTTGATGCAAGGTCTAATGAAGGTATATTCCTTGGATACTCTACTAGAAGCAAATCCTACAAATGCCACAACAAGAGATTAAGAAATATTGTTGAGAGTGCAGGTGTCAAAGTTGATGAAGATTTTTAGAATTCAGTAGTCATAGATGGATATGAATTAGATGAGCCTACTTGCAGAGAAGGAAAAAAAGCTAATGAGAAAGGATTATAGATTGAAAATGAAGAAGCTCTAGAAAATACCCCTATAGCTCCTAAGTATGTGCAAAAGAATCATTTCAAAGAAAAGATCATTGGTGAGAAAAGAAAAGGTGCATTGACAAGAAGGAAAGTTGTCGAAGAAAAGGTAAATTTGTGTTTACTTTCTGAAGCTTAACCTAAAATAGTAATTGAGGCATACAAAGATGAACATTGGATAAAAGCTATGAAAGAAGAATTATTGCAGATTGAGAAGAATTAGACTTGGGAACTTGTCCCAAGACCCACAAAAAAAAAAAATTGGAACTAAATGGGTGTTCAAAAAAAAACTAAATGAGAATGGAGAAGTGGTAAGAAATAAGGAAAGACTTGTGTGTAAAGATTACTCAAAGTTGAAGGAATATATTTTGAGGAGACATTTGCTTCAATGGGAAGAATGGAAGCTATCAGGATGTTTTTGGCTTTTGTAACACGTAAGTATTTCAAAGTTTATCATTTATGGATGTGAAGTCTACTTTCTTGAATGGAGAATTGGAAGAAGTATACATGAAACAACCAAAAGGATTTCAATTATAAAAAAAATTTGGATATGGTCTGAAGATTGAAGAAGGCATTATATGGATTGAAGCAAGCTCCTAGAGCTTGGTATGCAAGGTTGGATAGGTATTTGATACATCGAGGATTCAATAAAGGTACCACAAATAATAATATTTACTTTAAAGTTGAAAAATATCAATTTTTCATTGTGGTTGTATATGTTGATGACATAATTTTTGGAGGAAATAAAGTTGTGTAAGAGGATTATAGAAGAGTTGCAAAATGAGTTTGATATGTCTATGTTTGCAGAGATGAATTTCTTCCTTGGGATACAATTTAATCAAAAAGATAAAGGTATTTTCATTTCACAATCAAAGTATGTCAAAGAAATGTTGAAGAAGTTTGGAATGGAAGATTTTAAACTGGTATGTACTCCTATGGTTACTGGTTACAAGATGAGCAAGAATGATGAATATCCTAAGGCTGATTAAAGCAAGTATAGATCAATGATTGGTGGATTGCTATATCTAACTACTAATAGATAAAATATCATGCATGTAGTTTGTCTTGTGGCTATATTTCAAGAAGATGCTAGAGAATCACATGTTGTAATAGTAAAAAGGATATTCAGATACTTGAAGGGAACTCTAGATCATGGGTTATGGTATCCAAAGGATATTGATTTCACTTTGAGTGCTTACACAAATGTAAGTTGGGCTATTTGTATGGATGACATAAAAAGTACAAGTGGTGGTGCATTCTTTCTTGGATGTATATTGGTATCATGGCTAAGAAAGAAACAAGATTTAGTTTCTTTATCTACTACAGAGGTTGAGTACATTACAATAGCATCTTGACGCACATAGGTGTTATGGACGAGGAGAATATTGAAGGATATTAGAGTGACGTATGATGAGCCTATTTCCATATTTTGTGATAACACAAGTGCAATCGATATTTCAAAAAAATTGATAATGCATTCAAGAAAAAATCATATCTCAATTCGATATCACTTTCTGAGAGAGAAGGTTATGGAGAACAAAGTGAAGTTTGAATATGTGTCTATAATTGATCAGATTGTTGATATATTCACTAAGGCTCTTCCTAAGGGTACTTAATGAGTATCTTCAAGAGAAGTTGGGGTTATTTCCTCTCCTTCATTGAACTAGATGCACAAGGAGGTGCATCAGTCTAATGGATCTCAAGATTCATTCTTTGTTCTAGACTGATATTGGTGGCTACCTCTCAAAGGGAGTAGGTAGTGACATTGTTGGTTATTGTATTTAGAAGAGTGTGTGTTGTCATTGTCTATTGGTAGATGATTTGGTGCAATTTGGCGTGTGCTCCTAAGGGGGAGTATACAAAGCAGTAAAGATTGTTACATAGAATAGTTCTGAGTAGGTTGATTGATGTCAAAGGGAAGAATACATGATACAAATTTATTGTCCTTTTTTATTGATGTCAAAGGAGGAGAGAGAGTCATGTGAAAAAGATAAGCTGCTCAAGGAGAGTAAGTAATAAGCTAATTGAAAAAGGGGGAGAAGTAATGTGAAGAGTTGCTAATATATTTAGAGTTGTTGTGTCTTTGATGGTTTTTCACAACGTGTGTTTCCATCAATGATAACGGGGGAGATTGTTGCAAGTATGAGCATATTGGTGTTGTCATTGATGTCAACATCTTGTGTTATCATTAGCGTAAATTGTATAAGGAGGAAGAATATCATTATTGGGAGAGATTGTTGTGAGAGAAGTTGATTTTATCCATGCTTTGATTAGTTACATTATGTTGTCATTTGTAAAGCTACTAGTGTCAACCTCTAGTGTTGCACTAAGAGAGGTTTCTATGATCTATGGTTGAGTTATTATTTTGTAGTTGGTTCTATTGTGTTGAGGAAGTAATGTAGATGATGAGGACATGTCTTTGGTGCTTGGTTTCCAAGTGATTTTAAGAAAAAATGATATAAAATAAAAGAAACAATGTGTTGCAATGGTGTTCTAGGTTTTAGGGACGTGTTCTTGTGTTGCTCTACATTTCTTCTAGGTTGAAGATAGTCTTATGAACTTTAGATATGTTAATCAAAGATGTTCAGAGGTGTTGTATCTAGAATTTGGTATGTTGGATCACTATGTAGAAGAAGTTGTGTTCACTAGAGTGTGAGTTGTGTATTGCAGAGGTGTCTGGGAGAAATTTTTCTCCTCCGTGTTTCTCTAGAGTTATGTTTCATGTCTTGTGGATCTCAACATGCATTGATAGTGTTGGTATCTTTCTTCATTTGAAATAGTTCAAGGTTTGGTACTTCAGAAGTTAGTTTCTTGAGTTACAATGTATGGCAAAGTTATCTAGATGTATTGGGTGTGTACATTCTTCAGGTGAAAGTTGTTGCAAAGGATTTTTTTGGAACTCAAGGTGTTTTTTGGAATATTCTAGGGTGTGTTCAGGTGAATTTTTTTTTCCATGAGTCATATATAGATCAAAGGAAGCATATACTTAAAATCTTAATGGTGTTTACATGGGTATCGGTCAACCTTGGTGTTTACACTACTTGTGAAGGTGCTTAGTTGTTTGTAGAAGTGTGGCATGGTATGTAAGGATGGATTTAGGTCCTAGCTAAGGATTTTTGTGGTAATCCTTCATTCCTTTCCATCGTAGGAATGTTTTGGTGATGACTATATTTGAATTTGCATGGTTGAGGTTCATAGATGATCTTGGAGAAAAGTTTCAAGGTTGAATACGATATAAATATGAGTTGAGTTGTTGATGGATTGTATGATAGAAGAGATAGAAAAGTATGATGCAAATTGTAGAGTTATAGATTATCAATTTGAGAAGTGCAGTGCGAGCTTTCATGTGTTAGATTACTAGATGCAGTGAGCAAAAGGTATCTACAATTTTTCAATCATGCTACAAAGATGTTGGTGAAATTGTGGTGGATTCTCTGTTGTATTGAAATAGCTTTCTCTATGTAACATTTCTTCTCTATCTGGGTGAAGCCACAATAGTGGTTTACAATTGAAGTGAGGAAGGAAAACTCACAAAAAATGAATGCATGGCAAAAAACTTGATTTTAGGGGTTCGTACGAACCTATGATCTTCTTTTCTATTTTGGAAATGAGCCTTTCTTTTTCTAGGTAGGGAGCCTTTGTAATCAGTGTTATTACTTATAGTGTGAACTAATCCTCACTGTTTTTTTCTCATCTTGGGTTTTTCACATAAATCTGGTGTTCTCTTGTGTATGGTGTTGTGTTTCAGTTCCTACTATCTACTTTTTATGGTAAATCATTATAATATATTTAAGGGTTTGTTGAATGAATGTGGATCTGAATGTGTATAAGGGTGTTGAAGTTTTAAGGTACAACTAATTCACCCCCCTCTCAGTTATCTTGTGCATTCAACAACCTATTGAGTACTATGCATCCATTTTTTCATTAATGCTAAATCCATAGAACGACTAGCTAATTTATGTAGCAATTGTTGGAATACATCCAATTAAATATAGATAATAAATACACACCCCATTTTCCAAGGGGTATGAGATGTACTGATTAATACTTATGTGGGAAGTACATAACCTGATGCCAACACAAACACATGTCAAGTGTTCGCAAATCAATGCAACCAAAGCTTTGGAAGGGTGCTCAAGAGAGTGAGAAGATGCCACATGTTGAGGTGCCAAGATTACCTCACAAATCTAATTAAATTTGACTTAATGTGTTTCACTAGAATTAACCTCACAAATTAGAAATGAAGTTACATTCAAATTTGATTGTAAGTGTAGTACTGGTGTTATTTATGGAGCTTGATCTTATAGATTAATATTTATGGACCCATTATATATAATATTTATAGCGCCATCTAATATTTATGGAGCTAAATTGTATATATAATTATTCATTGTAAATCAAATCGTTTATCATTATGTCATAGATCTCATGGTAGATATTATGTTGGATTTTCTTGCCCTAGAAGATATTATGTTGGATTTTCTTGCCCTAGAAGGCAACCCCTCTTTATAAGAGAGTACTATATTACAATTGATTGTTACATTGTAATTAATTGTAAATTGTGAGAGGATATTATGATAGAGAGAAGAGGAAGTTACAATATATGTGTTGTAGATTGTATCCCTTCATATTGTTGGACAAAATAAAGGAAGGACTGATTGCTTCTTCATGGATGTAGCCCATATTGGGTGAACCACATATATTTGTGTCTTTGTGTTTTTTGTTACTTTATATTTTATTTCTACATTATTTTATTATATATTGCTTTGTGATCCTATTCCTAACAATTGGTAGAAAACCACACAATCATGCATATGAAAGATAATTAATTCTTATGTGGAGATAACTTCTAGAATCTATCAAATTGATGAAGCATAAATACTATAACGATATGATTTTTTTTTTATAATTATCAACAATATCAATACACAAAAATCCACACCAATAGTAATCTCTTATTTCAACAAAAGTTTTTGATCAATAAAATATTAGATTTGTAGAGGATATATCCTAGTTGGAGCAATGATTATGTCACAAAATTCACTACTTATAGCATGTAAATATATGTATATGATCTATCCTTACAAAACTAGACTTATGAAAAATATTTTATAATAATTATTGTTAACAATTTCAAGAAATATTGACCCTTGAAGAGTAATCAATGAGTTCACCTAAATCTAGATTGATCCTATGTGAGTGATTGACACATTTTTGGAGGAATATTATGAAATCATCAAATTCAAACAAGCATACCAATAAAAAACACCCAATTTAATGATCAAATAATCTACTTCAATAAAGTTTTCTACACAAACAAAGAATAAAATAATATCAATACCTCCACAAAAATGTGCCTGACCTTACCTCATTGTGTGTGATAATTCTATGATAAATATATGTAGATTTCTCTTTGAATTTAGCATAACCTTGATAAGAAAATGGATGCAAAATAGATGCAAGATTCATCAAAATTTCTAGAGAGGTTGAATATATAAATGATGGTTTTTTATAGCTTTCACAAATATTTTATCAATGATGTAGGATAACTAGAGAGATCAGTAGATGAGATTGATTGAGAGATCATGATGAGCATGCAAGGGATGTGTCAAGATGAAGAGCTAAGATGTGGAGTTAAGTGGCTACATGGAAGAGATGATTGAATGAATGAGTGAGTGAAGTGGGAATGAGTGAGAGTGAATTGAGGTTACTTTTCAGTCAACTCACTAAATTTAGAGATGGAATATAAAAGAATTAACTAAATAAAATTATTTAATTCATGTGCATGAGGTGAAGATATAATTAGGAAATAAATAAAATATTTATTTTATTTATTTTTAGAAGATTTAAAGATAGAAAAGTCAAATTAAATAATTTATTTAATCTTGGAGGAAATGTGAGCTAATTAAATAATTAAAATTATTTAGTTATGGTGAATGAGGGGGATTCATGATTTAAAACTATTTAATCAATGTGGATATAGGAAATTAAAAATTTAATTAAATGATTAAGAATTATTTAAATAAGGTGGTTGGAGGAAAATGATTAATTAATCAAATAATAATAAAATATTTAATTAATGTTGATAATAGAAAATGATTAAATAATTAAATATCATTTAATTAAAGGGAATAATATGTTAGTTTAATTAAATAATTAGAAATTATTTAATAATGATAAAGGGGTTAATAAGAGATGATGATGAGAAGTGATGATGTTTAGATGAAATGCATTAGTCATTTTTAGGTGTCTACAACATCCACAATAATAAGCATAGACCTTGGAACACTTCTAGGTCAAAATATCAATGGTGTTAAGCAAGATGCCTCAATATAGACCCAAAATTAATCAAATGTGCACTATGGTGATCTCAATGTGAAATTGCTCCAAAAATTGTCAGTTTTCATCCTTTAATTCTAGACTTAGAGGGTTTTATTCCTCAAGTTAAATGAACCAAATTCCTATGGTCCAATAAGGAGTATAAATTAAAAAATATATCAATTGATCAATATTGCCTCCTTCTCCTTGCTTGACCTCTTTTAAATAGAGTTTTCCTCCAAAAAAAAATTAACTCTTCAAATTTTCATGATCTTTGATCGATATTTGAGAGTGAATTATTTAAAACAGACTTTAATTATAAGAGATATTATTTTATATTTTAACTTTACTTGAGACATACTTTATCATAATTTCATTTTATAATTGATCACTTAAACAACCCATTTTGTGACATTATAATCCTCTTACTTTATTTTTATAATCCCATTTCCCTAGTGTTAAATTCCCAAGGCCAATGAGAAATGCATGAAGGTTTTTTAACTTGGCTTAATATTGAAGAGGGGATGTCACATGTTTTGTACCAATTTGTTGTCAAAACATATTTTACCTACAAGCATATATAATAATTACATTGATCAATTATTTGGAAAAACATTAAGAATAGTATATACCTCATAATTGTTCAAAGAAGGGCTTTGAAAAAAGAATAGAAAAGGCAAGGAGCATAGGTCAATGATATGCTTGGCCTAACATTCAAGATTCAATGTTTCAATTTTTCAAGATTAAGTTCAAATTCATCTAGAAGAAGATTGGATGCATTTGAAAGCATTTGAACCAACCTTAAGGTGGCACTTGACACTTTAATCTACTAATTTGTGACAATTTTAATTTGTTTTTAAAATGTTTCATGTAACAAGCGCTTGCTAAAAATAAATAAGTACTAGGGTGCTACTCATCACCTCATACTAGATCGTCCTCTCGAGATATGAGATGCAATTGCTCATAGTCCTTACATTATTATTGATTAGCCATTAGAGAGATAACACTGTGCCACCTCTTCCACCTATAAGATGACATTTTGGTTGGACCCCTTCCTCCTCCTCCTCCTCAATTTTTTGGCTAAAAGGGAGAGTGGTCTCTACCTCTACAACACTCCACCACATCCTCTCATGGCATGGTTGGACTTCTCTTGATTAGGGAAATTCCCTAAACTTCAACTTGCTATCTCCTTGTAGAGATCCACACAAAATCAGTTGCTAAATGATGTTCTCAAAGATGAAGAAACAATAGCTAATGATGGGTAAGGACTTGTCAATGGTGGCATTGAATTTCCTAATGGATGGGGTAATCTTGATTCTTGGGACCTTCCTCCCAATACTGGCGTTGCCCTTGTAGCTTAATTATGTTGTTAATTTTTATGTTATTCTAGAGACTTGATAGGCGTTTCCCTTGTAGGGTTGCAGGTTGTTTTTTTTTTATTTGACTTTGCCTCATGTTTTTTTTACCATTGGTCTACCAGTTTGACTTTATCACCTATTTTTTAAAAGATTTAGATGTAAACTTAAACTCATCTATTTGAATATATAATTTTTTCATAAAAAATAAATTAGTACAATACACAAAATACAGTGGAGAAACATGTTTTACAAAATAATAATGCATGAATGATATACCAAAAATTCCAATAGTCACCAAAACCAAAGTAAGGTTACTTTAGTGTTTAATTGGATAAGGTGTTAGTTTATAGATTCTAATATTTTGGGTTTGATTCTTATTAGGTTGATAAATATTTATAATTTATACTAAAGATAAGATTGTACAACTTATTATATTTTTTTATTGCTCTCTTAACTTTTTAAAGTATTTTTTCTGCTTTTGGGATAAAAAGATGTAAGGATGAGGTTTTAGGGACATTTTTTTTTTCAAATTTTAGAAATACTATTGGGATTATTGTAGGATATCTATTAAGATAGCTTAAACAAATTAAAAGTAGATAAAATTTTAAAAGTAAATACAATACATTTATCTGTAACTACAATCTCCCCTTTTAAATTTAGAATATGTTTTTTTTTTAAGAATTTTTTTTAATGTTTATATGTCAAATAAAATAGATTATCATGATGTCTCTAAACTATTCAAAACTTTATCTTTAAAGATGTTTCCCATAAAACATTAGAAAACTCTCATACTGACACTAACTTTAAAAATTATCTATAGATTAACAAGATAAATTTAAATATAAATAAAATAATATTAATTTATATCGTATATGAAAATTTATTTTCTAGATTATTTGAACTTAACCGTGAATAACATGTAGGCTATTTTACAAAAAGAAATCACAGAGAGCTCGGTAAAACACTTTAATCATTCAGCGAGGGAACAGCACCGACATCTTACGCAGAACGACTCTGCTGGTGATCGAACCCAGAATCTCCGGTTCCGTAGACCGGCGCCTTATCCATTGGGCCACAGAATCTTATGCATGTGAAAAAAATGGAATATATAATATTTATTAGTTTATTAAATATTGAAAAACATTGGAATTTGAAAACACATTAGAACAATCTAAAGAAGCGGAAATTAAAATGCAAACGTAAAGTACGCTGAGATTTTAAAATGTGCCTGCAAATGGATTTTTTAAAGTTTAAGTTAATTATTTATGATTTTTTTAATATTTAATTAATTTAAATGTTTTATGTGA
The DNA here is from genome assembly GCA_007258455.2 of Sequoia sempervirens. Taxonomy (NCBI): domain Eukaryota; kingdom Viridiplantae; phylum Streptophyta; class Pinopsida; order Cupressales; family Cupressaceae; genus Sequoia; species Sequoia sempervirens. The sequence continues at coordinate 54,074,313 of VDFB02047397.1, forward strand.
AGGTGATTTTTTCTGAACTTAAAATAAGTTGAATGAGATTTTTGGTTCTATAAAGTTTACTACAAATTTCTAGGCTTCCATAAGGGTTGGGGGTAAATATTCTTTCAACTAACTTTTCTTTAGTTTGTTTTTTTTTAAATTAATTAAAATGTAAAATCGATATTGTTTATTTTTTATTTAGTTGATTTTTAATTAATTAAAATATAAATTTGATTATCTATTAAGGGGTTGAATCAATGGTGGTAGGTATTAATGTAATAATGACATAAAAGTATGGGAAGTTTTTATACATTGTAGTGGATTCTTTGGCACACTTATTTATGATGGTTTCAATGAGCAATTACTTTTGTATTATGTTCATTTGAATTTGAGAGCAAGGTTCATAGTTATGGTGTCTTTTGTTGGGGTGAGGTGTTTGGGTGAAAGAATGAGCAGTAGCAAAAAGGGAAACGTGAGTGTGTAGGTGAAGGCACTAAAACAACAAAAATGACATGTCTCCGATGGAGAAGCAATAACTAATTCCATGGCATTTGCGAAGAAGGAAATAACAAATCCCACCCTTTGACTCTAGAAGGTGAAGATATGGGACTTAGCTAAAAGCATGGATGACTCACCCAATGCTTGTATAAATGTTTAGCTACAATGAAGTTTCTTTTGGAGCCAAGTTATACTTGTGGACGGTGGAATGTGTTTGATGTGGTTCAATCCCTCTCTTGCTTCTTCTATGTTGTTTATAGTCATTAGCTCCTACTTTCTACATGATCATATCGATAATGTAGTGCATTAGGTGAAGGCACATTTTGATTGTTTCTTGGAACACCTTCATGCAATTAAACATCATCAACTATATATATAATGTGTTATGGAAGAAATTGTAAGGTGTCTAAAGGTGTTGATTCCATTAGATGACATTCCTTTGTTCTTGAATTATTATGATGGTGATGAAGTAGGTGATGTCGATGTGTAATTAAAATAAATTGGAAATAATATTTACTTGGATTTTAATAATGTATAAATGTTACAAATTTCAACAAGTGGCTCTCAAATAATATGCATTTTTTATATGACTTAGATGAGAATAGTTTACTCTTCATGAATTTACATCTACAAAATTGATCTTCACAAATGCAAAATTGATATTTTATGTGAAAATGACCTTGTAACTCATGGACATTATCTTGTTGATCTTAGTAGTTTGCAACCTATTTTCCTTGCCTCTATGATATCTAAATGCTTGTAAGGACTAATAATATTTATTAAAAAATTGGGATTCATTAGATTGCAAGGGTTAATTTCTTCTCAAACCTCTAGATGTATTTTCTTTACAACTATGAGTGAAGATTTGAAAATGTTAGGATTAAGGTGTCATCTACCTTGTACATCCTATATCATATTACATGGTTCCAACATCCTTGGAAAGTGACCCTTGGCACTTAAGGTGAATTGGGAAAATATTTTGTAATATTGATTCTCACCATTGTTTCTATTACATTCATAAGGGGTGATGGGTTTTACTAACAATGGTAAATATTTAATATTGTTTTCCCCACTTGTGTATAATTAGAATGAGATAACAAAAGATAAAAAAAGAAAAAGAGAAATGAGTGACTTTTGGTATTCTCCAAGTGGGAGCTTGGAAAGAGGCAATAGGTGTCTCATGATATTTCATCATTTATTGCATTTAATGTAATGTTTATCTTCCAAGTTTGGGTGCCCAAGTTGGAGGGAAAGTATTAGAGCCAAAATTAGTATCCTTTCGCATTTTGAGAAGGTATTCCAAGGGTTGGGGATGTTTGAATTAAGGGTCATATTTAAGAGCCATGTTTGGGGCTTAAGATGTCTTCACAAGTCTATAATATCAAGCTTTTGGATGTAGAAAACAAGAGCAATAATTGCATGTAGAGTTTCATTGTAGGAACAAGAACACGTTGATGCACAATGAGGTTATTCATAAGTACACATGTGCTACCATGGTGAAGGTGTAGAGGAGGAAATTTGACACCTCAAAATGGTGTGATCTCAAAGGGCGAATGTTCCTCGACAACCTTAGGAATCAAAGCTCAGATGACAGGATATGGACATAAAGAGGTTTATTTATGATTTATATGGAATAAAAATACGAGAGTTTCAAGAACCAAAAGAGTAGTTTATAAAGGTCTTCTAGACAAACCAGCAAGCTTTCAATCAAGGAAAAAAATGTGGTGTGTGAACATCCCCACAATGTGTTGTAGTCTCATACAAATGAAAACTGATTTTATCACAAAAAATCACAAAGAACCTACTGAAAAATTTGATAGCTAAACTCTCAAAAATGCACTAAAATAGCAAAATAACATAAATGAACATAAACTGAATTAAAAAGAAAGGAAATGGTGAAAACAACAAGAAGAAAGGAGACACTCACAAGAGGTCCAAGAATGAAGCCTCCCATAAGCTACAACTTCAACACCTACACACATAGAAACAAGAAAATGGCCAGGGTTGTTTTAGGGGCTTGTCTTAGTCAAACCCCCATGTAGGTGTTACTACCTCCATGAACAACCAGATAGATAGAGATAGATAAAATAATAGATGAGATAAAGAAGCAAATAGATATGCTATAATAATATGCTACCAAAGTAAAATGATAATGTAATAAGAAAGCTACAATTACCCTCCTTTAGCAAGTGAGAAATGTTGAAAGGAAGAGCATGCAACCTCCAAGCTTGTACATGGCATGCCAAGAGTACTAAAGCATTGATGTAGAGATCCAAAGTGCAAGAGAGAACTTGAGAATGAGAGTGAAAGGATGCTTGAGAATGAGAGAGAGATCAAGAGAAATTGAGATAGATTGAATGAATTGAAAAAATGAGGAGTATGAAATAGGTATATAGGCATGCAAAGAGTCATTTTGGTATGGTTGTAAGTTGCATAGGTGTTACACTTTATGGGTAGGAAGGAAGTGTAATTTCCAAATGGCTACTATAGTCAGGAATCTTTTCAAGACATTCGTGTAGTGCATAGACGTCTATGCAGTGCACGATCATCCACAAAATAAATACACCTTAATGTTTGTGAATGACGGGTTGAGGAAAAATTAAGGTTAGGCAAGGGGGATATTGCATTATCAAATTTAATTAATCTAAAGGGGAGGTTTATGGAATGCAAAATTTCATGGGATGTAATTTTTGGCATTACATTTTACCCCAACTTTAGCAAGCATATGTATTCTAAAAAATGTGAGCTAAAGTAAAGAGAGAAAGAGGTTGAAGAGAATATACCCAAGATGAAGAGGACATAGGTCTTTGATTCGGTATATGCAATTGAAAAGATGAGCTAGGACACAAAGAGGACACATGTATTCTATCCTACAAAGTTGATAGCAATTTCACCATAAACAAGGGTTTGTGTAGGATCATGTGGTCCAAAAAGTGGTGATATGACAAAAAATGCATTTTCATTTGCCCAAAAACATAAAATTTTGCTTTGAATTTTTACTAGGGCTAGGTAAAAAGTACATGTTTCCATGATAAGAACCATAGCAAAACAAATATCTATTTCAAATGGATATCCATTTCTAATGAAATCATATAAAAAAATATATATTATATTAATATATAACATATATTAATATAATATATTAAAATAATAATATATATATTTTATTTATAATATATGTATTATATTATTGTAATATATATATATATATATATATATATATATATATTGCTTGGTAAATTGCTGCTAAGGGGTAGCACCCATTGCTTTTGATTGGAGCTATGAACTAGTGAGGCCACATTCAGGGGACCTCATCCCCACCATTCATATTCCTACGCCTGCCTGCATTCCTGCCAAGCTCCCTGCAAGACCCGACGTCATTCCTCCATCTATTGCGCTTGCCTACATTCCCACCAAGCTCCTTGCAAGACCCGACACCAATCCTCTGTTTGATTACTCCTTCTAGCTTCACCTCTCTATTGATCCCTCCAACTTCTGGACCCCACAGTAGCACACACCACCCATTCCCTCCACTGTCCGTCGATCATTGCCATCCTTGCACAAGTATCCTTCGCCATTCATGCATCATCCAATGTTCCCTTCATTCTCTTGGCCAATGATAGTTTGTCCCACCTTCCATTGGTGGGATTCGAACTAGAGACAACAGGGAAGCTGCTGCTTGCAACTTGTCATTGCACTGTGGGGTCATCCCCTAGATATTATTTTAATATATTATAATAATATATATTATATATTAGAATATTAATATAATGATATTAATATAATATATATATTATACAATATGGGAATGTGCACCAAGATGGGGTACAAAAAGGTGGCCAAATGCCCACAAACGAGCAAACTGTGCTCGCATTTTGAATAAATTCAAATAATGTGCTCGTGTTATGGCTTGGAAAATCTAAGCCATAACATGAGTGCATTATTTAAAAAAAAACATGTACGCATTATTATGAAAATATAACACGTACGCATTATTATCAAAATAGAATGCGTGTGTATTTTCATGAAAGAAAAAAGCGTACACATTTTTATGAAAGCAAAATGTGTACACATTTTTCCCAATAGAGTTATAAAAAGAAAAAGGTTGTCCATTTTGCTTACCTGCATTTTGCATTTTCTACAACTATTTTCCTTCCCTCATCTTTGCATAACACAGTTGTGTTTTTCCCTTTGCAACCTTGCTTCACAATGCCATGTCAGAGAAGAGATAAGTTATTTTTTTGTATTAGATTTAAATTTTGTTTGCATTAGGAAAAATAGTTTTTTTTTTTATCAATTTTATGTTTTTTTGAATTATATAACAAATCATGTAAAACCTGAGCCACAACAACATTTAAATGATGAATTGCCTAAGGAAAACCCTGGGATGTCTAGCCCTCCTCCTACCCTTCCCACAAACCATGGAAAAATCCAAGAGGATTTGTTAGGGCATCTAGAGAAAAAAATTGTAATTCATGAATTAGTTTCAAAATTGAGGGGTTCAATATCAAACAAGCATCACCAATCCCTTACCTTTGCAATGGAAACCATAATGACAAATGTTGACATAGTCACAAATCAAATAAATCAATTTAAAACTTATAGAGATTCATGTCATCAATATTATGAAACAAAATTTACCTATGATGATGTGAAAAACAAAGACATAAGAAAAGAAAGGTGTATGTGCAGGATCATGATGGGCCAAAAAGTGGCAATATAATGGGTATGTGGCTGACGAATTGTTTTTACCCAAAATTGATGAAATGAAAAGGGTTTTTAAAGGAAATTCTTAGCTTTCCGCCAATATAAATTATGCTTTACTTTGAATTCAATAAATAACTATTATTCATTTTCTATTTGAATTACGACTAAAGTCATGATTAATAGGGTGATTGAAAAACATCTATAACTTTCAAACGGTATCACATTTTTTGAATTTGAAACATGCATCACATTCTATGCTTCACATACTATAGGATTAAAAAAAAATTGAATTTCATGAAGTTTTGACCAAGTTAAGGTGGTCAAACATACGAGTTTTTATATTTTTTAAAAGTTGTAATAAAAAATTATAATTAATTATTTACTTGGAAAAAAAATACAAAAAAGCATGCATCACATCGAGACATGAGTCCTCTACTTATATCTAAAATATTATAAAAAAATATTATCATTTTATTGTAGTTACAGTGGTTAGATAGACACCTACTTATTTTTTCCTTGATATTTAAGTGCTATTGCATTGAAATTTCAAAATTTCACCAAATGGGTGTGTGCAAGAAGTTGAGTCCACTTTTTGGCCAAAAAGTGGAAGTGTTTTTCCTGATTTTCAGAATTTGACATATTTGACCTTAAAATTTTAAGCACTTAGAGATGGAATCTTTAAAAAAATCAATAATCATAAAATGTAGTGCTTGGAGTCTAGTTTCCAAATATGTAATTTATTTCAATACCCAGATTGTACAAATTGAGTCTCAATGGGCGTTTCTAAAAACCATTGTTTAAAAGTCACTTTTTTTTACCATACCATGCATGTGTACAACATCCATATTTTGACTTAAATTATCGTATTTTTCTAAATCCCTTTGGGAAAAGATTTGTGTCTCACTTTAGCTTGTTCTTGATTTTTTTTGTAATTTTTTATTGAACATTTTTTTTTGTTAAATTTTTATTAGGCAGATTTGTTGTTTTGAAAAATCGTCGTGTACGACATGCATAAGATGACCTAAACTTATCATATTTTGATTTTTTTTAAATTGAAAAGAATTGTCTGATGTTTTTTCTTGCGCAATTCGCTTGTCAAAATGTTATGTTGATCAAAAGTTATTAAAATAGTAAAAAACCCTGATATTTAAAGTTTATGGACCAATTTTATTAGAAATTAATTGAAAAATAGAAAAAATAATCCAATTGTAAAAAAATTACATATTTAGAATCTACATTGTCTCATCTAAAATGGGTTTGAATTTTGTCAAAAAATTCTGCAAAAAAAGTCATCAGCCATATGTCCAAAGTCGATATTTTTCTCTGACATTGTTAGGACCTTCAACTTACAGGTCAAACCAGGTTGAAGGCCTAGGTTCGGATTTCCAATGCTTTTCCCGAACCAAAATACTAGGCAAAAATCTGACCACAAAGCTAATAGAAATTCAAATTTTGAAAAACGGGATCGCGCTTTATAAAACAGGATCTCGTTTTATAATCGGGATCTTGTTCCCTAATTTATAATATTTGGACAGTTGGACAGGAAACGAGATCCTGTTTTCCTTCCAATGGTCCCCACATTAAATATTAGGGAACAAGATCCTGATTATAGAACGAGATCCCGTTTCTTTTATTTAAATTTACTGCCAAAAAATACTGTGAAGTCTGCAACTTCACATGTACGACCGAGAGCAGTAAAATTGAACTATTTTTCATGAGCTATTGTACTTATAGGCGGTGAACTTGATTTTTTATTATTTTTTCAAAGGAGGCATCGTCTACACCATTTTTGAAGTGGAATTGTGTTAGTTTTGTTCTTGTTTAAGGTCTTCAACTTGCAATATGGATTGAATTTTTCAAAGGAGGCATGAAGAAAAACAAATTTAAAGTGGAATTGTGCTAGTTTTCTACTTGTTTTGAGGAACACAAGAGGAATAATTTTGTCCTAATAGGTATTCAACTTCCAATTTGGATTAAATATTTTGAATAATTTCACTATTAACATTCATTTGCGCTTGAGAATTTTGTAATCATGGCATATAAAGCTCGTAATAAGAGAAGGAAGGCATTGACTCCTCAAGAAGTTGAAGCAAATAGAGAGGAGAGACAAAGAAAAAGATAAAGAAGAATGAGAATGAAATCAATGAATGATGGTGGAGCATCCAATTCCACAACTATTGAAGATGAAAACATTGAGGATACCATGGTTGTAGATGAAGCTAATTTGCAAGGAGTCAATTTGGAGAAGAATATGATTATACAAACAAGTCCTACTATGTCTTCACCTCCCTCTTTGAATGCTATGGAAAATGTTTCAATATGCACAAATCTAGGTACGTCTTCAAATCCACATGTTAGTGAAAGGGTAAATTTGTATGTAGAAGTTTTACAAGATGCTAGACTTAATGATGTTGACATTGATGATATTCAGAGAGATGGAACCTTTATAGAATTTGTTGAAAATGAAAAAGAAAAATCTTTTGTTGCAAATGAAAATAAAAATGATGATTTTCTTGAAAATGAAAACAAAACCGATATTTTTGATGAAAATGAAAATGAAAACCTTTTTTTGATGAAAATGAAGATGAAAATGTAAATGAAAATGAAGATGAAGACAAAAATGAAGATGAAAAATCTAGAATGTGATGTTGAATTTAATGAAAATACTTTTTTAAAAATTGGAAGTGGTGTTTTAGATAATCTTCCTCGTCAAATTTCTTGGAGGCAAATAAGAACACATGTGAATAGAATATACACCAAATTCTTTTATCGTAAAAAAATTGCATTTCAATGTCAACTAATGATGCAATTGATGAGAATGCAAAAAATGAGGAAAGTAATGAAAAGGTTAGGCTTTTATGTCAAACCAAAAAGAAAAGATCAATCATTAAAACATGTTATGTCTACTATTGCTAGTGCCATTCAATCTATTGGGAAAAATAGTCGATCTAAAGATAAAACACAACAAGAAGAGCTATAACAACTGTTATAGTTAATAAAGCAACTTTGAATAAAAGAATGGTAAGCAATATTAGTGAAGTTTTAAAAATACATCCTAAAACATTGCTAACAATGACAAAAAGAAGAGAAAGTATAGAAAATGATTTTGTCAATCAATGTTGGAGTTTTAGTGGATGACTACCGAGGTTTGATATGAAATTGAATGTTGAAATTAAATCTTTGATCGAATAATATTGGCATGATAATACTAGGGTTTCATCTAATGCTAGAGATGTTTCAAAATTAAGGGTGGGGTCCAAATTTCGTGATCCTCACCCAAAACACCTATTATGTACAACACAAACTGAATTTTACAGGAAATTTTATAGCGATTCAGTATTACTTGGTAATATTAAAATAAGTCAAAGGTTTTTTGAAAAATGTAAACCCTGGTATGTAAAAATTAATAAGCAATGAATATCTTGTTGTTATAAAATACATGTTCAATTTCATTATTTTTATGATGTTTTTTGATATATACGTTGTACCTTGCATACTAACATGATTATACAAGAGTGTGGTATTGATATGCCACCTGAAGCAATGAGAGAGTTTATTTCAAGTCTTTTTTGTGAAAAATCTAATGATAAATTATTGTATTTAAGTTCTTGTATTTCTGGACAATGCATTAACTATGGAAATCTTTCATTTTTAAGAATTTGTTTGCATGAAAGTGTTGATCACAATTTTGGAGAACAATTAGTAGATGTTAAAAGATTTAAGAATGTTCACTATTCTTTAAAAGATGGAAAAATAGGAAAGCATTGTGATTTAGTTACAGAAAAAGTTAGTGTGCATGCATTCATGAGTCAATTTAAGAATAAAATTGTACCAAAATATGTCATGCACTTTGAACATGCTCGATGGCTTGATGGCCAATTTTGCACATGTAGAAACACATTTCCAATTGGCACTATACTTTCAGTGGTTGATTTTGCGGAGAATTATACTCTCGCTTCACAAGAGGAAATTCAATCTCAATATTATAATTCAATGCAAGTAGCTATGTTTGTCCATATTGCTTATAAACATGCAAATGATAGCACTGAGGATGATAGAAAATTTTTGAGGGAGTATCATTTTTATTTGAGTGATAATCGGTTACAATCGTCAGAGTTTTTTCAATACTATTTTAGTATATTTTATAGAAATTTAAGAGAAAGAGGAATCTAGATGAAAGAACACCTCATATGGTCAGATAATTGTATGGGGTAGTTCAAGAATGCTCGAATGTTCTATTGGTTAAGTAGGGTTCACAAGGAACTTAATGTCCAGCATATATGGAGTTTTTTTTAAGTTGGGAATGGTAAAGGAGAACATGATGGAGCTCGTGTGTGTGTCAAAAGAATTCTTGCTAGAGAAAAATTAAAATTCAAGGATTCAATAAAATTTAAAGATGCACATGAGATTGTGGATTGGTGTAATAGAAGATTATATTCACCTGGTTTGAGTGATTACTCTATAGTTCATCAATTCTTTTGGTTGGTGGAAGAAGAGAACATTGTACCTAGAGTTGATTGTGAGACAATCAATGGATCTACTAAATGGCATTCATTTAGGAGTGCGACAACAAGCATGTGGACTATTTGGACAAGGGAGCTTGCATGTTTTTGCTAGTTTTGTATCTTAGGAGATTGGGAAGCATGTGAAAATAAAGAATGGGTTGAATAGTGGGAGCAAAGATCGTTGACACTTGCAGAAGCACATGATCAATATGAAAGAACTATTGAAGAAAATGATCAAGTGTTTGCATCTGAAGATTATGACTGTGTTTCAGACCTTGTACAAGAAGGTAATTTTAATTCAATTTATTTCATTTTATTTCACTTTATTAAGTTATTTTGTAATACTAAATTATTTATATGGATATGCACAAATTATTAAATCAAATTTTGTTGGAAATACATGTGTATGTTGTTATTGCACCTGAGGGGAATGAAGAGAAAATCAAATATTGGTTGGCTTGTTGTGTGGAAACTAAACATAAGTTAATAGCACCCCAAGAAGATGATGATGGCTTTCATTATCCAACAAGTACGGTGATCCCCTTAAGATACCCCCTTAAGAAAATTTTGATAACAAGTTTTTGATCCCCTTAAGCATTTTTTTAGAACAAGTATTTGATCCCCTTAAGAAAAATTTGAGAACTTATTTGATGATGGTTTTTGAACATGTTTTCCAATAGGATCGGTGGTGGTTGTTGGCACTTGGCTATGAAAATACCTGAGAAGAAAGAATTGTCTACCTGCATTCAAAGACTATGAAACACATAAAAAGATTATACATTATTCACATTTGGTGGTGGAAACAAATATAAAACTAGAGTGGTATCATGGAAGACCTTCAAAAAAAGTGCTATGGTCAATTTCTATGGAAGAGCATGAGGCAATCATAGATGCATTGCAAAAAAGAGAGGATGTAGATGGTACAATGGAATAAGTAAATACAAGCAAATATAGTTTTAGTTTAATTTTGTCCTTTTAAATACATTAAATACATGTTTCGACATTGGTCAAGTGAGTTATTAGTTGAAATTGATTTAAATTTTCCTTTTATACATCTGTAAGGCATAATCAAAAAAAGGATTTAGTCCATGCAGATTCAACCTAGACAACATGGAATACTTGGTAAAAACAAGAATTATTAGTTAAATTATATTTAAATACATGTGTTGATTACATATTGATATTACTTGTACATTAATAGTTAAAATTGATTTATTGTCATTTTTTGTATCCTTAAGCCATCATTGCATTGATCTCATACTTTGAAACAAAAAGGAAAGGATGCCTGGATTCAACCGACAAGCATGTGTGGAATACTTTTAAATGCAGGTACTTGAGTTGTGTACATATAGATAGTTTTATATAAATTAAAATATATATGTTTTGATGATTTCATTGATATTTCTTGTACCTTTTTGATATTAGGTGGTGTGAAGACCTACTACATTCTAGGCATGAGTTTGAGATGTTCTTGAGATGACATATCCAAATTTTGTAAACATTGTTTTGAGATGACATATATGTATATACATACTTACAGAATTAAACATACTCTATGTACTTCTATGTATCAAATCAATATTCTATATATTTTGTTTGTTAAATGTGCATGTTTTCCTACTTTGAAACTTTATGTCTAATTGTATAATCACTAAATATCATGCATACATTATTGTTAAATCAATTATATCCTTAAGACGTCGTATTATGACCCCTTTAGACATCCCCTTAAGACAAATTATGACCCCTTAATACATCCCCTTAATAAATTATATTATGACCCCTTAAGACATCCCCTTAAAACATTCTATTATGACCCCTTAAGACATCCCCTTAAGACCCCTTAAGACATCCCATTTAGACGTTGTATTATGACCCCTTAAGACATCCCCTTAAAAGATTCTATTATGACCCCTTAAGACATCCCCTTTAGACATTGTATTATGACCCCTTAAGACATCCCCTTAAGATGTTCTATTATGACCCCTTTAGACATCCCCTTAAGACCCCTTAAGACATCCCCTTAAGATGTTGCATTATGATGACTCACCCTAAAACTTATAATACTTGTTAATATGACTTAATATTTATACTCAATTATACTCTTCTTTGATCCCCTTAAGACTTAATATTACGACTCCTTAAGACAACCTATAATTAGTGTTGGATGCTATTATTTGTTTTGATAGCTTATAGATTAGTATTTGATGCCATTATTTGTTTTGATAGCTTATAGATTAGTATTTGATGCCATTATTTGTTTTGACAATTTATAAATTAGTATTGGATGCCATTATTTGTTTTGATAGCTTATAAATATGTCATTATTTGTTTTGAAGAATTATAAATTAGTGTTAGATGTTATTATTTATAGAATTTATTAATACTTTTATTCTCTAATCTTCTATGGTATTGTTTATTTCTAAAATTTTTATCCTTTCTGGTATATAAACAAATTGCTTTTGTTTGTAAATTATGATTTATTAACTAATTATTGATTGACGTGAATTGAATAAGTTCATTGAGTTATTATCGATAACTATTGAATGTACATATCATGTATATCATGTATGAGATCACTAAATTTCACATTAATGTCTTATATTAATGTCTTGACTATGAACATAAAATGCATAAATGTACATGTGTAAATTAAAATTTCAAACAATAATAAAGTCCATAATTTATGTAACATATGAAGTGCATGAAACCAATATATTAAGCACATGAAATAAAGTCTAGAGTACAACCTGTGAACTAAATTCCAACTAAGTACTTGAGCCATGAAATATAAAGTCCAACAGAGTACATGAGAAACCAGAAATATAATCCATGAAATAAAAAAATATAACACATAAAATTACATGTTTCTAGGTCATGTACTGTCTCTATAATCAAGAGACCTCTTCACACCATGTGGACTATGCGGATGACCTGGAACACTCTGTACAAAGAGAAAGATGAAATCAGATGTAAGACAATGAAAAATGATTTAATGGCAATTTAATTTATAATCCATCATAAAATTAAATTACCATCATATATGTGTTTGGATGCTCTGGTGCACTTGAAGCAACCTCTAAATTCTCTAAATCAATCTACATAAACAAGAAAAAGAAATTTGAAATTAGATGTACAACTCTACAAAAAAAATAAATTAATTCAATTTAATTTATAATTTATCATATTTTAATTGTACCATATTTTGAGGTTGTGCACTAGGCTCTTCTCTAGGACCTGTATGTACATGCTCAACTACAAGATGTGTCTCATGCTATAAAAGAAAAAGAATATGTAACAAATATCACATTATGTATATATTCAATTTAAAATTTAAAATTTAAGTTATATTCAGAATATGTAATTTATAACTGACTTATAATATAATAAAAAATTAAATTACCATTTGATCTAGAGCTTGCTATGCATGTCCTCCTGGTGGTGTAACTATGTCTAGGTCAGGGCTGAAAGTTGCACTAACAAAGTCCTACAAGATCAAAATTAAAGCATGTACAATTGAAATAGGTTTATATATATATATATTCAACTTTGCACATTTTGTGTAGAAATTTTTGTAAACAACCTAGAAATCAGTGGCCTCACAAGTAGCTGCAACATCAAATGTTTTCCTGATGGCCATTCTCATTGTGGTATCAACCTAGACATATAGGAATTTAATGCTTCTAATATTTACAAGTGTACATGCATGTATTTCATATATCTAGTGAATTCAAAATTCATAAAATTGTAACTATACTAATGTAAACTTTTAAAAAAATTACAATATGAATGTACCTGCCCCTGATCTATGACACCCGATAGTGGAGGAGTGGTTGACAATCCCTTAGGAGGAATCGACGTGGATGTCGATTGACTTGCCTAAACCAACATAAATATTTCAAACATATATGTGATTCAATTATAAATTTAAAACTCAAGTTAAATTTATGATTTCATACATAATTTTAAAAATTGAAATCAAAATACCCCATAAGGGTTGCCGAGTAAGATTGGTGTTAATGTATGTACTCGTGGAATAGATGATTGCCCCATCGTTAGTGTCATTTGTACACCAAACAATTTGATTGTTAAAATGTATTGCAAACTTTTATTTGATATATACATCCATCAAAATTCTTATAAAATGAGCGTACATAGATGCATATTTATACATGTGTCGTAGTGTCCTCAGGGTGATGGTCTACTGTAAGAAACTCTACAAATGAAATGATGCGACTAGATGAACCACCATAATCTCCCCGTCCACCTGAACTAGGTGTGGTTTGATCAGGTCCATAACATACTTGATGACAACTAGTACATATATGGGGGACGGGCCTCGACACTCCTAGAGCGGTACTCAGACCAGCTCCATAAAAAACTCCATCATCATCATCTCTATGCTCCCCACCCGCTATCATAGAAGCATGTTGATCAAGGTCTCCTGCAAGTGTACTAAGGGAACCTAATGTTGAGACCAGAGCTCGATGACGTATAGGTGTGGGAATGGGAGGACCAAGAGCAACAACAAGGGGTTGCACATGCACGAGGCATTGGGGATCAACCCTTGCCTCTAACCTTTGTTGGCATGCCACCACCAACACCCTGAAATGATCTAAAATAAAAATAATTGGTCTTTTTCCCCAGAACAAACTCTACATACAATTTTCTCAAAAAATACAATGGGCACTCCCAATTAGCATGTGGGAGACTACCAAAAACCATATACCATCGATCCCAAAAATGTGCACTCATATGTGGATGTATGCACCACCTCATGGATATTCTAGATTTGTCAGGTGGAATGGGTTGTCGAGTAATGGGGTCAAGAAAGTAGGGGGCTAGATGGGCTTTCATTATTTTAAGGTCTAATATTTATTTGTAAGAGAGACCATCGGAATAAAATTGACTCATTTGTTCTCTCTCTCACCAATTCCTATCAAGATAAGAATTGATCATCCTGATTGCATCAACGTTCTGCATTGTAGATGAAAAATGTCTCACATGTGGTGGAATCAATGCTTGACTCTACATAGCATTTATTTGATTTTTTAAGGATGCAACTTGATCATTCATACATGCTCACAAGCGAGCCTTGTCATATGCGATAGGTGTTGGATGTGGCATATTAGGTGGAGGTGGAGGTGGAGGGGGAGGGGGAGGGGGAGTTAGATGTGGTTGTGACCGAGGTGGTGGATTGATGATATCATCAATGTTAAAATCATCCATGATATGAGATATAAATGTGCACCTACATTAAATCATACAAAATAGGATGTGCATACATATATTAAGATCATATATTTAATTGAAATAGGATGAGAAACATATATATTAAGATCATATATTTAATTGAAATGCACATATATACATTGATTGAACTTGAGCATCTCCATACAAAATTCAAAATTTAACATGTACATACATTTAAAATAAAAAATATGATGCATAATTTGCATGCGTACAGATCATTAAACTAAACTATGTACATACATACAAATTTCAAAATTTAAGAACAATATGCAAATTTTTAATACATGCACATACATACTAAACAATAAACTTGAAACATTCACAAGAGCTCTTTTTATGCCTAACACACACACACACACACGCACACACATATATATATATATATATATATTACAATTTTTCAGCAGGAGAAATCATGATCTAGTAGATAGTCATAAACTATATACTATTAAATATTATTCATTATAAGTTCATAAATTCCACCAAATTCATAAATCCATGTCACTAAAAATATCCATCTAGAACAAAAATCATAGATTCATGTCACTAAAAATATCCATCCAACCAAATTTATAAATTCATCACACAAAATATCCATCATTCACCAAATTCATAAATTCATAACTATTTAAGATCATTGTCTTCATTTAGAAACTATTGTGGCTCTCTCTTGCATCTCTTCATTTCTTTGTGTTCTCCTTTTTAGAATCCAAAGTTCTGCTCTCCTCTAGCCATTGTTGATGCTCATCTAAGATCCCATCCATAGCCTTGAAAACATCAACAAGGGTTTGCATCCTAGATGCAAACATCCTCACGGGAGGCATGACACATTCTTCATTTTGAATAATGTTGATTTGATCTTGGATGGTTCTAACATTGGCATTGATTTGTGCTTGCAAACGAGCATGTTCATCAATTTCAGGTGGTGGAGGTGGGGGGTTACAAGGTAGAGTGGGTGGAGGTGGAGGTGAAGGTAGTGGAGATGGATGACATGGAGGTGGATTGTGAATATTATTGAATGGATCCATGTAATCTTTAAGATATGAGTGAACTTGCATTAGATTTGTAATTTCAAGATGTAAGATACGTGTTTAGGAAATACCTTTAAACCATTCAATATAAATGGCCTTAAATAATTGAATACAAATGATAAAATATGTAAGCCTCATTTATGTCTAAGGCACATTTTGCTTGAATGAAAATATAACTAACTATTAATATTATATAATCTTGCATGATCTTATTATTGTTAAATTTGGTTGCCTTGGGCAACTTTGAACACCAAATTTTAAGAACTTCTTTGATCCCCTTAAGAAATGTCATATTGGGACCCCTGAAGAAATTGAATTATGATTTAGGGTGATAGGATGGATTAAGGGGATCTATGTCTAGTGAGGTCCTAGGAGAAAATGACATGGCTCAAGTGAATAAAATTTAGTGAAGTTTCCCAAGGCAACCAAATTTCATTAAGAGCCTTTAAAGAAAAAATGATGGCTTTAAGGTTTAGGGTAATAGGATATCTTAAGGGGATCTACATGTAGTAAGATCCTAGGACAAAATTACATGGCATAAGGGAATGAAATTTGGTGGAGTTTCCTAAGGCAACCAAATTTCATTAAGAGCCTAAGAAAAAATGATGGCTTTAGGCTTTAGGGTTTAGAGTTTAGAGTTTAGGGTTTAGGGTAATAGGATAACTTAAGGGGATCTATGTAGTAAGATACTATGACAAAATTAAATGGCATAAGGGAATGAAATTTGGTGGATTTTCATAAGGCAACCAAATTTCACTTTAAGATCAGGTAGGACAAAATGAATGGTTTAGTGTTTAGGGTTTAGATTTTAGAGTTCAGGGTTTAGGGTTTACAAAACTTAGGGTGAAGTTTTTGTGCCCCTTGGAATATAATGAACTTGCAAGTTAGTGAAGAACATTTTCTTGTGGAATAGTTGATTGAGATCTACTCTTGTTTCAACTGACAAACCTAGATCATAAAATCTCATTTATATTATAATCTTGCACGATCTTATTATTGTTAAATTTGGTTGCCTTGGGAAACTTCACTTTTAAGAACTTCTTTGATCCCCTTAAGAAATGTCATAATGGGACCCCTTAAGAAATTGATTTACAATTTAGGGTAATAGGATGGCTTAAGGGGATCTAGATGTCTATTGAGGTCCAAATTTAGTCATACTATGACCTCATTGGTTCATAGCTCTAGGTCAAAAATGTTTACCCCTCTAATAAAAAAAAGTATCATGTTAAAAATGAATCAATTTATACATATCACAAAAATAACATACATCTATCAAAACAAGTAAAAATTTCCTCCTACATTAGAGGATATCAAAATAAATATGAAATATTTTAATAATTATACTTGCAATCACTTATTAATAAGTTATATCATACATAATTTTAATCACATAATAAAGGAATAAATATACATATGTAGAAGATACAAAAATAAAAAGAGGCTACTCACATGGATCTTGATCCTTCTAGGAAGTGCCTAGATTGGTGTATTTTGTGAAGGACTCTATGTAGGTGTTGGGACCTTCATCTCTCTCTTTGTATATTTCCAACAATCCCACTCACTCCCTCTATATAATTATTTCCTTTGTTATTAGATTTCTTTTAATCTTCTAAATTGATCTCTTATTTATAGGAGAATAATATGAATCCTCCCCCTCTCTCTATTGTAATAATAGCCTAGTTCCTCCAACCTATCATCATGTACCTCCTCCCTTTCCCATGTAATAAGTGTATGTTAGGTGTTAAATGGCTCCATCTTGGTCTCCTTATTGATGCATTTCTATCCTTCCACATAAATATATATAGTATCAAAATATAGGTAATTTTATGGTTATTGAATCTCCCTAAATTGCTAAAGAATCCATTATGCTTGAGGATGGGTGAATTATTATCTAGGATCACATCTTAAGAATCCTATAGAGGTCATGGTATGTGTTTCTTAATACATATATTCCCATACAAACCTCTTTCCATGTACTACCAACTTTCCTATTTAATAGAGACATTACTATTTAAATTTCATATGATATATACCCAAGTGTTTCCAATTGGAATTGCTATAATTATACTTTTATGGTATTCTAGATATTCATAATAGTTTTCATAAATCTACCAAATAGACCCATTCTTGGCATTGAACCTACATAATTTTAGGTATGTCCAATGAAAGAAACTTTACCCAAAGCACTCTCATTCATGCTCTCCTATCTTGTGGATATAATAAAATAAAGTTTTCTTCCAATGATTTAGATCCCTATTGATCATGTCTAAGTGTCATAGAGAGTGATCATCCACTCTTCATAAACTTGTAGAAACCAAAAGGTTTTATATTATATGTTCAAATAAGTGAAAACATTACAAAAATCTCTATTGGATGGTGACAACAAAGGTATTTCTAAGGCAACCAAATTTCATTTTAAGGTCCTAAGACAAAATTCAAATGCTTTAGTGTTGAGGGTTTAGATTTTACAGTTCAGGGTTTAGGGTTTAGCAAACTTATGGTGAAGTTTGGGTGGCCCTTGGAATAATTTAGACTTGCAAGTTAGTGCCAATTGGAATCGATTGTACATGCTTGGATTTATGAATTTTCTAACTAAATTTGCAAACAAACATTGATAAACTTTATGAACTTTAACTATTCTTTAACATATTGTTTTCTAATTTAATTATAATTTAACATTGAAACTAAAGTTTAACATATCATTTTCTCCATACAATGCAAATAAAATTTAAAACATTTAAGCAATGCAAATGAATTTTTTGAGCTCGAAATTACCTAGTTTTCAAAATCAAAATGTTTTGTTCAATTTCAATTTATGATTTTAACAATTTTTTTGTTCCAATTCAATTTAGGGTTTCAATTTCTAAGCAATTAGGGTTTTTAATGCAATTTTTTCATTTTAGTTCAAACTAGGGTTTTCAAATTCAATTTTTTTCATTTTATTTGAATTTAGGGTTTCAAAAAGCTTGATTAGGGTTTCTAAATGTAATTTTTTTATTTCATTTCAATTTCTAGGGTTTTGAAATGCAATTTTTTTTTTTCATTTCAATTAGGGTTTTCAAATTCAATTTTTTTTAGTTTAATCGAACAATTTAGGTTTCAAAAGCTAAATTTTGTTTGTAAAACACAATTCAAGGTTCATTTTTTCATTTCTATTAAAAATTCTTTAGGTTTCATTGCATTTTTTGATTTATTTCTACAATTACTCATTTCTACTATAACAGGAAAAAAATGCTCAAAACGTGAAATAATTATGAGGTGCCACTATATTTTATAAGAAAACTATATTATGAATTTATCCTTCATCAAATTCCTAATTACTTTGATATGAGGGTGTTTCAAGGTAGAGGTGGAGGCTTTTCCCAAAATAGACCAGGAGCTCATCGGGTAGATAACCATGCACATCGAAGAACACTAGCACAAAGACCTATTCGTCACGTGACAGTTCTAGTAGCCATTAGAGAGAGTATGGAGGCACAAAATCTCCATGTAGTTTCCAGCTTGACAGACACCATTATAGAGCATATATTTCTTGTACCTACTAATTTACCTTACTAGGGACTTAGGGGACTTATTCACATGTTAATTTTACTTAGGATATAATATTCCTTCTAGAAGTCTTAGTTGGATTTTCTAGATCTTATAATTTTAGCTTTTAATTCTCAATTCCTAGGTTGCTAGGTTGTTAGTTATCTGGTGTCATAGGATTAAGACACATGCCACAATCATGTTTAATCCTATTCCTCACCTTGCATATATAAGCAAGGTCATTGTACTTGTTAACTACTAAAATTGCACCCTAGCTAAGCTACATGATTTACCAAGTTAAGCTATAGGACTTAGCATTCCAGAGAAAAACATGGGAAGACCTCTATAGTTGTGGGTCACTTATAAACAAAGGTCAACATCTGGAGAAGGTCGACTTCCTATGATGTCACCTAAAACTACTATTTTTTCATATGAAAAGGGAGAAGGAATGCTTTAAAATGAAAACTAGTAAAAACAATATTTCTATGGTGATACTCCTAAATTTCAAGAGCTATGAACATTCAGAATGACATACACTTGAACACTGGTGACTGATATTGAACTGCACAACATGTTACTACAAGTTTATACATGAATACTTTGTAAAAAGGTTTGAATTGCATACACTTTCAAGAAGGAAAGGTAACTTTCACAAATCAAAGGGTCATACATAACTTTAAAACACAATTTACAACCTACATAACCAAAATTTTGCAGAAAAGGTATAATACATGAGACAAAATAGGGAAATAGAAAATCTCAAAAGAAGCTTGACCAATCATCTGATGATACACAATGCTACAAGAATAAGAAGGAAAAAATAACACAATCAATAGTATCCAAGGTATTCTTTGTATATCATACTCCAAAATGACTTAAAAAACATGTTGTAATCTCCAAAGGACTATAAATGTCATAAGGAAAAAAAGTACATATAAGAACTAACTACAAAAAGAGTCCAAAGTGAGACTATATCCTCAATTCCAAGTAGTTCCACTAAAGAAGGATCTAGAAGCTGTTGGGGTCAGATGCAACAAAGGAGCCCCAAATTTAGCATGTAAATCCACTCCTCAAAGGATCCATAATGCAAAAAAGTTCAAGGCAAGACTTTTTCCACCATAAGCATCCCTACATTTTCTCCAAACTTGGTCAAACAAGCCTTAAAAATGGAAAGAACAACTCCCTATATGCCTGGCATGTGTTTTCCAACCTTCTTCAACTTCTTCCTACTTGCTTGCAAAATCATAAATTGAACCATATCTACTATCTCTCCTCATCATGCGTTGAGAACTCAATGAATATCATTTTGCATTAGAAATAACATTTGAAGCTTAAGTGATTTATAAAATATCACCTAAGTTAATGTTTTACATTTAAAAGTGGAATGCAAAAAAAATGAAAATGCATATTACGTGGGACTTCAAGTCTTACCCCATAGTGCATGTATTATTCCTTATGCATTATCTTTTAAAAAGATAGGAAAAAATACCTAATCTTATATCGGCATATGTTAGGGTTTAAACCCTAAAAGAAAAACAAAAACAAAATGAAAAAAAAATCATTTCATTTGCTTCAATGCTTTTGGAGGAAGCTGCCAACACCATAGGGTTTGAGGAAACTTTGTAAGATGATTTTCATGGTTGATCCTGAAGTAGAACAGTGATATTTTCTCTGCATCATTTCATTTCATTCACTTTGTAATTTTTTGGAAACTCAAGTGCGCCGCCATCAAAGGGTTTCTATGGAGTTTTCCTACGTTTTCATGGAGAGTTTTTTGCAAAAACAAACAGGTTGAGCTTCTTGGGTAAGTTCTATTCACTGAGAAAACCCCTACATCTTCATTTGTTTTTTTGTAGAAGATATACTTGCTTGAGCTTTTCCTTTTTGTGCATTTCAAACATTTTCTGTAGAAAATATAGAAGAATGGCTGTGACTTTATCATTTTCTTCATTTTTCCAAAATGAAAATGCCTTCATTTCTTTTGTTGTTTCCTGTGCATTTTCATTTTTTGGGTTTTCAAAAAACCCATGGCCATGGGTTTTATGGTTTCTCTATTGAAAATATGGAAACACCATTTTGTTTCCAGTATTCTTTAATCTTCTTAGGCCTCCATTATTTTCTATTTTTTAAACATGGGTACATAGCTGACA
Source organism: Sequoia sempervirens (assembly GCA_007258455.2). NCBI lineage: Eukaryota > Viridiplantae > Streptophyta > Pinopsida > Cupressales > Cupressaceae > Sequoia > Sequoia sempervirens. The sequence goes on from VDFB02047397.1 coordinate 54,095,964, forward strand.
ACATTGTCATAATCACCTTGTTGTGATAAAATTGTGCTTGATTATAATTTGAATGAGATTTCATGGTAAAGTAAATAGTCAAAAAAAGAGCTATCTTAGTCGATTGCTCACAAAAAGAAAAGATTCCCTGTGAACTAAAAACATTCTGCAAAATATCAATGCCATTGCACAACACTGGAAAGAAGGTCAACCATGCACACATTATGATCAATTGTAGGTGTGATGCAATAAGGGTTATTCATGTGATTGAAGTATGTGTATCCCTCATTCAATAAACCTCCATGGATGCATACAAAGAGAACACAAGCAAAGCTTAAAATGATAGGATATGTTCCAAAATGCTTCATTAATTCAAATATTTTGAGAGAATCCTTACAAAATCCATTATGTGGATATCCTGCAATCATGACATTCCAAGAGATTACATCCCATTTAGGCATTCTATCAAATAGTTCATGTGTCTTGTTTACTATTCCACACTTTGCATACATGTCTACTAGGGATGTTGCACTTTTCCATATGAAAAAACCCCTTTATTTGTTATGCTTTGATGGATTGTTCATGATAGTTAATGTCAACACTCACGAGCAATGAATTTGATGGATGGATTATCTGCCTGCTATCTCATTATTTATTTACTTGGAATTTTAGGTTCCTCTCACTATGTATAGATGTCATAACCCCATGCCATAATTGTGGAAAACACTGAACTTTATCACTATTCCCTGTCTCAAATGACCTTGTTTTCTTCTATCTCTTGCTTTTAAAATACACATTTCATGCTCTTCCTATTTACTTTATTGTCAATGCATTTGTCACACATGCTCTGTTGATTCTAATATCTTCTCATCATCTAATGCATGATGACTGTCTTTTGCATAGCATGGTCTTCGTTGTACCATGTTCCTTCTTATGTATTAAGGATTGTCTTCAATAAAAAATTTCAGCATGATAACAACTAGGTCTGTAATTTGTTCTAGTTACACAACACTAGCCATAGCTAGGCCTAGCCCCTGTTGCAAATGTGGAAAATTCAGAAGATGCCCCATTCCTGATACTATCCTATCTGTAACCCTTCTAGGTTCTCTTAACCATGATTGAAAGTTCTTTTGAGATTGTCTTGAACTGCTAGTCTTCCAAAAATCTAATGAAAATAGCCACCAAATATTTGTTGAATGAAGGAAATCAAATGTGTATACTAGATGAATGACTTCCTCTCACCAGCTCCATCAAGGCATATTAAATACATAGTATCAATGATAAAAATCTCCACATTTTGGGAATGAGATCCTTGGAGTAGATAGGCTACAAGTGATCTTGTGTATGTGAGGCATTAGATATTTTATTTTTGGAACCAACCCCCTTTCACCTTGCTGCCCTGCTATATCCCTACAAACAAGGGTAAAAACATCTTCCTCCTACAATCTTCCATGTGGCATTTGATCTCATGATACTGTTCTCTAGATCTTACTCTAGCTCTTTGCAATTAGTTTTAATACCATGATATTACATGCATCCTTAATGATTTTCTTGAACAAGTATATGTTACTTATGATAGTGATTGAAATATCACTATCATAGATGATGTATGGTTGCTTGAGGGAACCACAAAGAGATGAAACACCCTCCTATTCTTCTTTAATGCATAATAAAGCAACATGTTGATCTCAACCCTTATGGAAGTCCATTTCACCCCACATGTTGTAATTTGATGAAACAAATAACACTTTTCCTATATTTGCACATGGAGCAAACAACTTAGAAAACAAAATTCCTATTTTAGGTGTGTATGTTGAGCTGATGGCTTTCCTAGACACCTAAAGCATGCATTTTATATTTAATGCACATTGAGATCAATCTATACATGCATAGGTGAATGTTCATATAGTGTCTATGATTCTTTCATTGCTTAGAGCATTGCTCTAACGTCATTTCTTTTTCTAGATGCGACAACTAGGATCAATGATGAGCTAAGAAGGACAAGTAGTTCAGGGAAATAGTAGAACAAGATGACACCAAACCAGTCATTCTCAAGCAATTTTCCTTATATGTACATTTCTATTTATTTACTTATTCATGTATATGCTTTTCTAAATTTGTATTGAATAAGCTAAGTCAATCTCATGGCTTGTGTGAGATAATGTACACTTATACATTCAATGAGGACTACTTCTTTGTTCAAGAAAGATTTTAATCCTTCTTCTATTACATGCATATGTGTAAATGCAATAATTTGTAGATGTAATTTTTTGGGTTATTTAATTTATGCACTTGAATATAATATATGGAAGATAATTAAAAAATGTACCTCTCTCCAAATTTCTAAACACAAAGCTCAGCCTAATTGAGCAAGTAGTGAAATTAGGTAACATTTTTTGGCGACATCTGCTATGTGTTTTCCTGCCAAAACATGAAGACCAGTTGCCTAGGCTTGTCCATTGGGCACAAAGTTACTTAGAAACTTAGAGATAGACTTAAAACAACAGCTTTGGATATGACTGTAACTCATTGAAATAGATCAGGTCACTTGGAAACTTATTGAAAACAGGAAAAATACAGAAGGGAAACTATCTAACTGTGCTAGATTAACAACAATTAGGGAATTGAAACTTGCAGCTAAACCTATTCTACACTAAAACGAGACAAAACTACTTAAAGAAATCCATTTATAGGAAGACTAAATAGTTGCCCCTTCTTCTCAATATGCAGTGATTTGCATGCATGATGACAGCTAAAAGAAGACAATATACTAAGAAATTTTCAACAAGTTGATGCACCGATTCATGAAAAAGATAAATATATTCACTTGCCTCCCCAAACAGATCATATTTAATTTTATTCAAGGGAGGATAAGTGAGTTTAAAATACTCTTGTTTAGTTGTCAGTGCATCTTTGATGATATTTTCAGTCATATTTTCATGCTTGATTGTCTGTGCTTGTTTGGATTCCATGTTGGCTAAGTACTTGATAGGGAAGCCTCTTACAAGGGAAAAGATTGAGCTTTCCTTGTTGATCTCTTGCTCATGGACTGCCATTTTATCACCTTGCTGGCTGGAAAGGTCTATTCCCTATGGCTAACTTAGTGGAGAAATGATAACCTCCTCAGTATGCTCATGCTTTCCCAAATGAAACTCATTCCTTCAATGGAGAACAATGAAATGGCTTCCTCCAACACACTTTCAATCAATACATTAGCCTCTGGCTCTTTTATACTCTAGAAAGGAAGCTGCTTATAATTCTCATTACTAATAAAAAAATACACCCCAAATCATTGTTTTCTTCTTCAACGAAAGAAGGAAAAAGTTCAACTGGTGATGCAGTCTCAAGCTCCTGTGCACAACAGAATGGAAGCTCCTCCAACCAGTTATAACCTTGAAAATTAGGTTCATAAGGCTTCTCCTATTGTTTCAACACCTCATCAAGGTTGTGAACTTGTTGTTCCAGCTGGCTATGACTGTTAACTTCTTCTGATAGGATTGATTCCTTAGCATCCAACTTTGAAAAAAAATGTTCAATTGTATCTATGCACAACTCTTCATAGAGCTCAAAATTAGCCTTCTCATTTATAGTATGTTTGAAAACAACAAAGTTCATATCTTGGAAAAAGGTATTAGATTCAGTTTTATGCTGTTCTTCCAAGTCTAAAGCTCCATTGTCTTATTGATGACCATTGGTCAACAGCTCACCACACTGTCTAATGTCCTCATGCTGCTCAATCCTTTGCTACTACAATTGATAACACCTTATAGCTAGATGTAAAGGATTTATCTCTTTAATATTTTCCCAAAGGAATAAGCTATCTAGATCAATGGGCTACTCTTCTTCTGCTTTATTTTCAACAGAAAATTCATTCTGTTCAAAACTTGGAATATTGAACCTCGGAAAGTGAAACCCTTCCTCAACAAAAGGATTTGGAAAGGTAGCAGCTGACTAGGGAATTTGAGAAAGTTGTCTTTTAGGAGAGTTGGATTGACTTTGTTCAAAAACTACATTTTCTTGTATTGAATAGGACCCTCTTTGTGCCTCCACCTCATGTTGATGAATATAAGCTTGATAAGCAAGCTCTTCCCGCTTCTTTTTGACCTCCTGCTATCTTTCAATCTCTTCAAACTACTTTTGGAAATATAAATTCATATGATACAAACTCATATTATTAGAATTTTGACTCATATGAAAGGTAACTTTGCTAGTTGGAGATAAAATAACCCTCTTGGGGTTGTTGAAGAGCATAAGCATGATGCTATGGAGATTGAGCAAGGGTGGGTGGGTGAGGAGAATACTGAACATGTTGGTTGTCTACTATTATTGAATTTCTTGTACTAAAACCAACATTGAAATTATTCGTATATGTCTGGTAAGTTGATATAGGCACAACACTTTCATGAAATGGTGAATGGTAAGACATATTACCATGAAACCAACACTTAGACTACTGAAACCAACTACTTTGGGCTTGGAGTCACCATATATGCAGATTTCAACCTCTTTAGGTTTGAAAGTTGTTGGTTGCATATCAAAACCAACAATATTATGTGTTCTTTCTAAATTGTCTGATTCGACAGTCCCACCAGGCATGCCAAAACTGTTAACTACTAAAATTGCACCCTAGCTAAGTTGCATGATTTAACAAGTTAAGTTGTAGGACTTAGTGTTCAAAAGAAAAACATGGGAAGACCTCTAAAGTTTTGGGTCGCTTATAAATAGAGGTCAACCTATTGAGAAGGTTGACTTCCTATGGTGTCACCTGAAACTACCATTTTTTTAGAGGAAAAGGGAGAACAAATGCTTTAAAATGAGAAAAAGTAAAAAAACTATTTCTATGATGATACACCTAAATTTCAAGAGCTATGAACATTCAGAATGGCATACACTTGAACACTGATGACTAATATTGAATTGCACAACATGTTACTACAAGTTTATACATTAATATTTTCTAAAAAGGTTTGAATTGCATACACTTTCAAGAAGGAAAGGTAACTTTCACAAATCAAAGGGTCATACACAACTTTAAAACACAATTTACAACTTGCATAACCAAAATTTTGTAGAAAAGGTATAATACATGAGACAAAGCTATAGGGAAATAGAAAATCTCATAAGAAGCTTGACCAATCATCTAATGATACACAATGCTGCAAGAACAAGAAGGAAAAATAACACAATCAATAGTATCCAAGGTATTCTTTGTATATAATACTCCAAAATGAGTTACAAAACATGTTGTAATCTCAAAGGACTATAAATTTCATAAAGCAAAAAATTACATATCAAAACTAACTACAAAAAGAGTCCAAAATGAGACTATATCCTCAATTCCAAGTAGTTCCACTAAAGAAGGATCTAGAAGCTGTTGGGGTCGGATGCAACAAAGGAGCCCCGAATTTAGCATGTAAATCCACTCCTAAAATGATCCATAATGCAAAAAAGTTCAAAGAAAGACTTTATCCACCATAAACATCCCTAAATTTGCTCCAAACTTGGTCAAACAAGCCTTAAAAAGGGAAAAACCAACTCCCTATATGCTTGGCATGTGTTTTCCAACCTTCTTCAACTTCATCCTAGATGGTTGCAAAATCATAAATTGAACCATATCTACTATCTCCCCTCATCATGCATTGAGAACTCAAGGAATATCACTTTGCATTAGAAATAACATTTAAAGCTTAAGTGATTTATAAAATATCACCTAAGTTAATGTTTTACATTTAAAAGTGGAATGCAAAAAAAATTAAAATGCATATTACATGAGACTTCAAGTCTTACCCCATAGTGCATATATTATTCCTTATGCATTATCTTTTAAAAAGATAGGAAAATATACCTAATCTTATATCAGCATATGTTAGGGTTTAAACCCTAAAAGAAAAAGAAAAACAAAATGAAAAAAAAATCATTTCCTTTATCTCGATGCTTCTGGAGGAAGCTGCCATCACCATAGGGTTTGAGGAAGCTTTGTAAGATTATTTTCATGGTGGATCCTGGAGTAGAACAGTGATATTTGCTCTGCATCATTTCATTTCATTCACTTTGTAATTTTTTGGAAACTCAAGTGCGCCACCATAAGAGGGTTTCCATGAAGTTTTCCTGCGTTTTCATGGAGAGTTTTTTGCAAAAACAAATAGGTCGAGCTTCTTGGGTAAGTTTTGTTCACTAAGCAAACCCCTACATCTTTTGTTTTTCTATAGAAGATTAACTTGCTCGATTTTTCATTTTAAAGCATTCCTTCTCCCTTTTCCTCTAGAAAAATAGTAGTTTTAGGTGACACCATAGGAAGTCAACTTTCTCCAGAGGTTGACCTCTATTTATAAGTGACCCACAACTTTAGAGGTTTTCCCATGTTTTTCTCTAGAATGCTAAGTCCTATAGCTTAACTTGTTAAATCGTGCAACTTAGCTAGGGTGCAATTTCAGTAGTTAATGATGAGCCTAGTTTTTAGTTAAATATTTGGTAGAGTTTATAGCCCATTTGTTGGCATTTTCATGAACTTTAGTCATCAAATGTTAATATTTTATATAATGTTTCCCTCCAACCATTGACATTTGGTTTATCCTATCCTTGTGAAGTTTCAATGACATTAACATATTATGCAGATTATCTATATTAATTTTGCATGTGATTGATGAATGTTCTCTAAGGTAATTTTCGATGTGCAATTATTATGCGTACTGACATTGCCATGTAGGACACAATTGGTGGATGCTAAGTTTGGAAAAGAAACCAACAAATGATCATGCAGGGGAATCATTCAAAGGAGTCAACTAAAGGATGACGACGACAAATTCCCAATGACAATCAATTGTAACAACCTTGTATTTATGGCATTGATCATTGCGGGCGTTACTGCAACATTGAGTCCATGTTTGGGCATGCATGTTTGACTGGATTCCCTATAGGCGTAACCGCTATGCCACTCTTTTCTTTGCTTTCCCTAAATGGTGTCCTCCCAGTTAGTGGGAGTTGACCACCTTATTTGGTTGACAAAATAGCTATGGATATGAATCTTCTTCTAGGGGAAGAGTTCTAAGTCAGGTATTATTGTTGAAAGATGATATTGATGTATTGAGCATACTCTACTTTTCAATACAACCATGTCGATTACTTTGTTTACATAATTTTCAATGAATGGGATGATAGTCTGAATTTGAGTATTTGAGTTTGTATTAGTTTTAGTGGATACTCATCCAAGGGGGCCCACTTGGTGAGTAATCCTTTCTTTAGAGTAATTAGCTTAGTTGTTATTTTCTATACTTAGTTCAAAATATGGAATTGACTGTTCCTGCAGCCACTAGAAGTCCATTATGTGTTTGTTCCTATAGCCAAAGTAGACAGATTAGTTTCCTATATGTTTTCCTAGATCTTTATTCTTGTTATGCATTTCAGTTTAACATAGTCGTTGGTTAATGCTTAGCATTTTCTTTATTTCCTTCCTGCAATTTACTTTCAGTATTTTGTGTTTCTTAGCTGTAGATTAGAGATGGTTACTTAGGAATTCCTAGTGCACATACAGTGCTGACCCATTTCAAGTCTACGTCACTGGGTTGACAAGTTAAATTCACCTCCATGATGATCAAATAGCTATTCAGGTTAGATGTTCAGTCTCTGAATTATGGCTATAGAAGCCTAGTTATGAGATCCTTGTAGGAGGCCGACATTTTTGGCATCATTGTTGGGGATGGTGTCAAGCTAGGAGGTTCTTTGGAGTCATTGATAATTTCTCTATTATAGCATTTCTTCCAAGTTGTTCTTAGAATACCCCTTGTTTAGGTGAGTAATGATCTGTTGTTCTTTTCTTCATTCTTTTTGTGAGCTAGCTAATGCTGAGTTGATACTGCAACTAGTTGAGATTCCAAATCTTCCCAAAAACAAAGAAGAAGAACCATTTGACTAGTTCTAAAGCTTCCATTAAATACCCAAAATTAGATTGATAACCCTTTTCCTTGAAAATTTATCAAGAAAACATGGGTGATACCTTCTTGTTTGAATATGACCTACTCTTCCAAGATCATGACTACACTGATGCTCCTAGGATTGAGCTACTTCCTGCCACTTTAAAAGAAGTTTCACTAGGATGGTTTATGAGTCTAGGAAAAAATACCATGGAAACTTGGGAGGACATGAAGACAAAGTTATTTGAAAAATACAAGGAATATTGTTGGGGCAGTGATATAAAAGGAAGTGATGCCTCTAGGATGTAGCAGAAGGAAGATGAGAGCTTGGAAGATTACATTTCAAGGTTTTTGTCCTACATGCAAGAATCTCCACACCATGCACCTAATGAAGAATTTTAGAAGCTTCTTTTCTTGTCAGGAATCAATGAGAGTTGCACTAATGCTCTGGATCTGATGGCAAGAGGAGATATCACTCAAGTCTCTTGGAAAGATACCAAGGAAATATGCTAGGAGTATTTTGGAACAACTTCTAAAGAAGAGAGAACTTACCAATCTTCTACTGGTGGAGTTCCAATGATGGAGATCTCTGATGTGTTAAAAAATTTCAAGCAAGATGTTACAAACAACCTAGCTACTCAGTTGGGTACACTTCAAGCCAAAGACAAACATAAGGAGGCAGAGGCAACATCAATAGAGTACTGCCCTCATTATAGACAAAAGGAGAAGGACTGTAGATGCAAGATGGTAACTAACATCGACAACAAGATTCCACTTGAAATCAAACCAATTTAGATTAAGGAAGATCAAGTCCATTTGGTGCACAAAAGAAGCCCTGAGTTCCAAAACAAGGTATGTTTCCAGCTCCATTATATTTTTCTAGGCCAAAATAGTTAGTCAGTTCCATGTGGCCATCCTCTCAACCCCAACAACCTGCCATCACGCCTCCACTTGCTAATGCACAAAAATTTACTTAGCTACTAGCTCAGCCCATACCCTACCTAAATAACACACCATGACTGCAACCAATATACCTTGCTGACTCAAATCAATTCCTTGCATATGTTGCGAGTGTAGGTGATATTCACTTGTGTTCAAGAATTACTGTATCCACTCCTTCCACACCCATCATTATTGAGCTACCTATGGAAGAGGAATAGGAACCTCTGAATGATCCTATTCAACCAACAATAACTAAACATCTGAACAAGAGCCACCATTCCCCTAGGAATTGGAAGTTTCCAAGTATAAGAAAGGTGAGGAAGATGCAACTCTTGACATCATGGGTTAGCTAAAACATATATGTGTTTAGACATCCCTATTTCAAGCCATAAAGGATGTTCCTATACATGGCGAGACAATCAAGGAAGCTTATCTCAAGAAGTAAAAAAAGAAGAAGAAATACTCGACTATAGTCCATGTGATGAGACAACTTGTTGACATCATGTTTGGAAAAGTGACCCTTCCAAAGTACAGTGATCCAAATAATCCTATAGCAGTAGTTGTTATCCACGGGATTCGAGTAAAGAATTCCCTAAGTGATTTAGGGGCAACAATCAATGCAATGACTAAGCACATCCTGCAAAAACTAAATGTTGCATGTATGAGGCCTCCCTTACTATCCTGCAACTTGTTAATAGTTCCACTATGGATCTTGATGATATAGACCTTCTAGACTCGTGGGAGCATCTAGAAGACCTCATGATTTTTTGTCTATGGCCACATGACAATGAGAAAGCCAGGGCAGTTAACTCAGTATGCACTTCATGATGCTAGGTAGAAGTCCTTTCTTACAATTTCAAAACAAAGAAGAGGTGTTATATAGTATAATCCAGAACTGTTATGACAGATGCTTCCCCACTAACTTCCTGCAGTCACTCTTCCTGCAGCCACTCAATCTGCAAAAAAAATTCCTGCAACAATGGGCATATTCCATACCATGCAGCCATATGGACTCAAACAATTATAACAGTCTCATTAGCATGCATTTTCATGGGACTACCATGATATGAAGGGATGAAATCCTAAGTTTTGCACCGATTGTCAACTAGTAGGGTAGCCTCAACAAAGAATCAACCCTACATTAAGAGAAGTTGTTAAAACAAATTTGTATAAATTGATAGCTATTGGATTTATCTACCTCATTTCAGATAGCCAGTGGATGAATTTATTGATGATCATGCCCAAAAAAAGGAAATAAGTGGTGAGTTTGTGTTGATTACAAAAAACTTAACGCTGCCACTAAGGAAGACCATTTTCCCTTGCCATTGTACATTCACCTAGCAAGAGATGTTGACTGGATAGAAGAATGTTACAAAGCATTCTCTCGGCTAGCCTTGACCCATGTTCTTGCTTTGGTCATGTAGCCAAATGCTTGGATGAAGTAAGAAGGGTAGCCTTGCACTACATTGAAGTAGTGCAAAATCAAAGGATAGGGTGGCATGATTGGGAAAATGACTTTTAGCCAAGTGACTGGGTATTGTCATATGACCTAAAGCATCAGGACAATGCAAGAAAGTTGTGGACAAGGTGGTTAGGACCGTTCGACATTTCTGAGGTATTTCCTAATGGATTTCTTCAACCCAACATCATTAACCTTGACAAAATCAAGCTACTTGAGCTAGCCTCCAAGGAAGGGCCCCTGCAGCAATTCACCCAACATTCAGTACTCGAGCTTCCTGCAGCCGAAGTTGGTGGACCTAGCATCCCACCTATTGGCTAAATTAGGGTATGTACTTTTTCATAATAGAGATTTATACCTTAGTGGAAATCCATTTCTTCACCCATCCACCCATCCGTCCATTCGTACCACCTTTCTCTCTCTTCCATCATTTCATTTCACCTCACTCCACTTTGCTTCACTCTTAATAATTGCTCAATCATTTTGAAAAAAGGAAAATTGGCACTTTCTCTCCTCGATCTTTGCAATGCATCCTTCACACGATCAAGCATGTATGCAGTAATTCTCATCTCTTAATTACCTTTTGAGTGCATTTATTTAATCATCGCACGTTATTATAGGTGATTGTGTAATATGTCATTATTTCCTATCAAGCCACCACTCCATTCCCACATATGTTGACACATGTCCAAAATTAGGCTAGGGGGGAATAAAAAAAATGCAAATAAACTACTCGTACATCAAATTGTAACCTAGCTATGTTAGAAAATTTAAACAAGTTGATTTGAAAATCTAGCTCGCATGTGTGAAGTATTGTTAACTGAGCCACCAATTCTTTCCATTATCACTCTCATTTATCACCCCTTTCCTCACCTTAATTTCCTTGTCAAAATCTTAAGTATAAGTAGTAAATGGTAAAAATAAGAGATAAAGAAGGGAATTTAGTTGACACTGGCAGTAAAAATTTAGAAAGATAAGGTGGTGGTTTTCAAAACAAAAATTGCAGAGGAAGGAAATTTCACTGAGCGATAGTGATTTTAGACAATGGGGGGTGGCTTAATTCGGAATGAGCCCTCAATTCATGACACTTTGCTAAAAGATGCACAATGTCTAGTAGAATTTCAACGCTATGGATGGTTTGATTATTTCACAAAGCTGGATGGCTTTAACAAGGGCATTGCACTTGAATTTTCCCAAACATTCTCAGAAGGAAAAGCCATGGTAAAAGGGTTAGAAGTGGTGGCGATTGAGGAGAGAATTGAAAAAATTTTAGGGTTACCTGTTGATGGTGAGCATTACCCTACCTCTAGGGATGCCAGATTGGCCAAAGCAGAATTCACAGTACATGGCAACCCACCAATTAGTATTGAAAAGCAAGGCGCGAAAATAATTTTTCTTCCTAAACCATGGAAGTAGACAACTGTTCACATTATAAGGTATATCACCTATGAGGGACGATTGTCAATTTTTCATTCAATACATTTTAATCTCCTGAGTCACATGAGGCACAGAAGGAGGATGAACGTGCCCAACATCTTATACAATATTCTCTCCATCATAGAGGCTAAGACCCAGAAAGGTATAGATAAATCTATCTCCCACCATTGCTTGATAAAATTGCTAGTTGAGAAATCTTTGCATGATGTGTCTAGAATGACTTGGGAGGAATTTGTTCAAGTTAATCAAAATTACTGTCAAGAAGAATTTTCCAATGTTGAGCATTTTCCACCTAGGGCTATACCTCAATATCATAGGTCTAGCAGAAGATTAAGTATAGCTCAAGCTGCCCCTGGTGCTTCAATTTTTGGTGCCAGTTCTAGTATGAATCCTCCTATAGTAGTGGAGGCCATAAAAATTAGTTCCTCTAAAATAAAACATTCAGAAAAAGCAAGCTCTTCATCTGATTCTGATGACGATGTCCCCCTACAAACCCTAATAAGAACTAGGGCATAGAAGAAAGAAGATGAGGCAAGAAAAGAAAATTAAAAATGCCAAACCCATCCTGTAGGAAAAGAGGTGTCAAGTGCTAGGAAAAAAAAGGCTAGCCCTATTCATCCTGCAGCCAAAAGAAAACATAAGAGGATCTCTAGGAAATCAAAACCAGTTGGACCGGCTTTTTATGTACCTTCACAAGAAAACCCTAGGCATGATGAGACATTACATGGGGACACCGAATCTTTAGTGGAATGAGAACAGGTTGAGAAAAATAAAGTAGATATCTTTGAGGAAGTGATTAAAGTGACGTTGGAAGACCTTGCTAGTATCACAAAAGAGTTTGAGGATGAGCAGGGGTTCCTACAATAGAATCAAGGGCAGGGGTAGGAGTTCCTATATCCACAACAAGAAGCACAAAAAGAACTAGAACAAGGCCAAGAGCAAGAACAAGGCCAGGAGCAAGAACAAGAGGTCCTGTAGCAAGAAGAGGGTGAAGAAATAGCACCCCTACAGCCGCAAACAACTGAACAACCCGAGTTCATGTAGATAGTGTCGTATGGGGAGCAGCCATCAACAAAAACATTGGTAGGAATTCATAACCCTCCTAATTTTACAATTCATGCAGCAATTTTAAATCTATGGAAAGAAATAAAAAGGAAGGAGAGACAATGGAAACAAGAGAAAAAGAAGTTGAAAAAGGAAATCCAAGAGAGGGATGAGATTAGTGAGGAGAAAAGTGAGGAGATTGCTACTTTAAAGAAGAAAGTAGATGACATTGTGACCCTAGTGCCACAAATTCTTGAATGCAAATCTCCTACAAGGGTTTATGCCTTGCACTTGAAAGAGAAATATCTCTATTTCAAGTTATCAAAAAATGTTTCAGATTTGAATCCCTCCATTGAAACTCCTATTGAATTCTTCAATGCCTACAGAATTGCTTCCCCTGAGATGAAAAATCTGTTATGTGATTTTTATTTGCACAATTATGTTGTCACACAGGATCATGATTGGAACTTGTTGCTATATGTTGGGATGTTCAGCTGAGAGCATTCATGTCCTGGGCACAAAATGAAATTAATTGGGGTGAGAAAAACAATGCTTATAGAAGGATGGAATCGAATATCCCCTTATCCATTAGGGCCAAGTCAAGTAACCCAAGGGATATCTATAGAGAATGGCTCAAGATGCTCCTCAAATCGAGCTATGGTAACAAAATCATTCCCTAAATTGAAGTTGTCTATACTAAGTATGAGGTTGAAACAACAACAAAAGAGGAGCTCATAAGAGGATATCTAGCTCAGTGATGGAATAGTTTAATAGATGAGTTGAAACAAGTCGAGCCCCATTCTATTCATAACTATGTTGCAACATTGAAGAGAATTGACAGGTACATCCAACTTGGTAGAGAAAAGGGGAGATTTTGGCTTCTCCTAACCTTCCATCCACCCATTCTTATGTGGCTTGTACCAAACTATAAATTCTATCGGCATGATGCTAATATAGAAAGGCCAAGGTGGAACATATTTGATAGACTAGGAGGATTTTATTGGGATCCAAAATCATGTACTGCAGCAACAGATGTTGGCCAACTTGTAGTTGCAAAATTCAAAGCCTTAACCAAACAAAAGAACAACCCTTCCTCTGTTGGAGGACCAAAAATACATTAGGCTGGGGGGGATGATGAGCCTAGTTTTTGGTTAAATATTGGGTAGAGTTTATAGCCCATTTGCTGGTATTGTCATGAAATTTAGTCGTCAAATGTTAATATTTTGTATAATGTTTCCCTCAAACCATTGACATTGGGTTTATCCTATCCTTGTGAAGTTTCAATGACATTAACATATTATGCAAATTATCTATATTAATTTTGCATGTGATTGATGAATGTTCTCTACGGTAATTTTAGATGTGCAATTATTATGCGTACTGACATTGCCATGTAGGACACAATTGGTGGATGCTAAGTTTGGAAAAGAAACCGACAGATGATCATGTAGAGGAATCATTCAAAGGAGTCAACTAAAGGATGACAACAACAGATTCTCCACAGAAGTTAATTGTAACTACCTTGTATTTATGGCATTGAGCAATCGTGGGTGTTACTGCAGTGTTGAGTCCACATTTGGGCATGCATGTCTGACTGGATTCCCTGTAGGCATAAGTTCTCTACCACTCTTTTCTTTGCTTTCCCTAAATGGCATCCTCGCAGTTAGTGGGAGTTGACCACCCTGTTTGGTTCAAAAAATAACTATGGATATGAATCTCCTTCTAGGGGGAGATTTCTAAGTCGGGGATTATTGTTGAAAGATGATATTGATGTATTGAGCATTCACTACTTTTCAATACAACCATGCTGATTACTGTGTTTACATAATTTTCAATGAATGAGATGATAGTATGAATTTGAGTATTTGAGTTTGTATTAGTTTTAGTGGATACTCATCCAAGGGGGCCCACTTGGTGAGTAATCCTTTCTTTAGAGTAATTATCTTAGTTGTTATTTTCTGTACTTAGTTCAAAATATGGAATTGACTGTTCCTGCAGCCACTAGAAGTCCATTTTGTGTCTATTCCTCCAGCCAAAGTAGACAAAGTAGTTTCCTGTATGTTTCTAAGTTGTAGATTAGAGATGGCTACTTAGGAATTCCTAGTGCACATATAATGTTGACCCATTTCAAGTCTATCTCACTAGGTTGACAAGTTAAATGCACCTCCATGATGATCAAATAGCTATTTAGGTTAGATATCCAATCTCTGAATTATGGCTATAGAATCCTAGTTATGAGATCCTTGTAGGAGGTCGACAGTTAGTAGTACTCTTTGTAATATACTTCATACCTCATCATAATTTTGATAGTTCTTAATATCAAGCAAACTCATGTTCTTGCATACCCTCTTGTAAAAGGAACTTACCATTTTTGGAGGTGGTCTTGGGTATAGAGATGATCTTCATCTCTTTTATTATTTTTTTCTTGTCATGTTCTTATTGGGCTATCTTAATTTGGTTATATCCACTGAACCCATCCAGAAAGGAAAAGTATTGCATTCTTGCTAATGAATCTAGTACTTGGTCAATGAATGGAAGGGGAAAGTGGTATTTTCTAGTTGTTGCATTCAACTTAGGGCAATATACACTCTCTCCATTTCCCTCCCTTATTAATTACAATTGCTATTGGAGACACCCACTAGTTGTCAGAGATTGGATAGATGAATCCTACATCCAACAAATTTTGTAATTATACCTTGAATATGTCATGGACTATTGGATTCATTCTCATCTAAGTTTTCCTAACCAATTTATAGCCAACATTGATGTAAATATGGTACATGCATAGGTTTGGTTCTATTCATTTCATATCATGGTAATCCCATGCAAATGCAGTTGTGTGTGCATACAACACATTCAACAATGAAGACTGTTGGGCAGTAGTCAATTGACTGTTTACATTTAATGTTTTTCTTATAATCTCCTAAGTCAAGGATTATGCTTTAATAGATGCTATGTTGAGATTTGTTATATTGGGGCTACAATTATGTGGCAATAAAGTATGAAATTTTGTGAAATGGACTCAAATGTGTTGATAGGAATTATGTTTTACAAAGGGTCTTGTGGGCATGTTAGACAGTCATATTGTTGTGGGTCCCTACCATAGTTGTTATGCATGATGTTTGCAATCAATTTATCTTCATCTTGGATTTCTAACATGGGACTACGTTCAATAGTCATCAAATTTTGTAATGAGTATTGATCTTCCTCATTTAGGGCAAGCAATTTAGTTTCCTCCAAATCTGCATGTGGCTGGGCAGGTGGGTAGAGGAGTAGCTTCTTAGTTACATTTCCATTGAAAATGATCATGTTACTAGACCTGCAACCTATGAAGGAATCTATAGTAGCCAACTAGAGTCTCCATAAGATGAGGGGATATCTTACAAGATTAGCTTTAGGCTGTAACACCATAAAGTTTGTAGGGTACTTCCATGAGTCTAATGTTATTACTAAGCCTTCTATGATTCCCTCGAGTTTGACTATAGACCTATCTGCTAACTATAACATAGTAGGTATAGGTCCAAGCTCCATTAGTTGTAATAAATTCATGGTTTCTTTGGTCATTACATTAATGGCTACCCCAAGGTTAGTTAAGGTATTCTTAATGAGAGTGCCATTGATTTTGACATCCACTACACAGCTCCCAAGAATTGCATACTTGGGGAAAGTTATGTTTCCCAAGAAAATGTATTCAAGTTATCCTAAAACATGCATATTCTGAAGGTCCTTATGTTTCCTACTTGGCTTTTTTCAAGGTATAACTCTCTCATTTCTTTGGTGTAGATTGGCACCTCCTTGATTGGTTGAATGAGAGGTATCTTAATGCAAACATCTTTGATCTATCCCAATAGATCAATTTCAACTTGTGAATGATTTTTTTGGATTGTTAATCTCTTAGGGAATGGAGGTTATAGACTTATGGCTATTATGTTGACCTAATTTTACTCAGGTTCCCTAGGTTGTTTTTCCATGGGTTATGCTAAGAGTTCCTCATTGGTCAACTCTATGATGTGAGGAGATGAAGGACCACCTATATTTTCCCGTAATCTGATGTGGACATCACTCACCTCAACCCCATAAGTGGGCTATTGTATGGTGTCGTTAGCATAAGCCTATTGGACAAGCTTATTACTTGGGTCAGGTGCAGGTTGTGCTAGAAATTGATGTGCTCTTGGTGGTGTTGGTGCAACTATTTCTAGGTTTGGAATTATGGCTTGATGTTGTGGTTGGAAGGGCTATTGTGGCTACTAATAATTGATATTTTTATTTTTCAACTACTGACCTCTTTGCCACTATGGTTCCCATTGGTTTTTTTAGGATGGCCATTCAAAGTTATAATTTAGTCCCTAGTAATTCTTTGGTGGACACATGCTTTGTTGTTGTTGATTCTAATTGGAGGCTTGGATCATTGGCAGTTTTGAGTTTTTCACATTGGTCCAAGATTAAGGGTTCCAATTTGGGAAGTTTGTATTATTACCTAGAAAAGACATATTATAGGTCAAGGGATCTTGGGGCATACCTTGTCTTGGTTTCCATGGTTTACATTGAGATATGTAAAACACTCGACCTTCCTCATCTTCCAAAGCATAAAATTTTGTCTTCCCTTGCTTGTCCTTAGAAATGTTGGCTAGCTTCTTACACATGTAATTAATCTTGTTCTGATGATGGCATGGATAGTATTTTGTGAGGGTTGCCTTTACTTGTTTTTTCTTAATATGGAGGGTATCTAGTTGTGTATCCAAGTGGCTAATGATTTTCTCCTTCATGTTTGATAGAAAATTACTCAGCTCTACCCTTGAGACTCCATTGGATGATTTTTTGAGAGAGGATGTCCTATCTCCCCTTGTCTTCTTGATGAAAGACCTAGAATACTTTCTACACACTTTGCAAATCTCATCATAGGGTAAGTGTGAGATGTCCCCTACCCCAATGAGGTTGAGGGCATCCATATAGTCCCCATGAACTCCCCTTAAGGATATCAGGTTAAGAATTCATTAGAGAGTCTATTTTGATGGAATTTCTTGAGGTAGAATTGAAACCTCTCAATATAATCTTTCAACAATTCATCTTCTTTTTATGGCATCCTGAAGATTTCATCCCCCTTTCTATCTATGCCTCTATAGTAATCTTGTTATTTCTCCAGGAACTTTTTCTTCATTGTATTCCAATTGGGAACAACATCTCTTCCCAACCCCATGAACCATCTCAGAGCAACATCTTTCAGTGTAGCTAGAAACAATTTGAGTTTGTGAGCAACTATGTTGTAGTCATAAATTCGACATCACATATCGAACTCAAAAAGAAAGGTGTTTAGATCCTCTATGACCAACCCATAGAAGAAAAGTAGTGTTGAATGAGGCATGTTATTCAAAGCAGCAACCCTTTCCTGGTTGGTGATAAGGAATTAAAATGTTACATGCTCTGGTGGATCTTCTACTGCTACATCACCCATGATGCTTATATGCATTGTGGGAATTATCCTCCGTGGTTGGTGTAGATACTGGTGTAAGGGATGATTCTTCTTCAGGTTTTCCCTTATTCTACTCACTTTGTTCACCAATATCTTCTAATGCTTCCTATGCTGAGGGGAGAAATCTTCTTAGAGAATTTCGTTGCCTCCACATGCAATTGTGAGTATTTAGATCAGTGGTTCTTGCACATTGTTAGTAACTCATGTTTCTATTGATGGCTAAAAACTAGTTACCTAATGTTGAAAATAAAATTTCTAAACTATGAAAGCTTGAAAGGAATTGAAAATACACATGAGAATATTGAACTTAGCACCATCCTTAGTAGTGGTACCAAAAATGTAGATCCTCTCTAATGTCTAAGCAACTTGGTGATACTAGGTATACACACAACTCAGAGGATGAATTCCTAACTGAATTGTTCATCTTTCACAAGAGGCTATATTTAATTACGAACTAGGGACTCATAAACTTTAGATAGTGTTGACACAATGTATGCATTCATGAAACCTAGACACGACCTATATCAATGGAGTATATGAAATTACACATGTTCAAAAGACTACAAAATCTAGAAAATGAAATGAAATACCAATTCACAAAATAGGGGAAATAAATATACTGTTACCTTATGTTATGGGTACCTAACACTCAAGACTATAATTGTCAACTCCTAAAGAACTATAACTAATTCCTAGTTAGATCCTTCGAAGTATGAAGCCAACATGAAGCTATAAAATTCAACCCAAAACTACATAATAGCATTCATGAATTACACATGCATATAATTGGAAACTAATTAACGAATTTAACAATGAATCATTTAATCTAACAACAGGAAATGAAGTGGAATAGCAATACCTCAAGTGGCCTTTTCTTGAGTTGCTACTTCCAAAAAATAGACTTATTTACTCAACAATTCATGATATCGACTAATTCTCTTTATTACATAAAAAATTTGAACTCTTACATATAATCTAACAAGAATCTGTTGGAGATCCCTTATTCAATCACATATATCTATAGCTATAATTGGTAACAATAAAATAGCTAACAATTAACAACTAAAAATAATGATCAACAAATAGATTTACTCCTTAACAAAAGATCCCACTATATAGGGTCTGTGAAGAGTTTTATTCCTCTAGGACTTAAAACACACTCATAAAGTACTCATCCACTCTTCCTTAGAGATAGGAAGAGGACATGTCTACTAACAAAAAACAATAACTATGAAGTGGAAGTAGATTTAAACTAATTTGGAACTCTATGCCTAATGGTTAACTATAATGATAGAGATATGTTCCTTATTGCAAGTATGAATATTTGGTGTTGTCATTGATGTCAAGAAGATTTTGGGAGATTTTTGTAGCCTTATGTTTGTGTTGTCATTAATTTCAACTAGTGATGCTTTGATTAGTTGCAATATGTTGTCTTTAGTAAGTGTTACTGATGTAAACCTTTGGTGTTTATTTTATAAGCTTTTGTTTATAGATGTTGTTGGTTTTGTGATGATGAGGAAGTGTTGAATATGATGAATATGTGTCTCTAGTGCTTGGTTTCTAAGTAATTTTGAGAAATTTTGAATAAGAGAGGAAATAGTGTGTTGTAGAAGTGTTCTTGATATACAAAGTGGTACTCTAGTTTTTCTCTGCATTTCCTCTGAGTTGAAGATCTACTTGTGAAGTTTAGATATGTTGATCAAAGGTATTCAAAGGTTTTATATCTATAAATTCTTGGTTTGGATCATTGTGTAGAGAGAGTTGTGTTCACCAGTGTGTGAATTGTATGTTGTAGTGGTTTATGGGAGAAATGGTTTTGCTCCGCATTTCTCCGTAATTTGGTTTCTAGTCTTGTGATTTTGGAAGTGTGTTGTTAATGATCATATCTACCTACATTCAAAGTTTTTTGTGGTTTGGTGCTTTGTAATTTGGTTTCTTGTCTAATAGTGTATGGAAGGTTGTCTAAGTGTACTAGGTATGTACATTCTTTGGGTGAAAGTTGTTGTGAAGGAATTTGTTGAATTTTAGGGGGTTTGTGGAATATTGTAGATTGTGTTCAAGTGATGTTTGGTGTTTTCAAATCATCTTTGGATTTGATAAAGCATGTACTTAAATGTTAATGGTGTTTACACAGGTTCGATGGACCTTGGGTGTTTGTACTATATGCAATTTTTTTCGGTGATTGTGGAAGCGTGGCATGACATGTATGAATGGATTTAGGTTTGAGTTAAGGTATGATGTGGTCCACCTTCATTCCTCTCCACCACGGGAATTTTTTGGTGCCAACCTAATTTGAATTTGCATGGTTGAGGTGTAAAGATGACCTTGGAGAAAGTTTTCAAGGTTGAAGAAGGTATAAATAAGGGTTGAGTTGATGGAGAAGTGTGTTGTGAAGTGTGTGATGCGAGTTTCAAAAGTGCGAAGTACAAGTTTGTGAAACGCAGTGCAAACTTAAATGAGTTAGACTACTGGAAGCAATGAGCAAAAGGTTTCTACAATCTTCAATAAGACTATGAATGTGTTGGTGATGTTGGGTAGATTTTTCTATTGCATTGAGATGGATTTCTCATTGTCAAATTCTTCTTTCTTCTCTTTTGTAATATGACAGTAAGCCCTTCTTTCTTTTGGGAAATGAGCCTTTTGTATTTAGTGTTGTAATCACTTTAAATTGTGAGCTAATCCTCACCATGGTTTTTCCCTTCTCAGGTTTTCCACATAAATTTGGTGCTCATAAATTTGGTGCTCTATTATGCATGGTGTTGATGTGTTTCAATTATTTTCTTTCATGCTATATCATTCTAATAGATTAAGGGTTAATTAAGTTGATGCGGATTTGAATTTTTATGAGGGTTTTAGATGTTATAATATACAAGTGATTCACCCCCCTCTCATTTGTCTTGTGTGCATTCAATAATTGGTATTAGAGCAAGGTTCCTTGGAAGAAAGCTTAACCACTTAAGGTAGATTTGGGATGGCGCACAAGAGGGATGCTCCTTTGTTTGATGGAATGGAC
This sequence comes from Sequoia sempervirens, assembly GCA_007258455.2. Lineage (NCBI taxonomy): Eukaryota > Viridiplantae > Streptophyta > Pinopsida > Cupressales > Cupressaceae > Sequoia > Sequoia sempervirens. The sequence continues at coordinate 54,117,218 of VDFB02047397.1, forward strand.
TATGGCTTATGGCTTATGGAAGACAAGGAAGGAAGGTTTCTTGGTATCTCTTGGATTTGGAGTTTAGAAGTCTGATGAGACTGGATATTCTATGCCTGCCAGTGGTCTGAGTACTAATGATGAGATCAAGTCATATGAGAAAAATGGTAAAGAAAGGAATGATCTTTATAAGTGGTCTTTCTAACACTGAACTTGTGAAAGTTATGCACTTGAAATCTTCTAAATCTATATGGAAAAAGTTTGAAAGTATATATGAAGGAGATGTCAAGGTCAAGAAATCTAAGATGTAGAATTTAGAGATCACATTTGAGAACCTGAGGATGTATAAAGATGAAAATATTACAAGCTACTTGCAGAAGGTGGACAAAGCTATCAATTCCATCAAAGGCCTTGGTGGAAATATTGAAGAATAGGAATTGGTAAAGAAGGTACTAAGAACTCTGCCTAAATCTTATAGTCATAAATTTTATGCTATTAAGGAAGTTCAAAATTTAAGCAAATATTCTAGAGATTATTTTTATGGTGCTTTATCTACTTTTGAAATGAGAGAATTTGGTACTACTAGTGAAAAAGTTGAGATTTCTTTTAAGGATGGGAAATAAAAAAAGACTGAAGAATCAGATTAGGAGGATCTTGACGATGTTGAAGCAAACTTTGTGAGGAAAATGAAAAAAGATATTGGTAAATACAGAGGTAAGTTTCCTTTCAGATGTTTCATTTGTAGTAAGATTGGTCATTATGATTCAAGATGTCCAAACAAAGCTTTAAATGACAAGAATAAAAAAACAAAGGTAAATAAATAAAGAAAAAATATTATGTTAGACAAGATGTCAGTATATCTAATGATGAATATAATTATGCTAATGATGAATCTAATTATGTGGATGATGAGGATAGTGGATGCTTGTTCATGGCTATTAAAGTTGGAACTAATTCTTCTAACTCTAAGAGATGTCTGAAGGAAAGTGCTCTAGAAGTAGGTAATAACACTGAAGGAACCATGGTGACTACTTTTCATGCTAGAGAAGAGAAGAACTATTGGATTATGGATAGTGGATGCTCAAATCATATGATTGGTGACAAAAATAAGTTTTTTAAACTTGAGAAATATGAAGGAGGTCTAGTCACCTAAGATTGTGGAAAAGGTTCAATTAGTTTTGATGGAAAGCACAATACAAATGATGTTCTTTATGTTAAGGGTTTGAAACATAACCTCTTGAGTGTTGGAAAAATGTGTATCAAAGGATATAATCTTATGTTTCAAGAAAATGGATGTGAGATCAAAAAAATCTCTAGAAATTTGGTTGCTACTAGAAGAAGGGCAGATGGAAATTTTTATCAACTTAAAGGTGTTGGTGGTCACTACTTTAATACTCAAATTAATGAAATTTGACTATAGCATAGAAGGAAATGTCATATTAATTTTGATTACCTAGTGAGGATCAATTCAATTTAAGCTGTGAGATATTTTCCAAGGATTACAAAGACCATCAATGTTGTCTAGAAGTAATATAAAATTGGGAAGCAAGCAAGAAGAAGTTTCAAATTCAAAGAACAATCTACTACCAGATTGTTGGAGTTGGTGCATATAGACCTTTGTTGTCCTACCAAAGTAAGAAGTTTTGAAGGAAACATCTATTTCATGCTATAGATTGATGATTATTCTAGAATGACATGGGTTAATTTTCTCAAAGAAAAATCAAAATCTCTAGATAAGTTTAAAGCATTCAAAGTTAGGGTTGAGAATGAAATGGATATGAAAATCAAATATTTGAGGTCTAACAGAGGTGGAGAGTTCACCTCCAATGAGTTTAACAATTTTTATGAGAATCATGGGATAAAAATGAATTTATCTACCCCTAGGACTCCTCAATAGAATGGAGTGGTTGAAAGAAAGAATAGGAATATTCAAGAAGTTGCAAGAACAATGATGAAATAGGAAAACCTACTGAAAGTCTACTGGAGAGAAACAATTCATATTGTTGTTGACATTCTTAACAGAGTTCAAGCAATAGAAAATGGTGCAAGGACTCCCTATGAGTTGTGGTATGGAAGGATTTCTACTTTCAAATACTTCAGAGTGTTTGGAAGTAAGTGCTATATCAAAAGAGATGAAGAGAACTTAGGAAAGTTTGATAAAAGATCTAATGAAGGTATCTTCCTTAGATATTCTACAAGAAGAAAAGCTTACTAGTACTACACAAGAGGCTAAAGAATATCATTGAAAGTGAAAATGTTAAAGTGAATGAAGAAATAAAAAATAATTTTGTGGTGGTAGATGGATATGAATCATATGAGTCCTCTCTCAAATAAAATGACAGAGATTAAGGAAAAGAGAAAGAAGCTCAAATTGAAGAGGAAGGAGCTCCATAAAAGATCCCTAAGACTCCTAAGTATGTGGAGAAGAATCATTCTAAAGATCATATCAGTGGTGAAAAAAGAAAGGGTGTGTTGATAAGAAGAAAATTTGCTATGATTGAAAAATAGGTAAACCTATGTTTACTCTCTAAATTTGAACCCAAAATAGTGATTGAAGCATGCAAGGATGAGTATTGGATCAAGGCTATGGAAGAAGAACTAATGTAGATTGAAATAACAAGACTTGGGAACTTTTCCCAAGACCAACAAACATGAATGTGATTGGAACTAAGTGGTTATTCCAAAAAAAATTGAATGAGAATGGAGAAGTAGTAAGAAAGAAGGAAAGGCTTGTGTGTAAGGGATAATCACAAGTTGAAGGAATATATTTTGAGGAGACATTTGCTCCAATGGAAAAAATGGAAGCTATCAAAATGTTTTTGGATTTTGCAACACATAAATATTTCAAGGTTCATCAGATGGATGTGAAGTCTACTAAATTGAATGGTGAGTTCGAAGAAGAGGTATACATTGAAAAATTGGAAGGATTTCACTTATCAGGAAAACTAGATATGGTATGTAGATTGAAGAAAGAATTATATGGATTGAAGCAAGCTCCTAGAGCTTGGTATGCAAGGTTGGACAAGTACTTGATACACCAAGGTTTCAGTAAAGGTATTACAAAAGTAATCTTTATTTCAATGTTGAAAAAGATGAAATCTTGATTGTGGTTGTGTATGTTGATGATATAATCTTTGGAGGAAATGAAGCTATGTAAAAGAAATTTGTAGAAGGGATGCATAAATAATTTGAGATGTCTATGTTTGGGGAGATGAATTTCTTCCTTGGGCTAAAAATCAATCAGACAGAGAAAGGTATATTCATTTCACAATAAAATTATGTTAAAGAAATATTGAAGAAGTTTGGAATGGAAATTTCTAAATTGGCATGTACCCCTATGGTTACTGGTTGCAAGCTAAATAAGAATGATGAATCTCCTAAGGTCAATCAAAGAAAATATAAATCAATGATTGGAGGACTGCTATGTCTAACTACTACTAGACTGGATATCATGCATGCAATTTATCTTGTGGATAGATTTCAAGAAGATCCTTGAGAGTCTCATGTTGCAATAGTGAAGAGGATATTCAGATACTTGAAGGGAACTTTGGAACATGATTTGTGGTATCCAAAGGATACTAATTTTTCTCTAAGTTCTTATAAATATGTTGATTGGGTAGGTTGTGTGGATGATAGGAAAAGTACAAGTGGTCACCTGCATTCTTTCTTGGATGCATATTGGTGTCTTGGTTGAGAAAAAAGCAAGATTCAACATATTTATCTACTATAGAGGTATAATACATTACAACAATGTCTTGCTACACACAGGTGTTGTGGATGAAGCAAACCTTGAAGGATATTATAGTTGTATATGATGAACCAATTTCTATCTTTTATGATTATATAAGTGCTATTAACATTTCAAAGTGATGCACTCAAGAACAAAACATATCTCAATCCAATATCACTTTTTTGAGAGAGAAGGTTGTAGAGAATGAAGTGAAGCTTGAGTATGTGCCTACAAAGGATCAAATTGCTGATATATTTACTAAGGCTCTTCCTATGGATAATTTTGAGTATCTCTAGTTAAAGTTAGGGGTTATTACCCCTCCTTCCTTGAACTAGTTACATAAGGATATACATCAGTCTAGTGGAGTTCAAGACTCATTCTTTATTTTGGATTGATGTTGGAGGCTACCCCTTAGGGGGAGTAGGTAGTGGCTTAGTTGGTTGTTGTAGTCAAAGGGAGTAAGTGTTGATGTAGGTTGGTGTTGTCCTTTGTCAAGTGTGTTAGAGGATATGTGTAGTGGTTGATGGTTGAGATATTTTTTTGTGTGCTCCTAAAGGGGAGTATGTACAGTAGTAAAGAAAGAAAGTATGTATATTTTATTTCAAAGGGGGAACGAGATGTAAATGTGTTGTGATTCGCTATTGATGTCAAAGGGGGAGAAATGAAGCAAAGTGAAAAAGGGCCAATTATGTAAAGGGGAGAGAGAGTAATGTAAAAGGATAAGTTGAGAAATTAATGTGAAAAATGAATATGATGTAAGGGGGAGAAAGAAGGAGAAAGGGTTGTTATGGAGTAGTATGTTGGTAATCAGAGTTGTTTGTTATTTTTGATGGTTTTTCACATCATGTGTTGTCATCAATGACAAAGGGGGAGATTGTTAGAAGTATGATTAGTTGGAGTTGTCATTGATTTCAACAAGCTTGGGGGAGATTTTTGTAGGTTTATGTTTGTGTTGTCATTAATGTCAATTGATAATGCTTTGATTAGTTGCATTATGTTGTCATTAGTAAGTGTTACTGATTTCAACCTCTGGTGCTTCTTTGATAAGCTTATATTTGTAGATTTTGTTGGTTTGGTGATGATAAGGAAGTGTTTAATATGATGAGTATGTGTCTTTAGTGCTTGGTTTCCAAGTTCTTTTGAGAAAATTTGAATAAAAGAGGAAACAAGGTGTTGTAGAAGTGTTCTGGTATACAAAGTGGTGTTCTAGTTTTTCTCCGCATTTCTTCTGAGTTGAAGATCTACTTGTGTGGTTCAGATATGTTGATCAAAGGTGTTTAGAGGTTTTATATCCAGAACTTCTTGGTTTGGATCATCGTGTAGAGAGAGTTGTGTTCACTAGTGTGTGAATTGTATGTTGCAGTGGTGTCTGGGGGAAATGGTTTTTCTTTGCATTTTTCTATAGTCTGGTTTCTAGTCTTGTGATTCTAGAAGTATGTTGTTAATGATTATATCTACCTAAATTCAGATTTGTTTGTGGTTTGGTGCTTCAGAAATTGGTTTCTTGTGTAACAATGTGTGGAAGTTTATCTGAGTGTATTGGGTGTGTATATTCTTCTGGTGAAAGTTGTTGTAAAGGAATTTTTTGGATTTCAGGGGGTTTGTGGAATATTCTAGATTGTGCTAGAGTGATGTTTGGTGCTTGTGAGTCATCTTTGGATTTGAGGAAGCATGTACTTAAATGTTAATAGTGTTTACACAAGTTCATCCGCCCTTGGGTGTTTACGGGTATGTGCAGGATCATGATGGGCCAAAAAGTGGCAATATTATGGGTATTTGTAGGGTATGTGGCTGACAACTTTTTTTTAACCCAAAATTGATGAAACGAAAAGGGTTTCTAGAGGAGATTCCCAGCTTTCCAAAAATATAAATTATGTCTTAATTTGAATTTAATAAATAATTATTATTTATTTTCTATTAGAATTACGACTAAAGTCCTGATCGATTGGATGATTGAAAAACATCTATAACTTTCAAACGATATCACATTTTTTGAATCCAAAATATGTGTCACATTCTATACTTCACATACTATAGGATTAAAAAAATAAAAAATAAATTTCATGAAGTTTTGACCAAGTTAAGATGGTTAGACATACAAGTTTTTATATTTTTTAAAATTTGTAATACAAAAATCATAATTAATTATTTACTTGGAAAAAAATTACAAAAAAATATGCATCACATCCAGACATGAGTCATCTACTTATATATAAAATCTTATAAAAAATCCTTATCATTTTATTATGGTTAGGGTGGTCAGACAGACACCTACTTCTTATTTTTCCTGAAATTTAAGTACTACTATCTAAATGAAATAATATAGATGTCAAGTTTCCTAACACTGATTTTTTTGAATTTTTTGCTACTTAAGGGCCTATTTTTTCCATGATGATCTTGCACATACCCTTACACTAATTACGAATTTTCTTAGGTGATTTGGAAGTGTCACATGGTGTGTATGAATGGATTTAGGTCTAAATTAAGGTATGATGTGGTTTTCCTTCATTCCTCTCCATCGTGGGAATGTTTTGGTGTCAACCTAATTTGAATTTGGATAGTTGAGGTGCATTGCTGACCTTGGAGAAAGTTTTCTAGGTTGAAGAAGGTATAAATAAGGATTGAGTTGATGGAGAAGTGTGTTGTGAAGTGTGTGATACAAATTGTAGAAGTTTGAAGTGTAAATTTGTGAAGTGCAGTGTGAACTTCAATGAGTTAGATTACTAGAAGTAGTAAATTGAAGGTGTCTACAATCTTTGAGAAGTCTATGAATGTGTTGGTGATGTTGTGGTGGATTTTTCTATTGCAATGAGATAGATTTCTCACTATAACATTCTTCTTTCTTCTCTTGTTTAATTTGGAAGTGAGCCTTTGGTAATGAGCCCTTCTTTATTTTGGGCAGTGAGCCCTCCAACCGTGAGCCTTTTGTATTCAATTTTGAAATTACTTTATATTGTGAGCTAATCCTCATCATGGTTTTTACCTTCTTAGGTTTTCCATGTAAATATGGTGTTCTATTGTGTATGGTGCTGATGTGTTTCAATTATTTTATTTCATGCTAAATCATTCTAACAAATTAAGGGTTAATTAAGTTGATGTGGATTTGAATGTTTATGAGGGTTTCAAATGTTTTAATATACAACTAATTCACCCCCCACTTAGTTTCCTTGTGTGCATTCAACATTCCTAAGGATAGTCATGTCATGAACTAGTCCCATTTAGAACATACTTCTTCTCCTCCTAGTAGTCTTATTCAATGAGAAAAAGTATAATATGGTGACTCACAGTTGATCATTAAATAATCACCTTCGCTCTTGATTAAAAGTGTTGTGATTTGGTTGTTTCAACCTGTAGACACCAAAATCTGGTTTAAGCCTGCGACTTCAATATTCTTCATAATTTGTATTCTTCATGGTCATGATTAAATAATGTCAATTATTTAATTATTCTATATAGTCTTCATTTATTCTATTAATTAAATAATCTTAATTATTTAATTAATTCACACTCTTCTTTATTCTATCTGATTAATTAAATAAACACTTTTTATTTAATTATGTTACTAATTAACCTTATCCTTCTTGTCAAATTAAATAAATTCTTATTTAATTTCCCCTTTATCATATGTCAACTATAATTAAATAAATTATTTATTTATTTAATTATTCATTTAAACCCCTTCATCATTTAATTAAATAAATCATGTTTATTTAATTATTCTTCAAATATCAAATCTTGAATTAAATGAATTATTTAATTCATGAATTCTATTTTAACACATTCCTCTATATTTAGATAATTGTGAGTTATCTAAGTATTCACTTTTACTCGACTCAAAGATCTATTCAAATCGCTCAGTTAACTCTTGATTTAATGTCTGAGTGGTGTTCTTGAGTAATCTCTTCGTCAAATCATTCAATAGTCCAGTGCTAAATCATTTGCGTGTACATGCAGATTAATTAAATATTCCTATTTAATTAATTAAACCTTGTGCGTGCATTCGAATAGAGAGTTGCTTTAATCCATCTTTATCTTTGTCATGCAAAGATAATTCTTCTATTTTCAAATACCAAACTTGAAGATTAAATCATTTATTTAATCTTTAATTCTATTTCTTATTTATATCACTCATGTCATTACTAACTATTATCAGAATGCATGACTAATCAGTCAATCTCAACCGTCCGTTGATCTTTCAATCCTGGTCTGTCTCTTGATTAATCAATTTTCTATAAATTGATCTAGCCTTCATCATTCCAATCTCTCTCGAAATCTTATGAATTTTTAGAGCAACTATCTTGAATCTTCGATGTTTTGCTAAATCACTATCAGAGGCTATACTTGCATGAAATCTTAAAAATCTAAGGGAAATTATACTACAACAACAAAATGGAGAAGAGAAATCGAGATGATACATGGAAATATGTACATATTGGGTGAGATTGTTCAATTTACTTACGTTTTAGCTTTCCTTTGTTCTTTGTTGCTTAACATTAGAATGAATTTAGATTTGTATTGCATGTTTTCTCTGATCTATTTTCTTTCTGCACTTTCTGGACATTACATTTGGTGAACCTGACGTGAAGACACCATCTTCGCATATCCATAGAATTTTATTTTGATTTTTACAAGTTTTTCGTACGGAACGACGCATCAGCTTGACAAAACTCCGCAATTGACATTCGAAGACGCATCAACTTGAAAAAATGTCGCAATTGAAATTTGAAGTTGCATCAGTGTGACGAAGCAACACAATTGACTTTCTGAATCACATTTGACATCAAAAATGATGCATCTAGAAAATTCTGCTGCATTTGTCAATTCCTGAACCACAACTGACTGGTAAAATACTGCAATGCATTTGACAGAGAAAATGACGCATCCGACTAGTACATTCTTAGGTTTAGACTTTCAATTTACAGTTTCTTTTCGTGTTTTTATTTTTGCTAATCTTCTGTTTTCAGCATGTGTCTTGAGGAGTTAACAAAGTTTTTTGTAGATCGATAGTCGAAGATCAAAATCAAACTACTAACAAATCTTTCTGTAGAACACATGTCGAAGACCCTAGTTAAATTTTTGAAACAAATTTTTTGGTAGTGTAGCAAATCTTTCATTTAGATTAAAATTAACAAGTGTCTACTGTGTTTGGTCTAAAAGCACAACTTTGTAATTACCCTCACGATTTGGTACATCGAAGTATCCTCTCCCCTTGCGCATCTGTGCGATCTTGGGTGTAAGAGAAATGGTTACCAACTCTAGAACTTGGGCCTATTCTGGTGGGAAAAATTACTCACCCCAGGATGACTCAGACCGGTAGCACCCTGAACCCGAGGGACTTCCAGCCGGTATATAAAAGTGGATTCTTGGGGAAAGCCCAAGAATCACACATATGGTTATGATGAGATAGATCCGAAAGGGGACTCTCGCCGCATGGATCATGCCCTACAAACGGAATGCCCGTATTAAACACCTTTTGTATTAGAGACCAACCATTTTTTGCTGTTGCTTGGTATAGTGTAGGGTATAGTATCATTTCGAAAGACACTCACTATTGATCCCCTTGAGTAGAGATAGTAGTTCTTGGGAGGTCATTGCCCACAGAATTCAAAATTGGTGTGCTCGAATGACGTTAATGAGCCGTGGAGGGGAGCCATTGCCACCAAATTTCTAAGCTATCTGCTCTCGAGAAGGAAAGGTGTTTATCACCAATTTGAGGAATTTCGGTGGGCTATATCAAGTATACAAACCCTTGGCCTATTGGCCTATTAGGGTGTGCTTGTCTTTTGTCATATTACACGTTCTTTGAGTCCAAAATCAAACTGAAAATGATTTGTTTTATGATTGTCTTTGTTTGCTGGAATTTGATCACTGAAAATACACAAAGAGTCACAACTATTCACCAGAAAGTCGCAATTGATTTTTAGAGTCACATCTGTTTAATTTTGAGTCGCATCTATCTAGCGTAGAGTCACATTTGCTAGATTAGCTTGCATCTGATTTGCGAAAAACTACATATGTTATATTCTAATTCGCAATTGCCTTTACGAGTCACATCTGTTAGAAAGTTAACTGAATATGTCAGTGTTAGACATTGAACTTTATCAGGGACACACAATTGATCATCAGAAAACCACAACTGTGAAACCTAACCACAAATGTTAAACTGAACTGCATCTGTGAAATCCTACGATGCATTTTCCTGATTACAAAACCAGAATTCAGGTCACTATCCAGTCAACACGGTTATACTAGTTTTTCAATTGTCTTTCCACAAGCAATCCTTGAACAGGAACCTGAAATGATTTGCTCAATTTTGCATCCTTTAGGTTCATTTAATCATTACCATAGTTGTCCTAATTCAGATTTTTCTCTCATCTTAGAATACATTTTTTCCTTTAGAGTAAACTTCTAGGAAGGTTAGTTTTACAAACTTTAGGATAGGTCTACCATCTACACTCTAGAAAAATCATAGCATCAATGAAATCTGTCATTGAATCTAGTCTTATCATTTTAACCTTTTTCCTACAGAGAGTCCATCCCAGCTCATCAGTCTAGTTAGGAAACTCAACTTGTCTTTGATCCTCATCCTACATTGGTTCCTTGACTTAACTAAATTGACGCATTGGTTAGACTTTAGGTAGTTGGTCCCTTCATCTTGGGTTTATAGAATTGATTACTTTAGAGCCTTGCTTAGACTTTGCATCTTTTAGACTAGTTTCATCCTAGAACATTCCTTATTTTGCATTCAAAAAATCCCAAAAACATAGACTAGAGTCATATTGTCCATAGACGTAGTTTTGCATTCCTTGCATATTGAGCTTATCTTACATGGTTGAAACTAGGTCTAAGAGAAAAGAGAGAGAAAATATTTCAAACCCAAATGAATTCATCAATCCATTCTCCACTAGACCTCACAGGACTTTATTAGATAAATTCACCACTAGAAACACTCAAGGACACATTACAGTAGAAGACATAGAGGTTTCCACACAAGACCCTAAATTTTCCTCTTTTGTGGATGAGTACCTAGCAAACAATCGTCAACGATACTTAGCCAAATTGCTAGCCGAAGGTGCTACCTTACCCACAAGATTCGATATTATCACCTTACAAACTCAACCTACACAAGGGAAAAACACAACGACTGCCAATACTACTATACCTCAGGTAAATACAACCATATTATCTAGCATACCTACATAGAGTACAACATTCCATACGTCTCCATTTGGTACATCTGGCATGACAACGAGATTTAACTTAAATATAGGGGAATCATCATCCACTCCCTTCAGTCCTCTTGTTGGGAGTAAAAGATCTAAAACATCAGCTTCTACACCAAATGTCACTATCACGAATACCATACCACAGTCAACGACCATACCTAGTGTTCAGGTCACTAGTACTATACCACGGATTACACAAATAGGAGGCATTCCCTCATTCCAATACGGCAATTAGAATCCATTCTCCCAGATTGTCAGTCAGAATCCATTCACACAGATTCTGAATCAAAATCCATTTTCCCAGATTTCAAGTCAACACCAATTTACATAGATTTCAAATCAAAATCCCTTCTCACAGCACAGTACTTAGAATCCATTCACACAGATCCCAAGTCAAAACCAATTTATGTAGATTCCAGACCAAAACACATTTACCAACATTCTAAATCCAAACCCACCTCAAATACCAACATTCAATCAAAACCCATCACGAGACCTTGGATTTCAGAGTACATACACGGATCCACATAATTTTCCCAACACATCATTGACCCAGGTTGATGTCTTACAAACACAAATGTAGGCACTAAAAACACAAATGAACAACATGGCGGTGTCAACTAAGATATCCTTTTCAATAAAGGACATATGCCCATTTCCCTTTGATAGATCATTGTGCATGACCCCTTTCCCTCATGGGTATGTCATACCAAATCTTCCTAAGTACAATGGCAAACAAAATCCAATAGAACATATAAGGGAATTTTATACCATATGCTCAGATGTCGCTTATGACCCCACGTATCTTATGAGACTATTTCCAAGAAGTTTTGTAGGATTGCACTAGAATGGTTTTTAGGACTAGAATATGGCATCAGATCTTGGGGTGAACTGGCTGAGAAGTTTGTTGAGCAATTCTCCTTCAACATGGACCATGAAATAAATATAGCAACCATGTGTCACACACCACAAGACGAAGGTGAAACATTCATCACTTTCTTCCAGAGATGGAGGACTATAGCTAGCCGGTGTCTTGTCGAGATACCTGAAAAACAAAAAGTTACTATGTTCCTGGAAAACTTTCATGCAAAACTAAGGAGTAACTTAAGGGTACATTGTTGTACATATTTTTCGGAACTAGTGGAAAAAAGGGTTATAATAGAAAAGGATCTCATTGAAAAAGGTGAACTTAAGACATCAAAATCCAATAGAAATTTGATCATGCAAAACACCCCCACTGATAGAAACAGATTTTGGTCTTGCAACAAAAATGTCACCAATGATGGGGTATTTGATGCTAAAACAGTACAAGAAGGGCCACTCATCACATTACAAGAACCTCACACTTCTTCCAACACGCTTAATGTTGTCAATTAACCTCCTAACATGGTCCAAAATACTCAACGTCCACAACAACAAAGGAGGTTTCAAAAATGTGAGTTCACTCCCTTAGGGGAACCCATTGATTCCGTATTCAAACAACTGTTACAACATAATCTTATACAACTGCATGAACCAAGACAATACGATCCAGGAAAATTTAAACCAATTTGGTGGGATGACAATTCCTTTTGTGATTATCATAGAACTAAGGGACATAACCTACAAAACTGTCGACAACTGAAGAATATCATACAGGATCTTGTCGAAAGGAGAATAATTGAAGTGGGTGGACAGAAACTAAAGTCATCAAACACTGATCATCAAGTCTTTTCTCATCCATTACATGACCATGAGAAAGGAACTATTCCTAGTTTGAGTACTAAGACCAATATTTCAGCCAACTATGCGAGTATCAAGCATGATTATAATAGTGGAAAAACCATTCATTACCTTCGCGTTGCCGATGGGAATATCAATACCATTACTATCAATACAAATCCCGATTGCACGGTCAATACTCATCGTACTAAGATCACTATCCAAGGCCCTCCATTGCAGCAAACACCATAGCCTTCCAAGTCACAATATAACCTACTTGACCAGTTGGGGAAGACCCCAGCCCAAATCTCAATCTTAGAACTATTGCGCATATCTCCTGAGCATCGATCTATTCTAGACAAGGCTTTACAAAACACCACGGTCCCTAATGATCTTGATGTCAATCGTTTCTAGGAAATGGTCAGCTACTTGACTAATAACCATCATGCCACATTTTTTGAACAAGACTACGCAACTGAAAAGACGAATCATAACAATCCTTTGCATCTTGAAGTCCTTGTTGATGACACCAAAGTTAGACGAGTCTTGGTAGATGAAGGATCAGGGTTAAATCTGTGCACTTTAAAACTAATTAAGGCATTAGGTTTCTTAGAAGCATGCATAGACACAACCAAAAGTATTGTCATTAAAGCTTATGATGATGAAGAATGAAAATAAAAGGGGGTGGTAACACTTCCTATCAGAATTGGTCCTGTAGTAATGGAGACAAAGTTCCAGGTCTTGGATCTCACCCTTATAACCTTCTACTAGGTAGACCATGGATTCATGCCATGGAGGTGGTCCCTTCCACATATCATCAGTGTCTTAAATTATCTTACAATGGCAGAAAAATAAATATAGATGGTGACCCAGATCCATTCCAATATTGCACCAATCTAAAAGAGATCCCCCAATGCCAAGTGCCAGTAAACCAAGAGGCTTCATCTTCCAATCCATCTTCCTATGTTGATCCATCCACACTCACTCGAACATCTATTTCACCCTCAATTCCTACCACTCCTAGGGTTGAGATCCAAGACAAGGGTTGTGGAGACTATTACATGATGACATCTTATTGTGTTAGCAATTTGATTCCTCCTAAGTCATACGGTTTACCTATATCAAATAGGGGATAGTCTATGGTCACTATACATGTTCCTCCCATGACAAATTTCACTAAATGGGGAGAATTAAGCAAAGTTGTAGATACAGAAGATGTCACTTCCTGGTTGTACAAGGAAGATGATGAAGAACCTCTCTCACTTGCTCACATTCCCATAGATCTATATGGAAAGGGTTTCACAATCATGCAGAGCAAGGGATATGATGGACATAGTGGTTTAGGCTTAAACCAAGATGAGAGGATTGAACTAATATTTGTTTCTCAGTGGCCAAAAGGCGTGGGGCTAGGGTTTCAACCGATTCAGATTTGCATTCCTAGTACCACATCACCCTTACTTGAGGAAGTAAGTTCTTTAGAAGATATTAAGACATCTCACAAACCATTGGACCAATATCACTGTGACTCCCCCAACTCCAACGACTATGAGTGGGATTCCCTATCCTCTACCTCTTCCATGGACCTTGACAAGTTATTTGGAGAACTTGAATTAATGTTAAGATCATCACCAAATCCATTGAATTCTTGTCCACCAAAGAAAATGACAAAGGAGGAGTGGTTTAAACACTATTATTGGGAATCACTTGATCCTACCTCTTGGAAACCCGATACATCTATTTCAAATAACCAAACCTTGGCATTAGGCCCACCTCTCAATCCACCTAGACCTAAACCTAAGAGAAAACAAGACTTAGTACAAGACTTTTGTGACCATATGAATAACTCAATCCTTACCTTGACCTCGTTAAACTTTGATAACTCCGACAAGGACATGCCCTTAGTTTATCCCCAACTCATTGATTGGGACCGGCAAGACACACCCATCTTGGACATTTTTGAGAACGACGAAGCAATTGCTGAGTTCCTGGGATTACGTGAAGGCATACCTAATGGTGATCACAAGGCTGGTTTTACCATTGACTTTGACAACAAAGCATATTTAGGGAATCTGTTCAACCCTTCAGTCACAAAAATGAGAAAAATAATAAACAACATAAAAAGAATGATTCTCTAGGTGAAAACCGAAAGGCACCTTTAGACAATGAAAAAGTAAAAAGAAAGGACACATCCGAAGGTGAAAACCTCTCTGAGGCACCTAAGGATGGAGGTTTGAACATTCTCCTCGTTGCATAGCAAAAATCACCCATGCTCATTGAAGAATGAGTAGAATTCAACATAGGTACAAAAGAGAATCCCCGACTGGTTTATTTTGCAGCGTCATTGACAACAAAAGAGAAGCCAAAATTCCACAACTTCTTTGCAAAGAGACAAATAAAATTTTCCTTGTCTTATGCAAACATGCTTGGGTTGGATCCTAAACTTGTTCTACATCACTTACCCTTACAACTAGGTGTCAAACTAGTGAAACAAAAATTGAGGAAAATGCATCCACAGATTACTTTACTAGTCAAGGCAGAACTCAAGAAATTGTTAGACGTTAGTTTCATTAGATCAATCGACTATGCAGATTGGATTTCCAATCTTTTACCAGTCACTAAACCAACAGGGGTCATCTACATCTACACCGATTTTAGAGATATCAACAAGGCTTGTCCTAAGGATGACTTCCCTTTGTCTAACATAGACATGATAGTGGACATGACAACAGGGTATGAGATGTTGTCCCTTATGGATGGATTTTCAGGATATAACCAGATCAAAATTGCAATTGAAGAACAACCTAAGATAGCTTTCACTTGTCCTTGGGGAACATATTGCAGGAAAGTTATGCCCTTTGGACTCAAAAATGCTGGAGCAACCTATCAATGTGCCATGACCACCATCTTTCATGACCTAGTACACACTCTTATGGAGGATTATGTCAATGACCTTATTGTTAAATCCAAGACAAGGGCATAACATTTACAAGTTGTAGGCAAGATATTTCAAAGGTTGGAGAAGTATAAAGTGAGACTCAATCCCAAGAAATGTGTGTTTGGAGTCAAGTCAGGAAAGTTATTAGGCTATATCATTTCCAAACAAGGCATTGAAGTGGATCCGGATAAGGTAAAATCAATCATAGACATGCCTCCACCCACTAATCTTAGTCAACTAAGGACACTACAAGGAACACTACAATCCATCAGAAGATTTATAGTGTAGTTAGCAGATAAGACACATCCTTTTCAACATCTATTGAAGAAAGGGATACCGTTTGCATGGATAGCTAGGTGCGGAGAGGCTTTTCAACTGATTAAGGAATATTTACTCACACCACCAGTCTTAATGCCACATGTTGAAGGAAGACCATTGATTCTTTATATCACAACAACCCATCCATCACTCGGAGCATTGCTTGCACAAAATGATGATGAAGGTCATGAAAGGGCAGTCTATTATATCAATCAGACTTCTGTAGGTTATGAGCTCAACTATAGTACCATTGAATGTGCTTGTCTTGCAGTAGTATTTGCTACCCAAAAATTGAAGCACTATATGCTAAACCATCAAAAAATGTTGATTGCTAAAATAGATCGTCTGAAATATCTTTTCAGCAAGGTAGCATTAATAGGGCGACTGGCCAAATGGGTTATGATACTTAGTGAGTATGATATCCAGTATGTAGAAAGAAAGGATATTAAAGGACAAGTCATTGTTGATCAGTTAGCCGACACACCAATACAAGTAGATCACCCATTAGTTGCAAAGTTTCCTGATGAGTTTATATTTACAATTGACACAAACATAACATGAAAACTGCACTTTGATGGCTCACGTACAAATCATGGCTTAGGGGTTGGTATACTGTTTATCACACCACATGGTGATTCCATCCCTAATTCATTCAGGATTGCATTCCCATGTACTAACAACATAGCAAAGTATGAAGCTCTAGTAACAGGGCTACGCATGGCAGTCAAGTGGAAAATTAAGAATCTACAAGTATATGGCAATTCTCAACTAGTAATCAGACAAGTAAATGATGATTATGAGACTAAGGATGAGAAGCTTGCTCCCTACAAACACATGGCTGATAGCTTTAAAGAGTACTTTGACAAAGTCAAATTTCATCAGATACCTCATATTTTAAACAGGGTAGTAGATGCTATGGCTACAATTGCATCACTTCTCGACATCCCTAACAACGTGCCTAAGTTTGAATTCTTGGTAGAATAGCTTTTGGTCCTAGCCTACGATATCCCAGATTTTGAAATGGTGTGTGACATTGTTGGTCCTGATTCCCCATGGTACAAATAAATCTATGACTACCTTCATGCCGAAGTCATACCCACTAGCCTATCAAATAACCAACATAGGGCATTCCTCTACAAGTCAACCTAATACACCATCATCAGAGACACCCTATATAGATGTGCCTTAGATAATACCCTATTGAGATGTCTTGATTCTACTGAAGCACAAGCAACCTTGCGTGAGGTGCATGAGGGTATATGTGATTCCCATTCTAGCGGTCCTACCTTAGCCATAAAGATTATGAGATTGGGTTATTACTGGCCTACTATGGAAAAAGACTCATATGTCTTTGTAGCAAAATGTCATCAATGCCAAGTTCATGGAGACTTGATACATGCACCAGCACCAGAGCTTCGTCCTATAATGTCACCATGGCCCTTTTCCCAATGGGGACTTGACCTCATAGGTAAGATCCACCCCACATCATCCAATGGACACAAATTCATTATCACTGCCACTGAGTATTTTACGAAGTGGATTGAAGCCATTCCTATGACATACATTACTAACACACAGATTTCTAAATTTATCCTGAACTATATCATCTATCGGTATGGTGTCCCTCAGTCCATAATTACCGATAATGGCTGCCCATTTAAGAATCAAGAAGTCTACCATCTATGTGATGAATTTCATATTCAACATCACTTTTCCACTCCATACTACCCACAAGGTAACGGCCAAGTAGAGGTGTCTAACAAAACCATCATTAGAATCCTCAAGAAGACTGTCAATGATGCTGGCCGTGACTGGAATTTACAAATTAATCCTACCTTATGGGCTTATCGCACAAGTATTCGTACTCCCACTAGTGCCACTCCCTATTCACTAGTATTTGGTTCTGAAGCTATTCTTCCTATTGAGGTCGAGATTCCTTCCCTAAGGGTATCCTTGAAAGGCCACATTGATGATGAAGAGTACCGAGTATCGAGACTCCATGAGCTAGATTTCCTGGATGAGCAAAGACAAAAGGCACTAGACCATCTCCAAGCACATCAGAATCACCTTCGTCATAGCTATAATAGGAAGGTTTTGCACATAAAATTTGACATTGGTGACCTAGTTTTAATGGAGAACCCAAAGAATCAAGCAGAAAGAGAAAAACCAAGAAATTTTGAACCTAACTGGTTAGGACTGTATATTGTTACATAAGCCTTTGGATCAGGAGTGTACCAACTCTCTACTCCTGAAGGGGATCCATTGTCCTCGCCAATTAATAGTCTTCATCTGAAGAAGTTCTACACATAGCTTCTGAGGGCCTTGTCTCATTAGTCAAAAATACAAAAAAAAAAAAAATTGTTACCAAGGTGAAAACCACTTTGGTGGCCCTTTGGATAGGTACCATGGTGAAAACCTGGAAAATAGGCACCATGTGTACTTGACTCTACTCCTTTGTCTACTATTATTCTAATCTAGCCTACCCTGTACATACTATCTATCCCTGTACATAGTCCTTATCCCTGTACATACACCCTATCCCTATACATAGTCCACTTCCCTGTACATAGTCCACTACCTTGTACGTAGTCCTTATCCCTGTACATACTACCTATCCCTATACATATCCCTTATCTTTCGTATCCATCACTTGTATATACCATTCATAATAAGTGGTAGTCTTTCCCATAACTTGAGATGATTGACATCGAGTGCATTTCATATCCCCCATTTTACCCTAGTCATAATCAATTGGTCTTATACTCGACTAGGGGCAAACACTTGACATGTGTCATATTGATTCTTCCATTGGATGTGTTGATGACGTAAAACCATAGAAAAATCCACAAACATTGCAAAATGTCTTGAGAAAATACAAAAACATCAGAAAACTTCAAAAAGACAAAAAAATCAAAACATGTCAAAATCCAAAAAAAAATAGAGTCAGAGTCTGTCGCACTTGTCTGTATTTCTCGTTGGTCAAACTACATTGCCTCTACAACTGGACGTAGGCAAGACCATCTGCCGATGTGCCCCCAAGGCATTAGGTTAGTCCATTTAGGTTAGTTTGTATAAAATCATGATTCAATCCATATGCCTATATGACAAGGTCATTGTTCATGTCAAACTATGAGGTCTCTGCGTGTATAACATAGGCAAGGCCATCAATTGATGAGCCCCTGAGGCCGCACTAGGTCAGTCCATTAGGGTTTGTCACATTCACTTTCACACACGTCTTCTATTTGTAGTTAGTCTTGTCAGTCAAAGTCAAGTTGAACTACGAGGTCTCTGCATGTATAACATAGGCAAGGCCATCAATTGATGAGCCCCCAAGGCCGCACTAGGTTAGTCCTTTAGGGTTTGTCGTCACACATAGTTAATTGTCAACACATCATATCAAGTCATGCATCAATCTGGTGAACAAGTTAGCAATGTCTCTAAGTCAAATCAAACAACTTTCCAAATGATACAATCAAAATAGATCAACTAATGTCTGCTACAGGATGTGTCCTTCCTGGAAATAGACATCATCACAACAATCAACCTGTATCTTGTTCAGGATGAGTCCTTCCTGAATACAACTATCAACAAAACAATCTATGTCTTATACAAGATGAGTCCTTCATGCATATCGACATTTTCAAACAATCAAACATAGCCTTACACAGGTTATCACATCAACAACATCTAACTTAATGTCTTATATGATACATGTCTTTCTAAAACCAGGCTTTGTCATGCCTTATATAGATAGTCATAACATCGAAACCAGACTCATAGTCTTATTCGGTATGTGTATCTCCTAAAATCAAGCTCTATCAATCAATCCTTCTATCAATCAAAACAAATCAAACAAACAGATCAAGTTTTGGAAAATCTTTTACTGACTTTTTGACTTTATGGCTTACTTATCTTATCTTTTCATTTGACTTTATGATTGGAATTATGTTACTAGCGTTCTCAAGGATGTCCCATGAAGGATTTGGAGAAGCCACGATGTATCAGAATTCTGTTTTCCTTGACTTCTCTTTGTCAACTATCTTTTAACTTTTATTTTTGAGTCATGTTACTACTTTCCTCAAGGATTTCCCATGAAGGATTTAGAGGAGCAATGACGTCTCATGACCCATCTTTTCTTTTGTTTTTTGTCTGTGGTTTGTCTTAACAAAAATACTGGGGCAACTTGTGCCCTTAGTATGAGTTAACGAAAATCCTTGTTTGTGACTATTTGTTGTGAGCAAGTGGATGACCTTGCACACCTTGATCTATGTCATATCATGGTGTTTGTCTCCATTTGTATTAGTCCCAGCCAATGATGATAAAGTGCAATACCTTTTGTGATACAACGAAACATCAAAGATTGCTAATACTAACATCCATCGCATCTCTTTCAAATATTTCTCAATCTTTATTTCCGCACTAATAGTTCTTCTTTCTTGCATTATAACGGAGTCCTGTGACACACAACAATATAAGTCATCCTGCATACACATACATGTTAGAATAATACATACATATAGGAATTTATCATATCTAGGATATCATGGCATAATAGACATTCATCATCATACAATACATATCATAAGCATTCCCATTACATAACCCTTTGAGCTCTGTGAATCTCTACTCAATCTCCTATCTCTGAGCTATGGCCTAATCTCTGTCCATGATGGCTTTGTCCCTCTCCATCTATAACACATCTCTCTCAGACATCAAGCCCCTCATATGCTCCTCCAAGGATGCAATTTGGGCACACAATGTAGCCATATCAGGATCAACTGCCCCTGTTTCATCCTGTCTGGCCCTCGGTACACCATCCTCCTCCTCATCCAACTCCTCTAGAATCTTGTCCCAAATCTCTCTCTCATGATCATCATCCTCCTCATCATCCTCTTGATAAGCACCCAGCAAGCCCAAGGCATCAATCTCTATCTCCTCCTATACAGGGATATCTAGAATGGCCTCCTCTGCGGGCTGCTCCTCCTCTCTGCCGATCTCAACATCCACCTCCTCCCCTCCTCTACCAATATCTAGCATGGCCACATCCTCCTCTCCTCATTCCTCCTCACATATCGGTGACGGTGGTGGCCCTCATCCCTTCTATCCATGTCTCCCTCTCCTACCACCTCGTTGATCACCTCCACCATCACCACGACCTCCTCCACCTCTTCACCCTCTGCCTCTGCCACGCCTACCGCACGGTCATGTCCCTCGCTACTCTATCAGTGTTGGATGCTCTAGATCTGTCAAGGGAATCAACCTATGCACAACCCACCACTAATCATACTCCTCTATGGTACCTAGGTATGCCATACCATATCTCCACCCCCAAGGAACTGTGTGCAATGCATCAATGTCTACCTTAGCTGCAGCTACTGGAATCTATGGACCCCATAGGGGGATCTCTCATTATGACCTCACAAACTCAGCCCGTCCTCTCAGCATATCATGTACCTCTCCGAATTGTCACAGGACACGATCTGGCAAGTGACGCTCTATGATGTGGACATGTGAAACAATCTGCCCAATCAAGTACTATGTCTAGCAAAAAAAGGAAAATGCCCATCCTCGTCTGACCACTCTGCACATCCTAGGTATGGTCTCCATGTAAACTGAACCATAGTATCTATGGCATGCCTAAAGTATCCTGTATCTCCTACGTGGTGCTGAGTGTTCGCCCCCACATAATGGAAGGCATAAGGAGCTCCATATGGTACATCTACTGTCACTGGTGGCTGAAAGATCACAATGTGTTCCCACGCCCATACCATCAGGAGCGTGGTACCACAACTCATGGAATGAGCCTCTTGGTAGGCTATATCATGTAAATGAAAATATAACATCCCAAGAAGACAGGGACCCCAAGCATACACCACTCGTCGCTCTAGCATCCCTACTAACATCTCCCCCAACCTACAGGAAAACCATGACCTCGACGGTCAGGAAGCATTATCCCACCTATCAGTGTGCATAATAGACAATCCAACTGCCTATATCTCTACACTAATACACGCCATCTAATCTCATAATGATCCATCCCTAACTACTTGACATCAGCATGTGGGTGATATTGACACATCTCAGTAATACCCCTTTGGGTATCGTAGCTCACCCTCATGCCTTTGATAGGAAGTCTCAAGATCCTATAGACATCCTCCAACATAACTATAGCCTCTCCAGTAGGTAGGTGAAAGGAAGACGTCTCCGAGTGCCACCACTCACATAGTGCTGTCAATAAACCTCAATTTTCCTGAATCTAGGGCATGTGTGTAATGTGAAGAAGACCTAGGTGCCATAGGAACCATCACTCTACACTTTGCAAGCTGTCTCTGAAGTGAAAATTCGTTGGTCTCGACTCTCGTGTATATACTATGTCTAACACAACTTGCAATGGCATTATACATGCCTCATATCAGCATCAAACATCTGTCCTAGTGCAAAATGACTAAATTAACTGCTATTCAAATGTGTCATTATTTTGCACATGCGTCATTCTTTTACACCTATGTCATTCTTTTGCACATGCGTCGTTATTTTACATATGCATTGTAGGAAAATCAAATGCGTTATTTGAATACACATATGCGTAACTATTTTTCAAATGTATAACTCTACAATGCATATGTGTGCATAATCAAACATATGTCTACGAACAATTACCTATCAAATACAAATGCATTGAAATAAATGCAAATGCGGCTATTTTAAATGCACATGCGATGTTATTTATCAAATGCATTGCAGTAAACCACAAATGCGTCGAACCGCACAAAATCTACGCTACTTATCTACGCGATCTTACACATGCATTGATCCGCATACAAATGCGTCGTTTGCGCACTCACATGCGATGTTTTAAGAAAATGACGCATAACTAAAATTTGAATTAAATGCATAAAAACACGTGCAAATTAAAATTTTCAACTGTCAAGTTTAGGATACATATTGGGGGTCTGTGTTGGCTAGCCGCCTGAACGTCTAGATCCCGTATGCTCGATGGTGTGTGTTCAGAAGAAGAGACATCGTTGCTATGGGTGCGGAGAAAAATCTCAATTCTCAAAGCTAGGTGGGTGAAAATGAATTGGTTTTTACCCCAATTTCTATTTATACCTAGGGTTTTGGTGGCATTCTTTTCTACTGGCCACGTCAACTTTTGATTTCAATCAACCCATACCCGTCCATACCACTTCCAAATTCAATTCCGTCAACTCCACTATATTTCTGGCTATCCAATGGACTAATCAGGATTATTTCCAAATTTTTCTGAATTTTTTCCAAAATTTGTCCATTTTCCCGAGGGGGAATACCTTCACTTGTTTTACATTGGGGCATTACTGGGGCATATTTCTTATTGATTTTCTTTGACACAACGTCGAAATGACAATGTATCAAAGAGGGGAAAATGTAGACACCAAAATCTGGTTTAAGCCTGCGACTTCAATATTCTTCATAATTCGTATTCTTCATGGTCATGATTAAATAATGTCAATTATTTAATTATTCTCTATAGTCTTCATTTCTTCTATTAATTAAATAATCTTAATTATTTAATTAATTCACACTTTTCTTTATTCTATCTGTTTAATTAAATAAACGCTTTTTATTTAATTATGTTACTAATTAACCTTATCCTTCTTGTCAAATTAAATAAATTCTTATTTAATTTCCCCTTTATCATATGTCAACTATAATTAAATAAATTCTTTATTTATTTAATTATTCATTTAAACCCCTTCATCATTTAATTAAATAAATCGTGTTTATTTAATTATTCTTCAAATATCAAATCTTGAATTAAATGAATTATTTAATTCATGAATTCTATTTTAACACATTCCTCGATATTTAGATAATTGTGTGAGTTATCTAAGTATTCACTTTTACTCGACTCAAAGATCTATTCAAATCGCTCAGTTAACTCTTGATTTAATGTCTGGGTGGTGTTCTTGAGTAATCTCTTCGTCAAATCATTCAATCATCCAGTGCTAACTCATTTGCATGTACATGCAGATTAATTAAATATTCCTATTTAAATAATTAAACCTTGTGCATGCATTCGAACAGAGAGTTGCTTTAATCCATCTTTATCTTTGTCATGCAAAGATAATTCTTCTATTTTCGAATAACAAATTTGAAGATTAAATCATTTATTTAATCTTTAATTTTATTTCTAATTTATATCACTCATGTCATTACTACCTATTATCAGAATGCATGACTAATCAGTCAATCTCAAATGTTCGTTAATCTTTCAATCCTGGCCTGTCTCTTGATTAATCAATTTTCTATAAATTGATTTGGTCTTCATCATTCCAATCTCTCTCGAAATCTTATGACTTTTTAGAGAAACTATCTTGAATCTTCAATGTTTTTCTAAATCACTATCATAGGCTATACTTGCACAAACTCTTGAAAATCTGAGGGCAATTATACTACAACGGAAAAATGGAGAAGGGCAATCGAGATGATACATGGAAATATGTACATATTGGGTGAGATTGTTCAGTTTACTTACGTTTTAGCTTTCCTTTGTTCTTTGTTGCTTAACATTAGAATGCATTTAGATTTGTATTGCATGTTTGATCTGATCTATTTTCTTTCTGCACTTTCTGGATGTTACACAACCTCTACCTTGCAACCGTCCACAGTCCTTATGCTATGAGTTGGAAAACCTTTTGTTGCGGGTTAACAACCTTTATTGTTGCAAGATGCTAGCTTTGTTCCTAAGGCATCCACATTATTAACAATCATAATTAAATATATAATTATACTAAATCCCATAGAAATTCATGCATCCATACAAATATATATCGACATAACTCATTTCTATTTCCACATACTTAAGTCTATTTTTAAAGTGTATGAAAGATATACAAAAGATATATAAAATCTCGGTAATGTCTGCGAATCTTAGCAGATGAAGTGATAAAAAAAAACAATGAAGGAAAAATAGCCATTAATTGGACCCATCACATGGGAGTACACAAGTGCTAATCTTGATTTGATCCTCAACCATGTCTTGAACTTTGTGCTAATTTTAAATTCCCTCTGATTTGTTATTGCTAGATTAGCTAGTAGAGGTCTACTTCTTGATTTCCTTCGAGATATACATGTTGCAAGGTGAATTCATCTAAAGAGTCCAATATAGGCCATGCCTCTTAAGGGTGTTGAAAAATTTCTAGTTAGGGGTGGTTCTTTTCCCTAAGGCATTGCTAATTTCATTAATTCTTGATGATAAATTATGAAGTCTCACATTCCAAGTGCTTAAGTTTTTACTTTATTATTGGTATTAGAATGAAGTTTTTTATTTGTGCACAAATTAAGTTTCTATCTTCATTCTAGATTATACATTTTATTTTAGAAGAGTTTGAATTCTCTTTAGATACTTCATTAAAGTTCATTTTGATCCATCTTCTTGATGGCATAATTCATTGATAATTCTTGTGATACTTATCATTAGCTTCAAGATTGCTTGTACTAATGTTTGAGGGAAGTCTTAAGTGCTTCCAAATTTTAAACTTTTTCTTGTTTGAAAAGCTGATGATTTTATAATAAACAACTTAGGGTTGAACCTTTGATTGAACCACCTTTTCAATTGTCACTTCTAATGTGTAAGCAAAAGAAACATCATCCATCTATTTTCCATAACAAATCTTTCTATTACATTTCTTCCAAAATCTTCCAAATAAATTTTTAAAAATATATTATACAAAATAACATACATATAATATTTTATATATAATTAAAAAGATCACATCATAATTTGTTTGACATACTCGATGGGATATGTTTTGAATCAACTTTCCACATAGATTGAAGAATATATTCTTCATCATGAAATATATATTTCTTATCTTGAATAAGATAATGAAAGTGGCATTCTTATGAAATTAGTGTTATATATGCAACTATCTATACTTTTTTAAATCTATTAATAGGCTAAAATGCCATTCCACGTATATATGCAATTATATAGTTGTAGATGTTGAATGATAATATAAATTCAATGAATAAGAATGCCTAGAAAGGAATCTTGAAAGTGCTTTATGTTCATGCTAAGTGCACATGTTCTTGAGTATGTTTGTTGGGTCTTTTTTCTTTCTAATTTTTTTTTTTTTAAAATCTTTTTACAATTTTTTAATTTTCCTCTTTTAAGTTAGGTACATCATATATTAGAAATGTTTAAAAAAATGTTGTTTGTCTTAAAAAGTGGATGTATTGGAATATATTTTATGATTTTTTTAAAATTTCCTCTTTTAAATTAGCTACATCATATATTAGAAATGTTTAAAAAATTGTTGTTTGTCTTAAAAGTGGATGTATTGGAATATATTTTATGATTTGAAAATCTTCTTTTCATTTATTTTTTATTATTGATATTTTACAAAGGATTGATGTTTTCTATTTTTTAAAGTCACTTAGTATTTGGATCTTTGACTCATGAAACTTGCATTATTATTTTTATCATATTATATTGGGACTCCTAAGTGGTTGGTATTAGTGGGAATGTAAATTTAATTCTAATTCATCTTTATGGGTGTTTTTAGTCACTTTTGCATGGGCTTCTATAAATAAATATCAACATATAGAATTCAAACTTATAAGGAAATTCTTTTTAATTGTGGGTGTAAACAATTATTTTATATGTTGGGTATGTACATTTGTATTGTATTGTATCTTTATTAGCAATATAACATTCTCATTTGCTTCTTGTTTTAGAAGAATTTTTAGTATTGCAAAAAATTCTTGTTCTTGTGAAGTTGTGTTGGTAGCTTCAACATAGTATTAGAGCTCCATTTTTATGAGCCCCTTCTTTTTTAAGAATTTTTATTAAAGTATTTTATTTGGTGTGTTCTAGTCCAAATTTGACCTCACGGTTGAGTCCAAAAAAAATCATTTTTTTTTAATCAATAGTAAAATTGATAGGATTGAGCAATTATAATTGAAAGATATTTTTCTAAGGGCTTCATCATTTTCAATTGTATGGTGACTATACAACCCACACAATAATACAATCCATGTGGGTTATAGTATTCTATGTAGTCACTGTGTAGATCTAGTTTTGTTGGATTATTCTATGATATATGATGTCTGCATCAACTTTGCATATTTTCTAGTGTAATCAAGGAAAAAAATCTTTATAATATCTAATGTTTTATTTAATATTTTCATTACACATTAGTGAACCTATTGTCTTGGACCTTTGGTACTTGTACTATACCCATAGGTAAGTTGCACGATTGGTAGGTGTTTGTAATGAGCCAAACATAAATTTTTAGATATAATATCATATATTAATTTGAATTTTAAATAATTTTCACAAAACTTGCACAATACATCAAAAAAAATAATTAGGTAGCAACAAAAATGCATAGTTTCATTTCAAATCATTTTCCAAATAAAATACATCATATAATATAAATGGGAATATAAAGGACTGATATTACAGTAATTCCAATGTTTGTAATAGGCCAAAAATAATATTACAAAAGCAAGGAACAAATAGATATAGAACCACACACACAACAAGCAATTACCATTCCCAAACATTTTCAAACTACATCCAAAGTTCTCTTGCAACAACTACATCCAAAAGATGAAATATTGGGCTCTGATTCACTAGCCAATACATAACCACAAAACACCATTAGCTAAAAAAAATTCTTAAAATTGATTTCACCCTTATAGATAGATCTGGTGAGTTTTCCTTCATAGATTCTCACAATAAAATGCCCAATTTTGATAGAAACATAAAAGAGAAGTACCACAACAAAGTTAAAGACATAAATTGTTGAAGAAAACCTAGAAATATTATGTTGGGAGAATGAAGAAGGTGCCCTTCATTTTGGTTTTCATTGATGCCAACATTGGTTGGTAACTATCTATAAAATTTGTATCTTGATCCAAAAATCTTTGCAGTAAGAGGAAACACAATATGTTGATCAAGTGTGTCAGTGACATGTATACATGTGTTTTCAACATATTTTTGTGATCCAGTTGGTCTACCCCGATGACAGGACTTCAGTGTTCTTTTGGCCAACAAGGTGTATCTTTTGTATCTTCTCTGTGTTTTTTTCTTTAGGTCTGGACCAACCTAACCTATGGATAACAAGTTTTGTTCTGTATGTCAAAAGAAATTCTATACTAAGCCAACAAGATATTTTTTATTTTAAGTACTCCCTTACTTAGGCTGACCTAATTAATAGTGGAAGCTATGTATGCATATATCTATGATGGCCTAAGCGATGAAAGATGAGAAGGAGACATGCAAATTATGTGACAAGGGTAATA
Organism: Sequoia sempervirens; assembly: GCA_007258455.2. Lineage (NCBI taxonomy): Eukaryota > Viridiplantae > Streptophyta > Pinopsida > Cupressales > Cupressaceae > Sequoia > Sequoia sempervirens. The sequence goes on from VDFB02047397.1 coordinate 54,145,398, forward strand.
ATGTGAAGCTGTTGATAGTGTTTCATGTACTAGAAACTAGAGAAAAAATCTAGAGCTTAACAAGAATTGCTTTTAGCACTATGTAGGTGCACTTCTATAGTTCATTCCTGGTAGTGAGCCACATCTTTTATACTTTGGTGTTAAGCCACCTTTTGTATTCAAGTTGTGGGCATTTCTAAGGACAATGAGTCCTAGCAGTGATCCCTATAATATCTTATAACCAGTTCTAATATATTGTGTGCTAATCCTCACCATGGTTTTTCCCATTCTAGGTTTTCCATGTAAAAATCCCGGTGTCAATGTGTTATGATCTTCTTGCTAGTTCTCAATTGTGATCATATGGTTTGTCCTTGATGAAAAAATCCCTTTCAGTTGATTCTACTTGTTGACAGTTTCAGATTGGTTTCTCATGCTTTATCTTGGTACAGTTTTGTCTATATAGTTTACATGTCTGGGCATTCAGTGGACAATTTACATTTAGAATTTTAATATCTTATGGTACTATTCAGTTTGAGCTTCATGCAGTCTCAAGTTATCTTATTTTTACATTGTTTCAATGACAGAAAAAGAACATATCGGCGTGAGAATGCTAGGGTTTCCCCGATCCATTTTTTCTAATAAATGTCTATGTTGACTATCGACAAGACGTTTTTGATGTCATGACAATTTGATTTTACATACAAGAAGCTTTTGGTAGGACTTCTCCATTGTTTCGGTGACAGTAAAGGATCATATCGGCATGTGTTATACCGTCGGAATGATGTCTTAGCAAACTCATCATGTCTCCCCGACCGGCAACAAAGGGTGCTCATCGGCAAGAGGTTTTTCTTCATTGTAACATCTTGGAAAACTTACTTTGTCTCAGCGACAGAAGGAAAAGGAAAATATCGGCAGGAGTGTTGTATTCGATATGTGGTCTCACCAAATACATTGTCTCACCGACTGTGCACCGAAAGGTCTTATCGGCAAAGGTTGTGGCTTCGATGAAATGTCAGCGATTTTGTGGTGTCTTACTGACTTGTGCACAAAGGTTATATCGGTATGAGTTAATGATATTCGAAGTAATGTCTCAACAACTTTGTTGGGTCTTGCCAACTAAGTCTTATGTGGGGATTTCGGTGAGAGGTTGATATTGTCTCAGTGACTAAGAGTGGATAAAGATTTTCAGTATGACATAGTGTGCTCTCCAAGAGATCTCCCCAACATTGATATGTCTCGGTGATGCATAAAACAAAAGGAACATTTCGGTATGACTCATTTGCAACGAAGAAAGGTCTTGGTGAGTTTGATTTCTTATACCGACCGACAACATAAAGGTATTCATCTCAATAAGAGTTAGGTTTTTCGGCGTGAGGTCTCAGCAAGTGACCTTTGGTCTCGCCGATGGAACACAAATTGACTTTGTTGGCATGAAGATTGATTTTTCTCAGTGACACACAAGATGGTTGGTGACTTTCGATATGACTCAAGCATTCTACGAGAGGTCTCCCCGATGTCAGTATGTTATAGCGACCCTCATAAGATAGAAGGATGCATCAGTGAGAGAACCATTATGTTACAGTGACTTACAAGGGGTAAAAGGAGACTTTCGGTGAAACACAGTGTGATCTGCATAGGGTCTTTCTGATATCAAAAGGTTACAGTGATAGTGAATGAAACGAAAAGGGGATCTCGATGAGAAACTTTCTTATGTCTCAGTGATTGGAAAGAACATAACATGAGCTCTTGGTGTGACATAATGTATTTGTTATGTCTTCTCCCTGACTTTGATGGGTCACGACGAAAGTATCTAAGGGGAATGACTGGCGATTTAATTTCCTTCGGCAGGACTATCTGGATGTCTCGGCGAATGATTAATAGACTCAATCACTATGGCCGACATGGGATTTTCTAAATATAGTTACAGGTCGACATCATTGGTTGTCATTGAATCTCTGGTATTTATGTGTTTCATGCTGCACATACTGGTTTATAATCACCATTTTTAGAACTGCTCTCTGCATCTCAGTTACTAATGTGGTAAATAATGCCCTGTTAGAGTATTGTTATTCATGCATTAGAGGTTATGATTTACTGTGGTGGGCAGTCGTGCTTTTTAAGCAGTGAAATGATCTCACACATTTCAGATTTGTTGAGGACGGCTCTTAGCTGGGTGAAATGGCTCTTGTATTGGAAAATTAATTTCACTTTGATTTATGATTGTTAGTTTATTGACAGCCTATTGGATAGGTGTTACTCCTGCAAACATTTACTATTTGGCATCTTTCTTCCTGAAAATAGTATGAGGTTTCAGTTTTCCTTTTTGACCTCACATTCTTTGAAGACCTTCTTCATGATAGACATACTTGAAATGTATATAAAAACTAGTGCTGAAAAACTGTAAAGAGAGGGACTGGATGTAATTCTAGAATATTGTTCCTAGGGCATTAGGTAGACGAAGCTGAGAGTTATGAGCTTAACTAAAAATAGAGAGATCCTCTGATATATTATTATTGTTGTGAAAAATAATTTGAGGGGTTGGTGCTCCTTGAAATTGGTGTTTCAAAATGAGGGGTTGGTGCTCCTTGAAATTGGTGTATCAAAATGAGGGGTTGGTGTTCCTTGAGTTGGTGCTCATAAATTTGCCTAAAGGCATTGTTAAGAGTGGTTTTTGAAGATTAAGCTAGTAAGGTAGTTTAGGAGTGGTTTTTCTACCCCAGAAGGGTTTTCCACTCGACAAAATCTTGTGTCTATTTGTTCTTCTGTGTGCTCATTGTTTTACAATGTTGGTGTTGTTTCAGTTCACTGTTGGGATTATTACCTTTCTTAATTCTGTTTATGAATGATTACATTCAACTCATGAATGCATTAATCAGTGTAATATTGAGATCAAATATGAGCTATGTTTATGAATTTTTGAAAATTGGTCAAATCTGTTAAGACACCGATTCACCCCCCCCTCTCGGTGTCATTTTAACTCCAACACTTCTTTATGTTTTGGTTCACCATTATTGTTAAATGTGGATTGATAATTGGATGGTTACTAATTAATTTGGTCATCCGAATATTGATTCACCCCCCTCTCATTATTTCGGATATATAACATATTCTCACACATCAACAAATTATCTACCAAAATCTAGAAAGTAAACATCATAATCTTCACTTGCAAACAAACACTACTCAAAAACTAGTTGCATTGAACTAACAGTTGAAGTTCCAATGCACTCCCAAAGTGAGAATTCACAAGATTTCATCCTATGAACCTCATAACTCATGGGTTTCATCCACAAGTTGTAACCATCCATGGGTTTTTGTCCATAGAAGATAATTATGAAACAAGTATTCATACAATTAGAATAGACAAAATGAATTGGAAAAAATATCCAAGAAAAGTCTCCAAACAAGAATATATAGAAATTTCACCATCTTAGGCATCCAAGAAGACACACTCCTTCATTTCAGAGGTAAAACACAATTTAAATGTTCATAGAAAATATCACCTTTTCTGAAGATAATTGTTGCCTCTCTTCACAACTCAAAAAATACATCATAACTATCATATATTCCTATCTAAAATAGCTCCATGAAGAAAAATGGCTCCCATGAGAATCCCATTGCGTCCTTGGTTCATTTTATTAAATTTTAAATATTTATTTGGCTCAAATTCCTAAAATTTAATATTTTAATTAATTATTATAACGAATTTCTTGCAAATTTGATTTGTGTGAACTACGAACTATAATTGTGTGAGTAGCAAATAATACACATTTTGTAGTTAGCGAAAATTAGAATAAATCAGTGGAGATTTTAGCAAAAAAGTAATTACCTTCTCAACCAAAAGAAAGAAAGAAACAAATACAATATGAGATAAAGAAAACGAAAGAATATAGGAAAATTACAAATGATCCCAAAAATAAGTGAAACAAATAAATACCAAGGTGCAAATAAAGAAAAGGAAAATATAGCCCAGAATGTCCTATGGACAATGCAAAACATGAAAAATTACAATCAACAAAAGATTATGAAAAAATTCAATCAATAGACCTAACAAAGGAAGTTGAAGAGGACGTAAGAATTTTAGAATATTTAGTAGTAATCTACAAGCTCATTGGCCCTAGATATGAGAGAAGAAACATAAGGGGTTGGGTTAGGGTTTCTTGGAAAACTCAACATATCATAATTTTTTTTCCAAAATGCTTCTTTATTGTAGTCTTTGCTTCGCAGGAAGAAAGAGAAAAAGTACTAAAAGGAGAGTTATGGGAATTGGAAGGAAATCCATTGTACATGGAGAAATGACACCAAAAATTTTATTCGGTCAAATTACACCCATATGAACACCCTGTCTGGATACAACTGTACAATCTCCCACTAGAATATTGGTCAAAGGGTTATTTAGAGAAGATGGGATGTTCTTTGGGAACATTAATGGACATTGATGCAGAACTTATAGAAGAATATTCCTATCTATATGCTAGACTACAAGTAGCAGCAAATTGACCAATACCAAAAGAAATCTAGCTATGTGTCAAAGGAGAGAAGTGGATACAAGCTATGGAAGTAGAGGAGGAGAAAAAAATTGCATTAAATATAGCAACAAGAGCCATAGGGAAGAAGCCTACAACAAAAGCTTAAACGAGAAGAAATATGAAAATAGGAAAGAATCAAAATTAGCATGGAGGCCAAAAGTAAAGAAAAAGGACTCAAGATCAAAATACAGGAGAAAGCCCTAAGAACGTAGTGTCAAAGCAGGTTGGGTATCTAGACAGAAAAGAAGAAAGAGTGACTACCATTAATAGTATGGACAAAAAGATATTGAAAGGAAATAATTCAGAAGAATCTAACACAAAACCCCAACGAGTGGAAATTTTAAAGATAAAATATTATCAAGGAGGGGGTGAATGTAATCTGGAAGAGAGCATGAATTCAAAAGAAGAAGATCCAAAATTCAAAGATATAGCAATAGAAGAAGACTTCCTAGAGGTGGATGAATTAGGGATTATAGAACCTAGATGTATAAACAAAATTGTGACTAGAGCATTGGGAAAAGTGAAGAAAGGTAGGGTAGAAAAAGAAACAAGAAAAAAAGGGAAAATGAAGCAATGAAAAGGGGGTTGAAAATTATCTCAAGTTTTCTGATATCCAAAGGATCTAGTACATCCCTTGGACAACAATGAATATTACCACATGGAATGTTAGGGGCCTAAATGCCCCTGAAAAAAGATGTTTATTTAAGCATCATCTATATAAGATATCAACTGATATTTTGTTACTCCAAGAAACTAAAATAAAAGAGGTAGAGGTGGAGAAGTTAAAGTTTTGAAGGAATTGGCCAAGTCTATTTCATGAAGAAAATGGATCAGCTGGAGGCATATCAATTTTATGAAGTAATAATATTACAATAAGGTCAATATAGACATATGACAATTGGATGGAATGTAGTGTTTTGGACTGTGCTTCTAATTTGAACTTTGTTTATTCAATGTATATGGCCCAATCAAAATTGATGTCAATAAAGACACATGGGAAGATTTCAGTAATAGAATAGGGCAGATGGGCAATGATTTCAATGCAATTATGGATCTATCAGAGAAGAGTGGTGGGATAAAAAAGTCAACATAATTATACAAGACTTTAGAGACTTTGTGGGGGAGATCAAGGCCATTGATTGCAAAACATCCAATGGTATATATATGGACCAATCATAGATCAAGTTTTACCAACATAGTAGAGAGATTGGATAGGTTTCTAGTTTCAACAAAATGGATGGAGCAGGCATTAACGATAGAAGAAAAGATCTTTCCAATCTCAATGTCAAACCATTTTATAGTTCAAACAGAATTAAAAATAGGATTCAAATTGACAAAGACTTATTTCAAGTTTGAAAATATGTGGTGGAGGGAAGAAATTATGGTTCTTGCAATATAAGAGTGGTGGAAGGAATGTGTAGATAGAGGAACTCTAGTTATGTTTTCATGAATAAGCTTCAATGCATAAAAGAAAAACTAAAACATTGGAATAAGATTGTATTCAAGAACATTTTTCAAGAAAAGAAGAAAGTCAAAAAAGAATTGGAAGAACTAAACAATAATATAACTAAATATGGCATGTATCAAGATTTTTAGAAAGAAAAATAGTTGAAACAACATCATAAGGAACTATTGGAAAGAGAAGAGAATTACTAGAAAGATAAGGCTAGAGAAACTTGGCTAAGAGGTAGGGATGTTGAATCCAAATATTTTCATGCCACAACAAGAGCAAGGAAATCATTAAATAGAATAGATGAAATAAATAAAGAATATGGAAGTATCATCAACAATAGGACTAAAATAGAAGAGGTGTTAGAAATTTGAAATAGATTGAATAACCTAAGGAACATTTTAAGAGAAAATCAAAGCTACATAAATTGGAAAAGCATAAAGAATGCACACCAGAACTCCAAGAGATTATGCAATGCCAATATGACAAAATGCATTAAGATCTTCCAAGATTGCTTGAGACAATGCAAAGATGCAAAATAATGACTACATGCATCAAGGTGCATGTACACCAAAGTATGCAACAATGCAAGAGAATGAATGGATAAAAAATACAAGCTAGGTAGTGGGTTTATATAGAGCTTAGGAGAGGATGGAGGTGGAAAATAAACCAGAGTTTACCACCAAAACCACCAACATTAAAAAAGTGATGAAAAAGTAAATACTCCACCCTTAAAAGGTGGACAACTCATCACTTTGTCTCCTAGTTATTAAATAATTAACCCACTTTATTATCCTAAGCAAGCTTAATAAATATGTAGGAGAAACTTATAACTAGGGGAAAATAAATATCCCACTAGGAAATGAAAACCTATACTAACACCCCCCTTAAGCACAACTTAGGAGGATGCAAAAGATTATGGGTCTTGGAAAATGAGGCTATGTTAGGTACCCATGTACATATAAAATCCCCTCCAAACAAGAAGAAGCCTCGTCCCACAAAAAGAAAGCATGACCCCCATAATAAAGAAAGAAATGAAGTGGAAGGAAAAAGAAGCCCCCCTAAAGAGGTCCAATGGTAGATGCTCGAAACTAGATGGAGAAGATAGTCCATGATTGTTGAACAACGTTCCTCCCCTTAGGAAGAAGCATAACTAACATTTGGTGTATGCAAGGTATCTCCCAAATCCTAAAAAGAATATTTAGGAAGAAAGTGCAATATGTATGAAGTCTCTAAGTCATCTCAAGTGTCCCCATGTCAATTTTGAAAAGCTTTCATAATCAAATTAGGTGTTCTAGGCCACACTATTGAAGATGACATACAAGTCTCCTAGAGACTGATGTAGAGCATATAATCTAAAGACTCAAATATCTCCTCTAAAGAAGTCTCCTCCAAATGTTGATTCAAAGTATCCACAGTGATTTCAAACTAAAATTAATTACCATGAATGAGAGGGTCAAAGTGTCTCCTCAGAACAATTGAAGAAGAATCATCTTCATCAAAGAGAATATGAATACACTCAATAGTGTCTCCCAAATCTGCAATATGTGTCTCCATAAACAATTCTGAAATACTTGTCAAGATATCATCCAAGATGAATCAAGAAGACAATAGATATACTACTACAAGAAGTCATTGGAAGCTTTTAAAGAAGCAACTCTAAACGTTGAACTAACAACAGTAGATGCAAGGACAAAAGAGTGGCCCTCAAAGAGAAGATGTATGTCCTCAATAGTTTCATCTAGATCTAAGATGAGGGACTCAACAAAAAATAAAGAAATGTTTGGTAGAAATTGGTCACAATGAATTGAATCCAAAAGAAATAACTAATCTTGCTGCAATGTATCACCGAAGGCTCTCAACGAAGCATCTCTAGAATATAAATCTACAATAGGTGATGTTGATGAAATCTCAACATGAGGATGAGAAGCAAGAGAAGTCTATAATATGTCATTTAAACATTCAAGACATGCATAATACTTAAGCTTCTCTAAAGTATCATCATCAAAGGGTATGTTATCTCTCATCAAGTTGAATGAGGAAATATGTAACAGGATCATCTAGGAATAGAGAAACATGAGGGTCTCCAAAAATTTCCCAAATCTTGGGGACATTCAATGCTCACTATAGACAACAGAGCATTGTAATCAACATGACAACCAATTATTCATATTACATGATCAATTCGATTACTCCATACTAATTTCCTTTTAGGTGTGTCTAGTTCAGGTATGAGCCCATAAAGGTAAGGAAAACATTTTAGCCATTTGAGATGGGTTAGAATTCCTTTTTTCCAAGACTCATAATTATCCTTATCCAAAATTATCACAAAAGGATGAGTAGAAAAACCCATGATACAATCCTCAAATGATTACAAAGAAACATTAGAAAAGAACACCAATACACTCCCACCCTTTTCACTAGCATCAAAGATAACCCCCCCAAATATTATAATGTTGGCACTTTATAATTTAGTGTGTTTACAAAGCCTTTTCCAAGATACAATGCTCAATAGGCTCACAATAGCCAAAATTAAAAATTTTGATACAAAATGAACTTGAGAAAAAATATTGAAAAATTAGCCTTATGGATGTGTAGCTCTCTTCAAGACCTTTCCAATGCTTATTCGTTTCCAAAAATTGGAGCACTAGGGTGAAAGTTATGGCCTGTTGTAGAAATTAGCACAAGAAAACTTCAACCTAAAATATCTAGTACAAAATGGAAAAAATATTCTCAATACCTCTATGGATGGAAAGTGCTCATCTCCAGCTTTTCGATGATATCTTATTTGCTGAAATCCAATGCTTGCAGGCAAAGTTATGAACTTTTGAAAAAACTGATTGAATTTAGCCTATAGGAAACTTGTTTTCTAGCAAAGAAAGTTTACTTTTGATTTAATTTCTAAAAAATCTATTAACTGTGAGTAGACAATAATAGAAACCTAGAAATATTTTGATGTAAAGAAAAAAAGCCAATTTTTTTTTTTGATCCAATGAGTAGAAGATGAAAAAAATATTATTTAACCTTCAACTTGTAGGAAAATGAGACACAACATTTTTTGGATAGAATTTTTCTTTCGATCTGCTCAAGATATGCAAAATATAAATGATGCCCAAATGAGATTTTGGATTTGGCTACAAAAACCCAGAAATCAATTTTTCTACAAATGAATGGAAGATGGAATTCTGAAGAAAAAATGAAAACAGCTCTAGTGAAAAATGGTTTTCTTCAAACCATTGTCTGCAACTTTGTCAAATGATCTCCAATTTGGATGAAACAAAAGCTAAATCTGACTTTCTCATGCCTTCTAGATGCATTTGAATAGTCAAAAAAGTTGTAAGTATAACCAGAAATGTTGCAATCACTCAGATCTCACAAAACACATATGTAATATGAAGAGGTTATTAGATCTTTTCAAACCCTTTATGATTCTCCAGATCGTTCAAGAACACAAGAGAAGATCATACAAGAATTTACAATATTTTTAAGAGAAGCTCAATCTCTCAATTAGGAATCTATGAACTTAGATTTCTCAAAACAAAAGCTCTGATACCATGTTAGAAATTTGAAATAGATTGAATAACCCTAGGAACTTTTTAAGAGAAAATAAAAGCTACATAAATTGGAAAAGCATAAAGAATGCATACTAGAACTCTGAGCTATTATGTAATGTCAATATGATAGAATGTATTAAGAGCTTCAAAGATTGCTTGATACAATGCAAAGATGAAAAATAATGACTGCATGCATCAAGGTGCATGTATGCAAAAGTATGCAACAATATAAGAGAATGAATGGATGCAAAATACAAGCTAGGTAGTGGGTTTATATAGAACTTAGGAGAGGATGGAGGTGGAAAATTAACCAATGAGAATTGACCACCCAAACCACTAACATTAAATAAAGTGATGAAAAGGTAAATACTCCACCCTTAAAAGGTGGAGGACAACTCATCATTTTATCTCCTTGTTATTAAATAATTAACCCACTTTATTATCCTAAGCAAGCTTAATAAATGCGTAGGAAAAACCTATAACTAAGGGAAAATAAATATCCCACTAGGAAATAAAAACCTACACTAACAAGAGGCAATAGTAGCATATTTTGAAAAAAATACTAGGGGTAGAGCAAGAATGTGATGTTTTCACTAAAGAATCTATCCTTGACTGCATTCCAAAAAGCGCAACTGAAGATGACAACCCTATGCTAAATGAGTTGGTTTCTTTGAAAGAAGTCAGAGTTGCTACTTTTCAGCTTCATCTAGAAAAGGCACCTGGACTAGATGGGTACCCTACAATATTCTATCAAAAGTGCTAGCCTATAATAGGGAAAGATGTATGGAAAGTTGCTGAGGAATTTAGAAAGAAGAAAAAAATTGTGAGAGATATTAATAATACAGTAATCTCCCTCATTCCAAAGAAAAAAGCATATAAATATTTCAATGAATATAAGCTTCTATCACTTTGCAACACAATCTACAAAGTCATTACCAAATTCTTGGTTAATCACTTAAATAAGGTATTGAAGTTTATTATATCTTAGAAGTGGGGTGGATTTTTCCCAGGCATGAAAATAATAGATAGTATAATTGTCGCCAATGAAGTAGTGCATACAATGACAACATAAAAAATGAAAGGAATGATGGTTAAGCTTGATATCAACAAAGCATAAGATAGGGTTAAATGGAAATTTCTAACTAAAGTACTCAGGAGATTTGGATTCAAGAAAGATTGAGTTGAACTAATTAATCAGTGTATAACAATAGTCAAATATTCAGTCATGTAAATGGATCAATTTGTGGTTTTTCCCTACCACAAATGGACTAAGACAAGGAGATCCCATATCCCTATTTTTATTTATAACTATGGTAGAGGCGATGGGGATGTATTTCAAATTAAAGAGTGAACACAATATATGGAAGGGTATTAGAATGGTCCAAGGTATCAACCTAATAACACACATAAAATTTATAGATGATACTATGCTTTTTGGTGAATCCAATATCACGAAAGTAGAAGAAATCAAGCAGGCATTAAAGGATTATACAAGGATCTCAGGGAAGTTAATAAATAAAGAAAAATCCTCAATAATATTCTTCAATACAAAGAAAGTAACACATAAAAGGATAGAAAAATTATTTGGATTCACGATCAATGAAATTTCAACCAAGCACTTGGGGGAACCATTAGTATCTGGGATATGCCAATCTGAGCAATAGGAGGACATACTAGAAAATAACAGGAATAAAGTAGCAGCATGGAAAAATAAGTGGTTGACATTAGCAGGAAGAATATTAATGATTAAATCTATACTAGTAGTAGTTCCAAATTATGTAATGTTGTGTTTCCAAATCACACACAAGATTGAATAAAACTTGGAAAGTTTTATAAAAAAATTCTTGTGGGAAGACTCCAAAGAGGAAAGGAAAATTCCCTTAGTACATTGGGAAAAATCATGTTTACCAAAAATAGCAGGAGGTTCTGGTTTGAGAAGAAAGAAAGAACAAAAAAGGAGCAAAATTATCATGGAAAATATACAAGGAACCAAATAGGCTATCGTGCAAAATATTTTAGAAGAAATATTTGGATAGTTCAAACCCAAAAATGATTCTAACCATGGGTAACTCAGCTGGAGGATCAACAATTTGGAAATTTTTATGGGAAAGTAGGAAACTTATCATGGAACATTTGTCACGGAAAATCAATAATGGTAGGCAAGCTGACTTTTGGAAGGATTCTTGGAATGGATACAAATCTTTAGAGGAAATGGAATAACTTAAAAGGTATATAGACCCATTAATGAAATTAATCAACAACAAGGTAAGAGATTACATTAGAAAAGTACCCCCAAAGTATGGCAACTAACATGAATGGATAGACACTGATACATTGCCAATCCCAGAGGAGACAAAAAATATCTTAAAACAAGAACTCAGAAATAGAAGAATTATCATAATAGAAGAGAAAGATGAAATTATATGGTGTGAGGCTAAGTCGAGGGAATACAAAATTAGGCTGAGTTATTAGATACAAAAAGAAATACAAACAAATAATACTCATTTGAGCTCACTTTGTTGGCATACATCTATACTACCAAAGGTAGGAGCCTTTATATGGACAACATTACAAAAGAGCATACTTACAAGAGAAAGACTAAATACAATGGGAATACAAGGACCAAATAGATGTATTATATGCTACAAATATAATGAGATGGTTAATCATCTATTATTAGGGTATCCATATGCAAGAAGATGTTGGGATTGGATTCAAAGAGTTTTGGGATGGAATTGAGCAAGACAGGATGACCTAAAAGAATGGCTGGTCAATTTTTTGAAAGGGAGGAGGGAAATCAATGTGGGAAAATTTATGGATAGTTTCCCCATTAATTATTGTGTGGAATATATGGAAGGAAATAAATAGAAGAGTTTTCCAAGAAAAAAGCATGAAACAGAGATGTTAATACAAAAAAATCCAAGAATGAATGTATGAACTATTAAATGCAAAAACCAAGATAAGAGCAAAAACCAAGTTCACCAAATGGGATGAGGATTTACAAAAAAAGTGGGAAAAACTTAGAAGACCTAAAGGACAGATCATAGAAAAATCAAGGATTTGAAAAGGAATAGTTTGGAAGGGCCTAGATCAAGAAAGGATACAACTCAACTTTGATGGTTCAAAAAAAGGAAATACAAGACTTGCCTGGGTAGGATGTATTATCAAAAACAAAAATGGGCAATGCATTTGCACCCTATCCAAAAAAGTTAGATTTTCCACAAATAATGAAGCAAAAATTGAGGCATTAGCTTTGGGATTGTGGCTATGCAAAGAGAAAAATATAAGAAAGATAGAAGTGGAAGGGGATTCACTAATATACATAAAGAAAATAAGCAAAAAAGATACACCCAATTGGAAACTAAAAAGGTGGGTTCAAAAGACATGAAAATACCTAGATGAGCTTGAAGACTTCTCAATAACTCATGCTTGTAGGGAAGCTAATGGGGCAACAAATTTTCTAGCTAATTTTGGGGTGAGTCAAGACAAGGAAATTATTATTGAATTAAACCCCAATAAATGGGATGGATTGGGTGAGCTTCTATTAAAGGTAGAATGTTACACATAGATTGTAATCCACATACATTTCAAAAGAGAACAAAAAGTAATATCAAGTGCAGTAAATGTTGAAGGCACAAAACTCTATTTGGGGAATACATCGACAGGCTCAAGGTTAGTCTAATCATTTCTTAACATGTTCTTTTGAGTATCCTAGTTATCTCCTTATTAGTTCTTTGGGCTGAAACCAAGCTTAAAATTATGTGGAAACCAATCTTAACATCCTTTCTAGACTAGGCTACCTACGTGTAAGTATTTAGAAGAATAACAATTATTTTCTTGCCTACATCCCCTTTCATTAAGTTTCAAACCCTTAATACCCATTTAAATTCAATAAGGAATCCATCCAATACTCCCAAAAGTAGAACATATAAGCAAATCTAAAGGAGTGTTGAAATAAATTCAAAGGATATCATTAACATCTAGGAATTAAGGGACAATACAATATTTCAAATATGAATCCCTAATGGATTAATGTTGGAAACAAGGTATTGGATAAGAACACCAAGAACTCGAATAAGGGAATCATGCAAAACACCCAAAATTTGGAAGGTTTAGAGACAATCATTGAAACACAAGAAGAAATGAGAAAAATATCAAATACTATGGCATTGTGGGATGAAACACTACCTTAAATTTGATTCCTCAGTGTGAGCAAAGTAAATCGACCTTCTCTATTTTGAGAAAAATCATTAACACTTGGGAATTGAGGGACAACATAATATTTCAAATCCGAATCCCTAATGCATTAATGATGGAAACCTAGTATCGGGGAGAGCACTAAAGATTGAATAAGGGAATCATGCAAAACACCCAGATTCTAAAAATCATAGGTATTGATAGTTTTCAAAGTAAATCAACATCATCTATTTTGTTAAGGGTACCAGTGGTTCTCTCTTTCGTTAAGTGTACCAATGTTTCAGGTATTAACTTAAAACATAATACGGCTAAATTTATGACATTAAAAAGAACTTGAATAAGGAAACCATGTAACACTCACATAAGTAGAACACGTAAGAAAATTTAAAGAAGTTTTGAGATACATTCAAAGGTAATATGAGCAAAATCATAACACCTAGGCATTGATGGACAATACAATATTTCAAATCTAAATCCCTAATTTATGAATTATGGAAGCATGGTATGAATAAGTGAATTATGGAAAATAAATAGAACCTCCTTTATTTTGTTAAGTTTACAAGTAGTTCTTGTGTGTGAGAATATGTGAATTATAATAATCAATAACACACAACAAATGCAATGTATTACATTAAGGAAATCTAAATTAACAACATAATTTGATAAAACGATTCCTTAAAGACATTCCATCTTCCTCTATTCCTAAGGATCCTATATTAGTGCTCTCAGAACTTAATTATGCACTGAATTACTAGGATGACACCTAAGAAATGAGTAGCCATTAATTCTAGAATGCAGAAACTATGTCTACACCTACATGATTTGATGATTTGGTTGGATGATGAACTAAATGATATGTTGGATGATAAATTGTTGTATATACAATGCTAATGAAATGATGTAATGTTGGATTAAACTAATGGAGATGCTATGAAATTGATTCTAAATGTTGTAAGTAAAATAAGACACATCTAACAAAGAATCCATGATTCTAATTTACTTGCTAAACTATTATAAATGTTAAACTAGAATATAAACTAAGCTCTCAAATGCTAAGATGATTTCTGCAGAGTAATTGTATGCAATTCTCTCTTATGCAAAAGCTATAAATGAGCCTCTATTTATAGCTTTCACCAAGGCATCGGGTGAGTTGGCAGCAATGAATGATTAGGATTTAGTCCGAAGAGATCGACGGTGAGAAACAAGGAGGTTAGAGAGAAATAAGGAAGTTGTCCCTTTTAATAGAAAAAGCTTGCCAAGTCTAGAAAAGAATAAATGGAAAGGAGAAGCCATGTGTCTCTGAGTTTATTGAGATTTTTGAGGATAAATACCCATTTTAGAAATTAGGAATAATTATTTTCATGTGACACATGGTGAGATGGAAGATGATGTGGAAGGAGATTAGAAGAATATGGAGAAAATGAAAAAATTCAAATTAAAAATTCAAATTTAATGAAAGGGAATTAATCAAATAAAACAAATTAGTTAAATTTGTTTATTTAATTAAATCATGAAGAAAGTGGTTTAAGCTGGAAGATTTAAGAAATGAAAACTATATAAATAAACTTTGCAATTTATTTATACAATAGAGGAAATAGAAATTTTTATTAATTAAATAACCAATATTTAATTAATATTCTCCAGACCAATTTTGGATGTATACATTTTTCCCCTCTTTGAAGTGATGTGTTTACTCATTACTTCAAAGAAAAATTTACCAGTGCTGTTAAAATTTTGGCAATGCCCCAAATGATGATTTTCAGAAGATAATGAATGTATGCCCCCTCGGGAGATAAATCAAGGAATTTTTATGATTAAAAGATTGTTGATGATTTTTGAAACTTTTTGATGATTTGTGATGATTTTGATGATGAAATTATGATTTGATGATATTCCAGAGATTTATCTCCCATATGGAAGAAATGAGCTGCCCCGATTAATTGATCCTTAAAAAATTTTAAAATATCCCACAAAAATCACTCTTAATTACCCTTCTTAAAAGGTAAAAAGTGAAAAGAGGATTCATTTGTGCATTTTTTGATTTTGAAAATTGTGGAGTGAGAGAGCAACCTTGAGAATTTGAGCAAAGATGGTGATCTCCTATGAGACTCATCGATTCGAGTGAGTGTGGCGACACAATTAGCCAGTGAGATATCGACCTCCGATATGAATTTCAAAAACTTTCCTTGTGAATTTTGAATCAATTTTCCCACATTTTTAATTTCAAATTTTAGTTTTTCATTCTTTCAGTGCATATGAAATTTATTTTGGTGCATAGGTTAGATTTTTTAGCGCATCTTCCTAGAGTTTTAGTGCATTGACTAGATTTAGCGGCGCATCCATAGTCTGTAATGGTGCATCCACATTTTGGTACATAGATGATTTGTAATGGCACATCAAAGTATTATATAGCACGTTCATTAGAAATGGTGCATCAAATTGTGGTTTTAGTGCATATGAGGGATTCTCTGGCACATTGAATTAAATGGCGCATCAAAGAGATTCCACAACGCATCTGAGAAATTCTCTAGCACATTTAATTAAATGGTGCATTGACAAACTGTAATAGCACATCCAACCAATTTGGTGGCACATCTACCCTTTTGGCGCAACGAAGCACTGTTACATCTAGGTCAGAATTGAAGATTTTTTGTTTTGCTCCTTGAATTTGATGATGTTTAATCGCATCATCCAATGATTTGTTGTTGATGATAGATTAGATGATTTATTGATCTCACGATAGGTGAGATTCAATAATGATGACATTGTTTTGACCTCATGATAGGCGAGGATCAAAAATAGATGTTCACGAGATTTGATGAAAATCTCACTAGAACTGATAGGATAAGTGATCGGTTGATGTTTGATTGCTTTGTTGATTTGATTGATTGATTGATGTGTTGATTGTGATATGTTATAATGATAGGAAACAAATTTAGATAATCTTCAGTCGTAAGAGTGATTCCCACGGATTTGGGAGCTGATCCCACATCTATCACAGGCTGATAGGGATATCATTGAGCAATGCAGATTATCTTCACTGATTGACATGCCTCAGATTAGGATTAATCAGGGATTGTTGACTACGCTAGCAGAGAGGTTGCATAGAGACCACAACACTTTTCATCTGGCCACCGAAGAGATGATTGTGACACTAGAGGATGTCTACAGGATCTTGTGGATTCTCGTGATGGGTGAAATTGTTACATATGACCACATCGAGTAGGGAGGTATAGATTCCTTACGCCAGATATTCCATGACAATCATATTAGCAGGTATGAGATGCCTTGGAAGGATATTTTTGAGATATATGCCCCTTTTCCTTCCATGATTGTGGGATTTTTCGGTGGCCTCTTATGTCCTGAAAAGAGGGCGAAGGGATTGTTCGTTGGTTGGGGTTGGACACTAGAGCAGATGATTCAGTTTGGGACCCATTTTACCCGGGGTTCATGCATTCTTGCATAGTTATATCATGATTTGCATTAGGTAGTTTACCTTAGAGGAGCTAGTCTATCACTGGTGTGACTCTATTACAAATGTGGGCTTGGGAGCATATAGCAGTGACACGTCCAGAGACAGATAGATTTTGGTCATTTGGGAGACACTACATCTATGGTTATGCAGGCCCAATTGTCTAGCATAAGTTGGGAAAATTGGAGTATTGGAGATGTGTGCTGGATGACCTGGATTCTGTTACATGGCGGTCATACATAGATTGTGAGTAGTGGGTCAAGGATCATTTGGAGAGGCCTTATGTTATCACATCCAGGTATCTTATTGGATGGAAATGCTACCTTATCAAGAGATTATTATTGATGAGGGTGCTCAGACAATATGACTGAGTATAGGGGATACCACAAGGATTGTCCATGTATGTGCAAAGATAGTAGGATGTGACTAAGTGGGGGCCCACTTTATCTTACGATGCCGCATGTGATGAGTATCATAGAATACAACTAGTGATTTGGGATTACCATCTAGAGATCATTGAGGGATACATGACTGAGGAGTACTCACATTACTTTAGTGGGCATCCATTTCTAAGGATCTCTAGGCCTAATGAGCCAGTGCCAGCATTAGAGGATGATGAGGACAGAACATCCAAACAGAGGAGGGCCAGAGGTGGTAGAGATGAGGATGGAGATGGTGGGGATGATGGAGGAGGCAGTGATGGTGGTGGTGGTGGAGATGGAGGAGGGGGTGCCCATCCAACACTAGATGTTAGAGTGCCTCGTAGGAGGCGATCCTTAGTGGCGGCGACACAGTAGCATGTGCAGATACAGTTTCCCTCCTAGTAGTAGTAGTCACAAATTGCGACCTTACATGCTTAGGTCTAGACAATTTAGGTTCAACTCACGTAGGTTCAGGGGAAGTTGTAGGCACAACTCTTATAGGCTCAGGGGTAGATACAAACTCTGACGGTTGAGAGGGATGCTGCCAGGAAGTAACTAGCATAGGTGAAGAGCCAAGGATAGGTGCAGGGCCAAGTTGCTACATTGATTATGGAGAGAGATGCACTAAGATGATGGGAAGAGAAGGCATAGGCTATTACTGTGAGACTACAGTATGTTGCGACAACTACCAGGACATCAGATTATTTTAGGGAGATATGTCGCACTTCTTAGGAGGTTGAGTTCTATAGAGGTTGGTATCATGAGTTGGTCCCTCCAAAGCGGTGGGGGAGTTTTGCTCATTCTCGGTTTGGTAGGTTACAATCTCAGATGTTTAGTGTGGGTGTTACACAACCATTTGCTGGAGATCAGAGAGATCCTGGTGTAGGTTCGTTGGGTATAGGGGGAGGTACCAGTCCAAGGGTGCTAGCACCACCTGGGGGGAGCACTACATAGCTCTAAAACTTGATGTTTTATTATGATTTTGGCATGTATACATTGCTACTTGATGAGTTACCGCCATTTTTTATGATGTATCTCTTCATATTTAGATATCCTTGTACATTTGACATCATTTTGAGATATATATGCAGTGATGATGATGATTTGACCTATGCATTTATGTGTCGATCATGATGGATTCATTTAGTTTCCTATTATGTATGTTATGTGATGTTTTATATGATGGTGATATGATATGTCATGGATGCAACATGTGTTATGATTCTATGATGCTTTTATGATATCCATATTCCCTATTGATGAATCTAATTATGTGAATGGAATGTGCTAAATGCTATGTTTTTTGTACTTTTCTGATGCAAATATGTGATGCAAAATATGAAATGGATGAATGGATGATAATGTTAATGCAAAAATGGATGAATGGAATGATTAAATAATGATGGATAATTCTACATGCTCTTATGGATGATGTATGATATACATGGTACTCTGTGTTTTTTTATATTTTTCAATGCAAATGTATGAATGCATGTATGAAATGGATGAATGAAAATTTATATGTTTCATTGTGGATGTTTTTGTGATGCAAATGTATGACTACATGTATATGGATGAAAATGATATGATCAATGTTTTATTTTTGGATTTTCGTAATGCAAATATATGACCTAATTGAAAATGAATGCTGAAATGATATGGTAATGCTTCATTTTTCTTTTCATGATGCAAATATATGATCTAATAACTAGATGAATGACAAAATGATATGAGAAAGTATGAATGATGTCCTAATGCTTATGCAACTAAAATGTGAATGATCTTTTTGGTAATGTCAAATGTACTCAATCTGTTAATGATTGAAATAACATCACTCGTAATATTGTACCATCCTTGGAGAAGTCTATAAATACCACTGTAGTACCTAGTATGAATGCAACCTAAACATGCAAACCTAAAAATGCAATGTTGTCATCCTAGTAACTAATTTATTGTGCTTGGTATCACCATTGAGCTTTTAAAATGTTGAAAGTGAGTACAAACATCATTGGCATAATTACACCATGATGACCTAAGTACTACTTTCATAATGTTTGATAATGCAAGTTAACACAAGCATCTAGGTATAATTGGACCAAGATGACCTGAGCATTTCTTGCATAAATAGACAAGAGTTAACTATTTTCTTATGTGAATCTGGAATGTCATCATTGATACTTTGTAGAGAACGTCCCGCGATGATTCCCATAGTGTTAATGATCAACTCACAAACAACAAACAAAGAAAAATATCATTCTCAATCATAGCTTCTCTAGTTCTTGACATCCTTGAGTTACTCCCAAGAAATGATAACAACAATCACAATGCAAATAGTTTGAACATTTGTGTTAAAGTGATAAAACTGTGATTCAGAGTATCATCACCAAATGAATTTTTTTTTCAATGGATCTTGTTGTTGTTGGTTAAGATGGTTGTTTTTGGTGAGTCTGATTGATGTTCAATGTTGCAGCCTGCTTGATTGTTGTGTTTTTACCATGTTGTCATGTTGTTGTTTGTCTATCACTTTTAAGCTCAAAGATGGATTTCCCCCAATGAGTTTAGGATTTTTCCCCCAATGGAAACAAACCAATTTTATTATGGATATGTACAATGATCGACAAGCCAAAACGAGACACGATTGGCAAAGTAGAATATGTACATGAGGCTCAAATGGAGGATGTGGATAGTGATAGCGAAGAGCCAACAGTCACCACACATTCCAAATAGAGGAAGAAGCCAACCTATCACAAATAGTGCCTGTCGCCAAGTTTTCGCCATTGCTTTTTTGCAGATTTTATGATTTTTTTTGTATTTTTCCTTTTTTGATTTTTTTGTATTTTTTCCTTTTTTGATTTTTTGCATTTTTTTCTTTTTGATTTTTTTGTATTTTTGATTTTTTTTATTTTTTTGTTGTCACCAATTAAGATGCAAGTTTTCACTAAGGCAACCATTTTTTCAAGACGTTTTCTAATTTTTTTGGATTTTTTTAGGACTTTTATTGATGCAGTAGATGAATCATGTGTAGAATTTCTTGAGATGGAGACTATTCATGGGCTCTTCAAATAGGTCTTTGTTTGGCGTGGATAGCTGGTATACTCCTGATCCATAGACTGGCACAATGACAAAGGGGCCCAACCAATTTTGTTCAAACTTCCCTTTCTTCTCCCTATCCTGCTGGTTGCGCGGGTTCTCCTTCAATACCAGGTCACCAACTTGAAATGTTCCGGGTTTGAATTTATGATTGTAACTTATGGACTTCCGTTGTTGGTAGTATTTTAGGTGGTTCACTGCATGTTGGCATCGTTCATCTAATATTTATAGTTACTGCAATCTAGATTCCCGATAGTCCTCATCAGAGATGATACCCTTCAATGAAACCTAGAGTGATGGTAATTCATACATGATTGGTACAATGGCCTCAAATCCATACACAAGAGCATATGGTGTGGCTCTTGTTGGTGTACAAATACTAGTGTGGTATGCCCACAGAGAAGGGTTTAATTGGATGTGCCAATCATGTCCAGCGCCATTGACTATTTTCTTCAAGATCTTCAGAATAGTTTTGTTGGAGGCCTCTGCTTGAATGTTTCCCTGAGGATAGTATGGTGTAGAGAAGCGATGTTGAATGTTGAACTTCTCACACAATTCTTGCATGTCTTGATTTTTGAATGGTCTTCCATTGTCAGTGACAATGGATTGAGGGATGTCATACCAACAGATAAAGTAATTGAGGATGAATGATGAAATTTGTTTTCCTATGATGGTGATTAGAGGAACGACTTCAATCCACTTCATGAAGTATTTTGTAGTTGTGATGATAAACTTGTGTCTGTTTAAGGAAGATGGGTGGATTTTACCAACAAGATCCAGTCCCCATTGACAAAAGGGCCATGTGGATGCAAATGGTTGAAGCTCTTGCGCTGGTGCGTGGATGAGGTTGCCATGAATCTAACACTTTTGACATTTTTCAAAATGAATTAAAAAGACTCCTTCTCCATGTTTGGCCAGTAATATCCTAAATGAAGGAGCTTCTTGGCTAAGGTTAAATTGCTTGAATTAGTTCCACAAAAACCCTCATGAACTTCCCATAAATTCGTTTTAGACTCATTGTGTTCCAAACATCAGAGGAGAGTTCTTTCAAGACCTCATCGATATAGTACATCTACAATAAGAGTATGTCTAGCAGATCGACAAATGAATTTATTTATTTTTATTTCTAGACAGGTCAGGTGGAAGGGTGTTATCTTTGAGATAGGTATAAATTTCACTATAGATTGAGGTATTATATTCAACTAGGTGACATATAACTTGGGACTCGAGGTATCTGTTGTCAAAAAAAGTTGTACCCTTGCTAAGCTATTAACTATAGCAACCTATTGACACATGGGAACACTTCGAGGTTGTGGGTGACTTGGGAATGAAGTGAACCTCTAGATTATGGGCTGGTTCCCCTTAAGATAACTTAAGAAAAGCTAAAGAAAATGACAAGGAAAAGAGTAAGAAGGATATACTTGAAATTTTAAACCTATCACTAATAGGTGATACACCAAAGATAAAAATATGACAATACTGCAGAAAACTCACAGAAAATCTCAATAGAGCTAAACAATCTCACAATACAAAGATTTATGTTTATAAAAATGAGTCTATGTAAGGTTCTTACTGTTCTAATGCTTAACACAAGGAAAACAAAGATGTTTTCATAGATAGAAACGCAATAGAAAGACATCACTAACATAAACTAGCTTTATAACATAATATTCTTTGCATCCAGTACTGAAGGAATCTGATAAAATAAAGGATCACATAGAATTTTATCATGCAGCTCACAATCAATCACTAATAAAAACAAAGAAAATATGTGAAGGAAATGACTTTCTATTGAGAAAATAAGGAGTCTCTGTGTTACAGATTTGTAGTATTCATAAAAAAATGAGTTACAAGGGTTGAATAATGCTCTTTCAGCAATCTCCTAACCAAGAACTACTTTACAAAGAGGCAAAAATGCCATATATACAAGTAAAAAACCAAGAGTCTAGGCCCCTACCTTAGGGTTTACAAAATGAGTCAGTGCCTCGACACGTCGGCCCTAGAAGCATTTAGGAATGAAGGTAATGGAGCATTAAATGCACATACCCTACTCATGTTGGTGAAAGCTCGCTCCTGGGCATGGCCTTCAGATTTTTTACAACAACCGCATTAACTCGCAACCCTCATGTCCACCCTTGAGACTTCGTCAGAGCTACTTTGAATGCTCTCCAACATGGTCATTAATGTCGACCCACCTTTACTAGCCGACGTCCCAACTGTTATCGTGACTCGCAGCCCCTTCTTCGGCCTTCCTCTTGCGCTAGATCTTTTCACAAGTTGGCCCCCTTCGAGAAGTAG
This sequence comes from Sequoia sempervirens, assembly GCA_007258455.2. Classification (NCBI taxonomy): domain Eukaryota; kingdom Viridiplantae; phylum Streptophyta; class Pinopsida; order Cupressales; family Cupressaceae; genus Sequoia; species Sequoia sempervirens. Next base: position 54,168,389 of record VDFB02047397.1, read on the forward strand.
CATTAGATTTACTCTGTCAGATTCAAACGTCATTGCTTCACCGAGCCGAACCATGTCACACACATTTTGTTGATCTTTCTTTACAGAGGAATTCAATCAGTCAAACTGCCTGTGATTTGCCCTAGTGCCTTCTGATTGGTTGAACTCATGCCATGTAGATTTCCATGTGGTCAAAGGTCACTTCCTTAGAATCCCATGTTGGTGAGACACTAACCGTGTCTCCCCGATGCGTTTATGCCTTCAACAGTTATCGGCATAGCTTAAAACTGTCGGCGAGACTTCATAGCAAGTGGCTAGAGTTATATCAATATAAAAAAAAACCATCGGCAAGATAATCGATATCGGCCAGAGGTCTCACCAAAGCCTATGACAAATCCATCGCTATCTGCAAGACACCACCCTATCGGTGAGACTTCATAGCGAACTCCTCCACTCTCCCCGAGCTCCCTTCATTTCCGCAAGACCTTATCGAGTAGGCAAGAAATCATCGCGAGCTCTTATATGTTTCCCAAGCTTGGACCCCTCGATAGATTCAGAGTCGAGATGAGAACCAAAATGGGACTAGAGTCGGAACAGGGGAAAAACCAAACAATTCGCAAAATCGGAACTGGAACCAAATCCGGACCTGTAACTTTTTCGAAGTTTCAAGTTCAGATTTCATTCTGATCTCACCCCCAGCAACACAAAGAAAGAAGGAAGAAAGAAAAAAACAAGGAAGACAAAGCGAAGGAAAAATCCCCCGACCACCGGCAGCGAAAAAGAAAAGAAAAGAAGGGCAGAAGTGGGATCGGAACTAGAATAGAAACAGGAACTGGAACTTTTTAAAAAGTTTTGAGTTCGGTTTCAGTTCCGATCTAAAGTCCAGAAAAATGAAGAAAGTGCCTAAGGAAAAGAAAACACAAGGCACAAAAAAACAAAGACCAAAGGATGTCAAAACATAAACAGGATCGGAATGAAAACCGATCCCGGGTGGAACACAATGGGGGCGGAACCAAAACAAAAATAGGAATTGGAACTTTGGGAAAAGTTCCAAGTTCGGTTTCAGTCCCGATCCCGGGTCTGCCAAAACACAACAAAATTGAGGAAAAAGGCAAGAAGAAAGAAACAAAGGGGAAAAACCACACCACATTCAAACACAAGGTCAAAGAAGAAAATCAAATGCACATCAATGCGGAACTAGAAACGGAATTGGAACAAAAACAGAAACTAGAACTTTTGAAAAGTTCCAATGTTTGGTTTCGGTCTGCCTCCGCCTCCGAAAGAACAAAAAGAAAAAGAGCCTAAGGAAAATAAAACAGAAAGGGGAAAAACAATCAAAGGACATAAGATGGAGACCCCTAATAAAAATGAACACTTGCACACTAGGCTCAACCCTTATGGGAGCCTCATTAAAACTACGTGTCGAATTAAAAACATAACTTTCCCCCTACAGCTGCACAAGAAGCAAACAAGTTAGAGAAAAAGTAACCTGGATGAAATTGTTCCTCTAGTTGGCCTTCATGAACACTCGAAAACATAGGTTACCCTACCTGATTGAGCTCGTAGGTGAAAATTGGGCAACATTTCTGGCGGCCTCAGTTAGATGTTCGCCTGCTAAACACAGAAACCAGTAGCCTAGGCCTATCCATTGGGCATGGAGTAGTTGGGAAAACTCAGAAACAGACATGAAGCAGCCTTACACGTGGCTGTAACTCATTTGTAACTCATTAAAGTAGGTCAGGACACCTGGAAACTTATTGAAAACATAAAAAACTGAAGTGAAACTATTTACTGTGCTACGACAACACTTAGGGAATGAAAACTACAACTAAACCTACCCTACACTAACCAGTAAGAAATTGGTCAAACAAAACCATTCACAGGATGACTGAAATAGCTACCCATTCTTCTTAATATGCAGTGACTGGCATGTTTAAGGACAACTGAGTAAAAATGGGACACAGGAAGATACCTAACAAGATGATGTGCTGCTTCTTGAAAGAGGTGAAAAAGTTCACTTACCTCACTAAATAATTCATATGTATTGTCAATTAGAAGAGGATAAGTAGACTGAACATACTCTTGTTTGGCTATCAGTGCATCTTGGATATCTTCTTTCACTGTACCTTCATATGTAGGTACAGGATTGGTCCTTGGTGTTGTATTGGACTCCATCTAAGCTAGGTATCTAATTGGACAACCTCTGGTAAGGGTAAAGCTTGAAATTTCCTAGCTCATCTCTTGCTCATGGGCGACCTCTTTATCATCTTGTTGCCTGAAAAGGTTGAATCCTTGTGGTTGACTTGGTGGAAAAATGGAAACCTCCTCAGTATGCTCATCTTTTGCACAAAAGAATGGAAGCTCCTCTAACCAGATATAATCTTGAAGAATACTTTTATGAGGCTCCTCTTGTTGCTTCGGAAATTCTGAGAGTTGCTGCTCAAGATCATCATAACCCTCAACTTCTTCTGATTCTTGGTCATCTAATGTTGAACAAAACTACTCAATAATACATGTGGACAACTCTTCAAAAAGCTCAACATTGGCTTCCTGATCTAGAACACACTCAAAAACATCAAAATTCTCACCTTGGAGGATAGAATCAAGTTCAATTTCAAGCTTTTCTTCCTGAATTAAGCCTCCATTGTCTTGTTGGTTGCCACCAATTAACGACTCACCAATGCTTTCTTGTTGTTCAATCATTTGATGTTGTTGCTTTCTATATTCCTCCATAGCTAGATGTAACAGATTTGGAATTCTAATCTCCTCCATGGTGGATGAGCTTGAGTTAGTTTGATCAAGGGTCTGCCCCTCTTTAGCTGCAACACTCTGCTCTTTGAAACTCCCCTCAAGCTGCCTCTTTTGACACTCTTCCTGAACTGGTTGATGTGGAATATAAGGAGGTACTTGGACCTCATGCCTCTATGTTTAAGCAAGCAAAAGCTTCATTTGCTCCTCTTTTGTTGCTAACTCACTTTTGAGCTCTTCCCCAAACTGTTTCCTCTATGTCAGTAATTCTTGCTCATGAAGGTAGGCCTGATAGGCCATCTCTTCTTGTTGTTGATCGTACTCCTGTTGCCTCCTAAACTCTTCTATCTACTTTGTGATGTCTGACAGTATGTCCTTCATGTTATTCATGTTATTTTTTTATAAAATCAAACTCTTGGAGCTAAGTGGAGACATATGAATATTGATCTAAAGGCTGAGCAGGCGTGGGTTGACAGGATTTTCAAGAAACAGAGGTGGAAAAATGCTTTTTTCATAAGAACTAGACATGTTGAAGCATTTGAATTCTGCAAAAAATCTTTAAATTAAAGTGAATCAGACCTCCTTTGTAAATGTAAACATACTAGCACTTCATCTGCTGAAACCAGTGGATTGTGCTCGGAGTCGCCAGTTGCTGTTCGAACTGCCTCCAAAGGCTGAATGATACTCAGGTAAACACCAAATCTCTTAGTATGTTGAACTTCATATTAATGCACTGGCTTTTCTACTACTTCCCAAACTCACAGTCGCCAGATATGATTAGAAACGGCCTCTAAAAGGCTATTAGCTCACTGTTAGCATTTCAAAACAGCAAGACTTAGGAGTTTTACTTCTGACTTCTAATCAGGCGATTGTGGGTCCGATTCCCACCGGGAGTGCCAAAAGTTGTTGTCAAATAAAGTTGCACCCTTGCTAAGCTATTAAATATAGCAACCTATTGACACATGGGGACACTTCGAGGTTGTGGGTGACCTGGGAATGAAGTGAACCTCTAGATTATGGGCTAGTTCCCCTTAAGATAACTTAAGAAAAGCTAAAGAAAATGACAAGGAAAAGAGTAAGAAGGATATACTTGAAATTTTAAACCTATCACTAACAGGTGATACACCAAAGATAAAAATATGACAATACTGCAGAAAACTCACAGAAAATCTCAATAGAGCTAAACAATCTCACAATACAGAGATTTATGTTTATAAAAATGAGTCTATGTAAGGTTCTGACTGTTCTAATGCTTAACACAAGGAAAACAAAGATGTTTTCACAGATACAAACGTAATAGAAAGACATCACTAACATAAAACAACTTTATGACATAATATTCTTTGCATCCAGTACTTAAGGAATCTAATAAAATAAAGGATAACATATAATTTTATCATGCAGCTCACAATCAGTCACTAAAAAAAACAAAGAAAATATGTGTAGGAAATGACTTTCTATTGAGAAAATAAGGAGTCTCTGTGTTACAGATCTGTAGTATTCATAAAATAAATGAGTTACAAGGGCTGAATAATGCTCTTTCAGCAATCTCCTAACCAAGAACTACTTCACAAAGAGGGAAAAATGCAATATATACAAGTAAAAAACCAAGAGTGTCGGCCCCTGCCTTAGGGTTTACAAAATGAGTCGGTGCCTAGACAAGTCGGTCCTAGAGGCATTTAGGAATGAAGTTAATGGAGCATTAAATGTGCATACCCTGCTCATGTTGGTGAAAGCTCACTCCCGGGCATGGCCTTCAGATTTTTTACAATGACCACATTAACTTGCAGCCCTCGTGTCCACCCTCGAGACTTTGTCAGAGCCGCTTTGAGTGCTCTGCGACATGGTCATTAATGTCGACCCACCTTTACCAGCTAATGTCCTAGCTTTTATCGTGAGTCGCGGCCTCTTCTTCGACCTTCCTCTTGTGCTAGATCTTTTCACAAGTTGCCCCCCTTCGAGAAGCAGCATCAAATTTACTCTCTCAGATTCAAACGTGATTGCTTCACCGAGCCGATCCATGTCGCACACATTCTGTTGATCCTTCTTTATAGGGGAAGTCAATCAGTCAAACTACCCATGATTTTCCCTAGTGCCTTCTTATTGGTTGAACTCATGCCATGTAGATTTCTAGGTGGTCAAATGTTGCTTCCTTAGAATCGCATGTCGGTGAGACACTAACCATGTATCCCTGATGCGTTTATGCCCTTCAACAGTTATCGGCATAGCTTAGGACTGTCGGCGAGACCTCATACTGAGCGGCCAATGTTATATCAATATCACAAGAAACCATCGGCCAGAGGTCTCACCGAAGCCTATAATAGATCCATCGTTATCGACAAGACACCGCCCTATCGGTGAGACTTCATAGCGAACTCCTCCACTCCCCCCGAGCTCCCTTCATTTTCGCAAGACCCTATTGGGTCGGTAAGACATCATCGTGAGCTCTTCAATGTTTCTTGAGCTGGGACCCCTTGGCGGAGTTGGAGTTGGGATGAGAACCAAAACGGGACCAGAGTCGAAAAAGGGGAAAAACCAAACAGTTCGCAGAACCAGAACCGGAACCAAATCCGGACTTGAAATTTTTTTGAAGTTTCAAGTTCAGATTCCATTCCGATCCCGCCCCTGGCAACAAAAAGCAAGAATGCAGAAAGTAAAAAATAAGGAAGACAAAGAGAAAGAAACATCCCTCAACCACAGGAAGTGAAAAAGAAAAGAAAAGAAGGGCGGAACTGGGATCAGAATCAGAACAGAAATAGGAACTGGAACTTTTGGAAAAGTTCCGAGTTCGGTTTCAGTTTTGATCCCAAGTCCAGAAAAATGAAGAAAGTTCCTAAGGAAAAGAAAACCCAAGGCACAAAAAAACAAAGACCAAAGGATGTCAAAACATAAATGGGATCAAAACAAAAACTGATCATGGGTGGAACACAGCGGGGGCGGAACCGAAACAGAAACAGGAACTGGAACTTTTAGAAAAGTTCCAAGTTCAGTTTCAGTCCCGATCCTGGGTCCGCCAAAACACAACAAAAATGGGGAAAAAGGCAAGAAGAAAGAAACAAAGTGAAAAAACCACCCCACGGTCAAATGCAAGGTCAAAGAAGAAAATGAAACGCACATCAATGCGGAACCAGAACCGGAATCAGAACAAAAATGGAAACTAGAACTTTTGAAAAGTTCCAATGTTTGGTTTCGGTTCGCCTCCGCCTCCGACAGAACAAAAAGAAAAAGAGCCTAAGGAAAAAAAAATGGAAAGGGGAAAAATAAGGCAAGGACATAAGATGGAGACCCCTAATAAAACTGAACACTTGCATGCTGGGCTCAACCCTTATGGGAGCCTCATTAAAACCACGTGCCGAATTAAAAACATAACTTTCGCCCCACAGCTACACAAGAAGCAAACAAGTTAGAGAAAAAGTAACCCGGATGAAATTGTTCCTCCAATTGGCCTTCATTAAAACTCAAAAACATAGGTTACTCTAGCTGATTGAGCCTGTAGGTGAAAATTGGGCAACATTTTTGGTGACCTCAGCTAGATTTTTGCCTGCTAAACACAGAAACCAGTATCCTAGGCCTATCCATTAGGCACGGAGTAGTTGGGAAAACTCAGAAACATATATGGAGCAGCCTTGCACGTGGCAGCAACTCATTTGTAACTCATTAAAGTAGGTCAGGACACCTAGAAACTTATTGAAAACATGAAAAATTGAAGTGAAACTATTTACTGTGGTGGGACAACACTTAGGGAATGAAAACTGCAACTAAAACTACCCCCCACTAACCAGTAAGAAATTGGTCAAAAAAAAACCATTCACAGGATGACTGAAATAGCTGCCCATTCTTCTTAATATGCAATGACTGGCATGTTTAAGGACAGCTGAGTAAAAATGGGACACAGGAAGATACTTAACAAGATGATGCGTTGCTTCTTGAAAGAGGTGAAAAATTTCACTTACCTCACTAAATAATTCATATGTATTGCCAATTAGAAGAGGATAAGTAGACTGAACATACTCTTGTTTGGCTGTTAGTGCATCTTGGATATCTTCTTTTGTTGTACCTTCATATATAGGTACAAGATTGGTCCTTGGTGTTGTATTGGACTCCGTCTGAGCTAGGTATCTAATTGGACAACCTCTGGTAAGGGTAAAGCTTGAACTTTCTTGGCTCATCTCTTTCTCATGGGCGGCCTCTTTATCATCTTGTTGCCTGAAAAGGTCGAATCCTTGTGGTTGACTTGGTGGAAAAATGGAAACCTCCTCAGTATGCTCATCTTTTACACAAAAGAATGGAAGCTCCTCTAACTAGATATAATCTTGAAGAATAATTTTATGAGGCTCCTCTTGTTGCTTTGGAAATTCTGCAAGTTGTTGCTCAAGATCATCATAACCCTCAACTTCTTCTGATTCTTGGTCATCCAATGTTGAACAAAATTGCTCAATAATACATGTGGACAACTCTTCAAAAAGCTCAACATTGGCTTCCTCATCCAGAACACACTCAAAAACATCAAAATTCTCACCTTGGAGGACAGAATCAGGTTCAATTTTAGGCTTTTTTTCCTAAATTAAGCCTCCATTGTCTTCTTGGTTGCCACCAATTACCGACTCACCAATGCTTTCATGCTGCTCAATCATTTGTTGTTGTTGCTTTCTATATTCCTCCATAGCTAGATGTAATAGATTTGGAATTCTAATCTCCTCCATGGTGGATGAGCTTGAGTTAGTTTGATCAAGGGTCTGCCCATCTTTAGCTGCAACACTCTGCTCTTTGAAACTCCCCTCAAGTTGCCTCTTTTGAAACTCTTCCTGAACAGGCTGATGTGGAATATAAGGAGCTACTTGGACCTCATGCCTCTGTGTTTGAGCAAGAAAAAGCTTCATTTGCTCCTCTTTTGCTGCTAACTCCCTTTTGAGCTCTTCCCCAAGCTGTTTCCTCTGTGTCAGTAATTCTTGCTCATGAAGGTAGGCCATCTCTTCTTGTTGTTGATCGTACTCTTGTTGCCTCCTAAACTCTTCTATCTACTTTGCGATGTTTGTCAGTATGTCCTTCATGTTATTCATGTTATTTTTTATAAAATCAAACTCTTGGAGCTGAGTCGAGACATATGAATATTGATCTAAAGGCTGAGCAGGCGTGGGTTGACAGGATTTTCATGAAACAAAGGTGAAAAAATGCTTTTTTCATAAGAACCAGACATGTTGAAGCATTTGAATTCTACAAAAATTCTTTAAATTAAAGTGAATCAGACCTCCTTTGTAAATGTAAACATACTAGCACTTCGTCTGCTAAAACTAGTGGATTATGCTCGGAGTCGCCAGGTGTTGTTCGAACTGCCTCCAAAGGCTGAATGATACTCAGGTAAACACCAAATCTCTCAGTATGTTGAACTTCTTATTAATGCACTGGATTTTCTACTACTTCCCAAACTCAGAGTCGCCAAATATGCTTAGAAATGACCTCTAAAAGGCTATTAGCTCACTATCAGCATATCAAAACAACAAGACTTAGGAGTTTTACTTCTGACTTCTAATCAGGCGATTGTGGGTTCGAGTCCCACTGGGTGTGCCAAAAACTATTGTCAAATAAAGTTGCACCCTTGCTAAGCTATTAACTATAGCAACCTATTGACCCATGGGGACACTTCAAGGTTGTGGGTGACCTGGGAATGAAGTGAACCTCCAGATTATGGGCTGGTTCCCCTTAAGATAACTTAAGAAAAGCTAAAGAAAATGACAAGGAAAAGAGTAAGAAGGATATACTTGAAATTTTAAACCTATCACTAACAGGTGATACACCAAAGATAAAAATATGACAATACTGTAGAAAACTCACAAAAAATATCAATAGAGCTAAACAATCTCACAATACAGAGATTTATGTTTATAAAAATGAGTCTATGTAAGGTTCTGACTGTTCTAATGCTTAACACAAGGAAAACAAAAATGTTTTCATAGATATAAACGCAATAGAAAGACATCACTAACATAAACTAGCTTTATGACATAATATTCTTTGCATCTAGTACTTAAGGAATCTGATAAAATAAAGGATAACATAGAATTTTAACATGCAGCTCACAATCAGTCACTAAAAAAAACAAAGAAAATATGTGAAGGAAATGACTTTCTATTGAGAAAATAAGGAGTCTCTGTGTTACAGATCTGTAGTATTCATAAAAGAATTGAGTTACAAGGGCTGAATAATGCTCTTTCAGCAATCTCCTAACCAAGAACTACTTTACAAAGAGGCAAAAATGTCATATATACAAGTAAAAAACCAAGAGTGTCGGCCCCTACCTTAGGGTTTACAAAATGAGTCGGTGCCTAGACACGTCAGCCCTAGAAGCGTCTAGGAATGAAGTTAATGGGGCATTAAATGAGTATACCCTGGTCATGTTGGTGAAAGCTCGCTCCCGGGCATGGCCTTTAGATTTTTTACAACGACCACATTAACTCGCAGCCCTCATGTCCACCCTCAAGACTTCGTCGAAGGCACTTTGAATGCTCTGCGGCATGGTCATTAATGTCAACCCACCTTTACCATCTGACGTCCCAGCTGTTATCGTGACTCATGGCCTCTTCTTCGGCCTTCCTCTTGCACTAGATCTTTTTGCAAGTTGGCCCCCTTCGAGAAGCAACATCAAATTTACTTTGTCAGATTCAAACATCATTGCTTCACTAAGCTGATCCATGTCACACACATTTTGTTGATCTTTCCTTACAAGGAAAATCAATCAGTCAAACTGCCTGTGATTTTCCCTAGCACCTTCTGATTGGTTTAACTCGTGCCATGTAGATTTCTAGGTGGTCAAAGGTCCCTTCCTTAGAATCGCATGTCGGTGAGACACTAACCATGTCTCCCCGATGCATTTATGCCTTTCAACAGTTATCGGCATAGCTTAGGACTATCGGTGAGACCTCATAGTGAGCGGCCAGAGTTATATCGATATGACAAAAAACCATCGGCAAGACAATCGATATCAGCCATAGGTCTCACCAAAGCCTATAACAGATCCATCGCTAACGGCAAGACACCACCCTATCAGTGAGACTTCATAGCGAACTCCTCCACTCCCCCCGAACTCCCTTCATTTCTGCAAGACCCTATCGAGTCGGCAAGACATCATCACAAGCTCTTCAAAGTTTCCCAAGCTTGGACCCCTTGGCGGAGTCGAAGTCGGGATGAGAACCGAAACGGGACTGGAGTCAGAATGGGGGAAAAACCAAATAGTTCGCGAAACAGGAACCGAAACCAAATCTAGACCTGAAACTTTTCCGAAGTTTCAAGTTTAGATTCCATTTCGATCCTGCCCCCGGAAACAAAAATCAAGAAGGCAGAAAGAAAAACACAAGGAAGACAAAGAGAAGGAAACATCCCCCAACCACCGGTAGCGAAAAAGAAAAGAAAAGAAGGGTGGGATTGGGATCGGAACTGGAACAGAAACAAGAACTGGAACTTTTGGAAAAATTTTGAGTTTGGTTTCAGTTGTGATCCCGAGTCCAAAAAAATGAAGAAAGTTCCTAAGGAAAAGAAAACCAAAGGCACACAAAAACAAAGACCAAAGGACATCAAAACATAAACTGGATCGGAATGAAAACCAATCCCGGGTGAAACACAGCGGGGGCGGAACCAGAACTGGAACTTTTGGAAAAGTTCCAAGTTCAGTTTCAGTCCCAATCCCAGGTCCGCCAAAACACAACAAAAATGAGGAAAAAGGAAAGAAGAAAGAAACAAAGGGAAAAAACCACCCCATGGTCAAACACAAGGTCAAAGAAGAAAATGAAATGCATATCAATGTGGAACCGGAACTGGAACTGGAACAAAAACGGAAACTAGAACTTTTGAAAAGTTCCAATGTTTGGTTTCAGTCTGCCTCCCCCTCAGACAGAACAAAAAGAAAAAGGGCCCAAGGAAAACAAAATAGAAAGGGGAAAAACAAGGCAAGGACATAAGATGGAGACCCCTAATAAAACCGAACACTTGCACAATGGGCTCAACCCTTATGGGAGCCTCATTAAAACCACGTGCCGAATTAAAAACATAACTTTCCCCCCGCAGTTGCACAAGAAACAAACAAGTTAGAGAAAAAGTAACCCGGATGAAATTGTTCCTCCAGTTGGCCTGCATGAACACTTGAAAACATAGGTTACCCTTCCTGTTTGAGCCCGTAGGTGAAAATTGGGCAACAGTATCATCATAAGTAGGGGAAAACAGTTGTTCCACCAAGAACTCGTAACAACTTCTCTTCTCTAGAATTTGTAACAAGGAAGCAATAGTAGCCATGGCTTCGATAGCTTTAATGTCCACTCTTGAAATCTGTTCAAATTTGATATCCACAAAATATTTCTTAAAATCATCCATCATTCTTTTGGAGGGCATCAATTTTTCATCCTTTGTTTGATAATCATCATTGACTTGGTTAATGACCAACTGAGAATCTCCATATACTTGCAATTCTAGGATCTTCCATTCTACAATTGTTTTAATGCAAATGATTAAGGCTTCATACTCTGCCATGTTGTTGGTACAAGGGAACATCAATATGTATGATTTTAGTATGGTATGTCCTTGTGGAGTGACAAATAGGATTTCGGCCCTTGATCCATGTTGTGTGTGTGATCCATCAAAGTATAATGTCCATTGTTTTGTAGCCAAGGTGGGGACATCAGCATCTAGAAATTCAATATGTAAAGGATGATTATCTAGTAGAGGTTCTTCAGCTAACTGGTTAGCAATTTCTTGTCCTTTTATTGCTTTCCTATCCACATATTGGATGTCAAATTCACTTAGTATCATAACCCACTTGACCAATCTTCTAGTTAGGTTAGCTTTGCTAAGGGGGTATTTTAGTGGATCTATTTTGGCTATTAACTTGATGGTATGAGTTAGCATGTAGTGTCGTAGCTATTGGGTGGCGAACACTACTACCAGGAAATCCTTTTCAATGGATGTATAATTGATCTCATATCCATTTAGCATCCTATTGATGTAGTAAATTTCCCTATCTTTTCTTGTTGAATCCTCTTGTGCTAACAGGGCTCCCAATGATACCTCAGTTGTTGCAATGTATAATTATAGTGGATTTCCTTCTACTAGTGGTACTAAGACAGGTGGAATCATTAGGTATTGTTTCAATTGATTGAAGGCTCCTTCACATTTCTCATCCCATCAAAAAGAAACATTTTTGTGTAGCAAGTGAGTAAAAGGATGAGTCTTGTCTGCCAGTTGTGAAATAAATCTTTAGATTGATTGGAACCTTCCATGTAGAGATTGTAACTAACTGATGTTTTTGGATGGTGGAATCTCCATGATAGCTTTAACTTTTTTTGAGTCTACCTCAATTCCTTTTTTTGAAACTATGTACCCTAGGAGTTTTGCTAAAGTCAACCCAAACACACATTTCTTTGGATTCATTCAAACATTGAATTTCTCCAGTCTAGTGAAGAATTTTTCTAATATCTCTAAGTTTCCTTCTCTAGTATATGATTTAGCTAATAGATCATCCACATAGTCTTCCATGAAAGTATGCATCATATCATGAAAAATTGTTGTCATGGCATGTTGATAAATAGCTCCTGTATTCTTCAATCCAAATGGCATGACGTTCCAATAGAATGCTCCCATGGAAATGTAAAGGTTGTCTTATCTTGATCCTCTAGAGCTATCTTGATTTGATTATAACCATAAAAACCATCCATAAGTGATAACATGTCATGTCATGTCGTTAAGTCCAATATGATGTTTATGTTTGGTAGAGGAAAATCATCTTTTGGACAAGCCTTATTGAGATCTCAGAAATATGTGCAAATACAAATGTTGTTATCAGGATTTGAGACTGGTACGATATTGGATATCCACTTGGCATAATCAATGGGTCCAATTAATCTTGCATCTAACAACTTCTTCAGCTCTTCTTTTACCAATAAGGCTATATGTGGATGCATTTTCCTTAGCTTCTGCTTGACTGGTTTCACTCCTGGTGGTAAAGATAGATGATGCATGATAAGTTATGGATCAATCCCTGGCATGTTGGCATATGACCAAGCAAAGTTGACTTATTTTCTGTGAAATTTTTGAGGAAGCTTGGTTTTTCTTGGTATGTTAAAGATGTCGCTAGATGAATAGTCTTCACTATCTCTACACTGTCGATATTGGCAGACTATGTGGGTTCGATCAATATCTTTGATCTTTCCTAAAAGTGCTCTGGGAGAGTATCAAATCTTCCATCCTTTGATGCCTCAAATAGGTTTTTTCAGTTGGATGCACTCTTTGTTTTTACTTTTTCTGGATCTGATATTGCCATCGAATGGTTTTCACCATCATATCTATTTCCTATATTATTCATGTTACAGATGGAAGATTTGATAGTCCCCTATTTGGAAGCTTCATTATGATGTTTAGTGGTGGAATCTATTTCAGGATTGTTGGCACAGAGTAAATTGATGATGGCATCATCGTTTGAAAAGGTAGCAATATCAAATGGCTTAGTTTGGTCCCAATCTATGAGTTTGGGATGCACTAGGGGTAAGAAGTCACCAGATTGGTTAAGGTCAGAGATGGTAAGAGTCCTAATGGTGATATCTTCAATTTTTCCAATAGAAAAATTGATTTCTATAAGTTAACTTTCCTTCGGATTATTAGTTTGAATCTGAGTTGAATCATCTTCGTTGGAATAATCAATGTGTTGCGATCCTAATTCAAGCAGTCTAGAACTTGAACCTTGTCCCTCTTTGAGTAGGGGTGCATACTTGTGTACCACATCAATGTCCTTATCAGGACAAGACTCTTCTGATAGTGAATCCCACTCATATTCATTAGAATCAGTTTCATGAACATCACTAGTTTGTAACTGCAAGATTCTTTCAACCACCTTCTGAGTCATCTCTTCTTTTTTCTCCTCTTTATAACCTAGCCCTATCTTATCTTTTGGATTGATTACGATGGGTTGAATTGGTTCTAAAATCCCTTCCTTTATTTTTCCTACAAGGCCTTTTCCCTCATATCCCATATTTTCCAAGATAGTGAAGTATTTTCCATATTGTGTTGTTTGTACATTTGTAGTTGTTTGAGATTCTTCTTCATCCTTATAAAGTTAGTTTAGAACATCCTTATCTTTTGCTTCATCAACTATAGCATCTGCTTTTACAAAATGATCATCAAGAGTGTAAATGGTTGTGATGATTGTTGTGGTGTTGATGTTGAGGGTTTCCCATATGACTTTGGGGTAGAGAAATGTGAAAGAGATAGAGATCATTCAATGAAATATTCACCAACACCTTTATCTTTGACTTGGAATTTTTTCTCAAATTGTTTCAACAAGGCATTTAATTGGACTTCATGATTTGAGTATGTAGAAGGAGAAAATTCCTCTTTCTTATTAGATTGTTTAGACATGGAATTGGATTGACCTTCATGATTTGAAGAAATGACCAACAGTTTGGATGAAGAACTTGACTGGCTCTGATCATTGGAAGGGATGGAAGTGGAAGCTTCTCTGCTATGAGGCACAAAGATATCTTGGAAAAAATTTAGGGTGTTGTAATACTGAGGACTATTTGAATCAGACAAGATGGTGATTTCTTGGCCACTACAAGGGAATTTAAAACATTGGTGATATGTTGACAGGACTGCTTGCATTTCATGGATCCATGGGCAACCCAATAGTATGTTGTAGGTCAAATCCTTCTCTAAGACTTGGCAGATTACATCTTTCTGAATTGGTCCTACTTGAATAGGTAAGACAATCAGTCCCTATGAAGATCTTTACTCATCACCATATGCTTTTATTGTAACATTTTTCTTTGAATCAATTGTATTCTCATAAAATCCCAAGGCATGAACAAAATTTAAAGTACATATATTCAGTCCAGCTCCTCCATCTATTCAGATGCATTTGACATGATGTTTATGAATTAGGACTTCAATATGGAGAACGGAATTATGGGGGTGAGAAATAGACGCGTTATAATTTTTTGAGAAGGATAAGAAATGTGGCACGATCAAATGTCCCACCATGGATTTGAATTTACAAACTTCTAGATTTGTTGGTATTGTTGTGTCCACTAGGGATTTTTCCAAAATCCCTTTGTGGGTGGGTGAAATCTTGAGCAATTCCAATATTGATATTTGTGCAAGGATCTTTTGTAACTGGTCCATTATGTTATATTGGTTGGACGAGGCAGTGGGTGTTTTAGATGAACTTCCTTTTAGGACATATTTAGCCTATGCTTTTGTGGTTGTATTCACTGGTATGTTGTCTTGTTTTCCATTGATTTTAATGACATTGAATTGAGTATCAGTTGCAACTATATTTCATTTGATGTCATTAATTTGATTTTCAAGGATAATGATGTCTTGTTCTTGTTCAATTGGAGTGTCATAGATTGGATTAGATACTGCAATACTGTCTTGATTTTCATTGGTTTCAATGGTATTCATTTGATCCTCCGCTACTGAAATATGATTTATGACAGTATCATGGACATAGTTTATGTTCTTTCCCTTACTATTTGTTGTAGAGGACTCCCCTTTTTCATAATTTGGTAAAGGATTATTAAATACTTTGTGATCAACATTTTTTTGGGGTCCTTCTATTCGTATGAATTTGTCATCTATTAAGTCTTGTATCTTATGTTTCAATTGCATGCAGCTATTTTTTTGATGACCTTTGCACCGATGAAATTCACAATAATAAGCATCATTCCACCATGATGATTTTACTTTTCATTCAAAGCCTCGAGTGTAGCATCATTCCACCATGATGATTTTACTTTTCATTCAAAGCCTCGAGTGTCAGGTAGTGTTATGAAGTTATTTTCAAGAAGTTCCCTCAATGCAGATTCATATGATTAGCCCAAAGGTGTGATTTTTTTGTAGTTTGATTGTGTTTTATAAGGTGGAGGTTTGGATGCGGTGTTACTTTGATTGTGGTTGTTTTGATTATTGTGTTGGTTGAAATTTTGATTATTTCCTTGATTGATGTTTTGTACAGTCTGGGTTGTGGTTCCTGATAGATTAAAGACCGGTTTAGCATTATGTGTTTCTGTGGCACCATCGTTGGTATTTTTGTTCCTTGTCCAAAATTTGGGTTTCTCATTGTTGTGATGGTTGGAAGAGCTAGCATTGTTTGATCCTTCATTTTGAATTTTCAATACCCCTCTTTTGACTAAAGCTTCTTTAATTTTGACACCGTTTTCTACCATCTTCTCAAAGCTAGGGGAACATTGTAATTGTAGCCTATAACTCATTTCACTATTAAGGTTATCAATGAAAATCTCCATCTTTTCTTGTTTGGGTATGGGATGAGTGTATCAAGAAAATAACCTTCTCCACCTTTGTAAGAATATGATAAAAGATTCTCCTTATTTCTGTTTGGTATTACAAAGATCCTTCATGGTTATCTCATGTGAAATGTTATATGAATATTGAGTGATAAATTTGTTGACAATTTCTTCAAAGGATTTTATGCTTGGTTGTAGTTTTGAAAACCATTCCATGCAATGGCCTCCCAAGCTGTGAGGAAAAAGTCTCATCAAGTATGTGTCTTCATTAGCAAACTCAAGACTCATTGTTCAAAATTCTCTCACATGGTCTATGGGGTCATATTTTCCATTGTATTTGTCATATTTTGATAGGTCTCAATTTTGGGGAAATGGTATCATGTTTAACTTTCTATCAAAGGGGTAGGGACAAATATCTTGCAACAAGTATCTTTTGGTAGTCCCTCCTTACATGTCTTGTAATTGTTGTTGAAGGTTCTTCATTTGATGTGTTAGGGCAGCCATTTGATTTGTATTTGATGTTTCAATTTTAGTTTTCTTTGGGGTTCCCTTCAATTTATTGACATCAAAATCACTTGGTAATTTTACCCCTTGGTTTTCTAACATTAAAAGGTATTTTTCTCTATCCTTTTCAAAGATTCTTTCTAGGAATTTATGAAATTTGGGATCTTGGTTTGCTTGTTCTATTTCCTTTTCTATTATTTCTTCTATTTCATTTTGAGGAATTTTGTGAAAGGTGTTTTCTTCTAGTTTTCCCATGGTATTTTGAGGTTCAAGTTCCTTATCCTTAAGTTTTTGCTTTTAGGACATTGTTAAAACAGGCATGCAAGTGATGAAGGTTTTCTAAATTTTGATCATTGTTTAGGAGTTCCAAAGGAATACCTAGGTTGAATAGAATAATGAATCCTATTGATGGGACTAAGGTAATAAAATTTGATGTAAAGTGTGTTGTTTTTGGATGAAGGATTATAGATCCTGATGGGGAAACTCAACTTGATGATCAAATTTGGATTTTTGATGATGATTAGGAATTTCTAGATTTTATATCAAAGTTTAGGTAAAGGATTTCACTTGTAAATGCTAGTTTTTCCAAGTTTATAGAAATATTGGGATGATGAAAGAAATTTTATATGGAGAAGATCCCTAAATCTGGTTTCGAAATGTCGGATAGGAGTCAAATTCAGCTCTCTAGTTATAAATTTTGGTGGATGCACTGTAACAGTCAGTGTATGCGCTAAAAGGAAAATGTGTTATAACATGGCTTGGATGTATGAGAGAAAATTTTAGATGCATTGCAAAATCAGGTGTATACACTAGGGAATAGCTCAAATGTGCCAAATTTTTAGGGGTATGCACTACATAGTTTGGTAAATGTGTCACAAAATTCAAGGGATGCATTGGTAAAAGTGGTGAATGCACTGTAATAGAAGGTGTATGCACTAGAAAAAGTGGTAAATGCACTGTAACAGAAGGTATATGTGCTGGGAAAAAGTAGTAAATGTGCCAAAATAAGCAATGGGTGCGCTGAACTGGGGAATATAGTAATTTCTTGCCAGTTTATTTGATTTTTTTGGTTTTTCAGTCAAAGAAAGGTTGGTTTCAGATGATGTTTTCTGAATCATAGTTTTGCACTTCTAGTGTGTAAGGTTTTGTTTGAAGTAACTTGTTTATAAACACTTTGGTAAACACATCAAGCATGTGCAATCCTAAGGTTGTGTAAGATTGTATTTTCTAGATTCCCACTTGGATTTTACTCTATTTGTGCCTACTTTTAGTGGATGATTATATGTTTGACCCCACTGGCTCCCCTCCACAACACTCACTTCTACAAGGAAGCCAAGAATTAGTACCCATGAATCTCCCATGGAATTCTTCTCATCTCTACTAAAATTCACAAAAATATGGGATGGCTTCAGAACGACTGTTCTTGTGCCAACAAATAGTTAAAGGATTTTGGCCTTTCTACAACAAGGATTTTAATAGGGGCATTTCATTTGTGGGGGATCATCCATGTGGCAAGAGACCATTGCTTCCCTTCTTGTCGGAACAATCCTAATGATAATTTTCTTTCCTCAAGTACCCACACTTATATACCGGTTGGAAGTCACTCGGGTTCAGCGTGTTACTGGTTGGGTCGTTCCCTTGGGTGATTACTTTTTCCCACAAGGCAGGCCCTCTATGGATAAACAAAAGCAAGCAAATACATCCGTAGTTTGATCAATCTTTGTTTTGCATGAACAAAGAGATAACACACGTGATATACTTAACTCACACATGAAAATAAACACAAATGGGTCTGGCTTTTTGGTCACCTAGTTAAGGGGAGAGCATATGCCTACCATTCCACACACATAGCATACATGGTGTTCTTTCCTTCCTAATTAGTCTAGATTCGTAAATTAAGCAAAAGGAAATAAATTAATCCAACCCCTACATCAAATTCATCAGTAGTTTGTAATAAATGTTTCTTTGACAACATTCAAGAGTTTTAGCAAAGTATTTGATAGCGTTTATGAAGTTTGCACAGTAGAAAAAAAATCATTAGTTTTTAGACTGGGAAGAAATTTCCAAAGAAAATCAAATGTGCCATTATAGTAAGTTGATGTGCTGAAAAGGTAAATGCATTGTAGAAAGAAGTGAATGCGCTATAGAAAATAGTAAATGTGCTATACAAAATGGTGAATGTGCTATAGAAACCCCCTGATGCACCACAAAATGGCGTGGATGTGTCAAAGAAACTCGTTGTTGCACCAGAACAGTCAGTGAATGTGTCAGAGAATGTTTTAGGTGTGCCAAAAGAATTAACAGTTGTGCTAGAGAAATTCACGTATGAACCTGTAAAGCATACTTTCTATAAAATATTAAAATAACAGGGACTAGGCCCCATGGTGGGTGCCAATTTATGTGTGTGAGAATATGTGAATTATAATAATAAATAACACACAATAGATGCAATGTATTACATTAAGGAAATCTAAATTAACAACATAATTTGATAAAACAATTCCTTAAAGACATTCCATCTTCCTCTATTCCTAAGGATCCTATATTAATGCTCTCATATCTTAATTATGCACCGAATTACTAGGATGACACCTAAGAAATGAGTAGCCATTAATTATAGAATGCAAAAACTATGTCGACACCTACATGATTTGATGATTTGACTGGATGATGAACTAAATGATATGTTGGATGATAAATTGATGTATACAAAATGCTAATGAAATGATGCAATGTTGGATTAAACTAATGGAGATGCTATGAAATTGATTCTAAATGTTGTAAGTAAACTGAGACACATCTAAAAAAATAATCCATGATTCTAATTTAGGGTATGTGCAGGATCACGATGGGCCAAAAAATGGCAATATGATGGGTATGTGGCTGATGACTTTTTTTTTACCCAAAATTGATGAAGCGAAAAGGGTTTTTAAAGGAGATTCTCAGATTTCCACCAATATAAATTATTCCTTACTTTGAATTTAATAAGTAATTATTATTCATTTTCTATTTGAATTACGATTAAAGTCCTAATTGATAGGTTGATTGAAAAACATCTATACATTTCAAACGGTATCACAATTTTTGAATCCAAAACATGCTTCACATTTTATGCTTTACATACTATAGGATTAAAAAAATAAAAATTAAATTTCATAAAGTTTTGACAAAGTTAAGGTGGTCAGGCATACGAGTTTTTCATATTTTTTAAAAGTTGTAATAAAAAAATCATAATTAATTATTTACTTGGAAAAAAATTACAAAAAAATATGCATCACATTGGAACATGAGTGCTCTACTTATATCTAAAATCTTATAAATTTTTTTTATTATTTTATTGTGGTTAGGGTGGTTAGATAGACACCTACTTCTTTTTTTTTCCTTGTAATTTAAGTACTACTGCATTGAAATTTCAAATTTTCACCAAATAGTTTTATTTTTTTTAAACAAACCTAGTAGTTTAGAAACTATATTCAATTTGCTACAGATTCTATTCTTACATATTTTTGAAGTAATATAGATAATTTATCCCAATTTTTATGTTAAGTTACCTAACTCTGATTTTTTCTAATTTTTTTGCCATTTAAGGGCCTATTTTTTCCATGATGATCCTACACATACCCTTTACTTGCTAAACTATTCTAAATGCTAAACTAGAATGTAAACTAAGATCTCAAATGCTAAGATGATTTCTACAAAGTAATTGTATGCAATGCTCTCTTATGCAAAAGCTATAAATGAGCCTCTATTTATAGATTTCACCAAGGCATCAGGTGAGCTGGCAGCAATGGACGATTAGGATTTAGTTTGGAGAGATTGATGGTGAGAAACGAGGAGGTTAGAGAGAAATAAGGAAGTTGTCCTCTTTAATAGAACAAGCTTTCCAAGTGTAGAAAAGAATAAATGGAAAGGAGAAGCCATGTGTCTCTGAGTTTGTTGAGATTGTTGAGGATAAATACCCATTTTAGAAATTAGGAATAATTATTTTCATGTGACACATGGTGAGATGGAAGATGATGTGGAAGGAGGTTAGAAGAATATGGAGAAATGTGATAAAATTCAAATTTAATGAAAGGGAATTAATCAAATAAAACAAATTAGTTAAATTTTTTAATTTAATTAAATCATGAAGAAAGTGGTTTAAGTTGGAAGAATTAAGAAATGTGAACTATATAAATAAAATTTGCAATTTATTTATACAATAGAGGAAATAAATATTTTTATTAATTAAATAACCAGTATTTAATTAATATTCTCCAAACCAATTTTGGATGCATACAATTTTAAAATTAAAACCATTCTATTGCCAACTAAAGATAAAAGATGACATATATATTAACAATAAAATTTAGGTCGGCAATGTCCCCTTCAACCCAAATTAAGCAATCACATATCATTCCCATAAATAGAACATATAAGTATACCAGAAGGGTATACGTGATACAATCATGGATAATATACAAGCAAAATCATAAATGTCTATGATGAATTTTTCTTTTCGAGCAAATACTAATATAGAAAAACATGCAAAATTCTTGAATCAGAAGAGATTTCTGCAATACAATTGAAGGCATATAGAAATATATGAGCAGAGTGGTATTATTCAATTTTTTGAAACCTATTTTAGACAATGAAACACAAAAGCCCCAAATTGTTGATAATAAAACATTATTGTATATAATCCAAAATCACATACTTTAAATATGCATTGTGAGTCAACAAATATTAAAATCAAGAACCCCAAAATGATAAAAATGGTTGCAAAAATTATCAAACTAAGAATTGTAATATGCACAAAAAAATCCCTAAAATCCATAGCCTAAAGATAATATAAACAATATTTACTTATTGTTTAAGTTGATGTCATACATAGTCTAGGTATATCCATTCTCAGAGGCTATTCTTTACATATATGACAATATATATACAAAAAATGGGACACCTAGAACATACTATACTATTAATTTGGCTTTGAGTAACCAAATATTCTATACTTTCATAGCATGTACCTCAAAGAGTGAAAGAGCCAATAAACCTTGGCCATATATAAACCCTAGTCTTTGTTATCTTCAAAATCAAGTAGCCATTGAAAACCTTGAACCAGTTCGTAATGGTAAAGCTTCATCAGGAACTTGTACCCATGGGGTAAGTGTACCGAGTTGTGACATAAAAATGGCTCTTAAGATGCCACTTTTTTTTTCTAAAATCAACAAAGTCTGATGTTCATGAGAAAATGAAGATAGTTATACTCAAAATTTAAAGATGCAACAAGAACAAGAGTTGAAGTGCTTTGAATCTGCTTTCTAAGCTACTATTTTTTGAAAATAATGAAGATTAAGGGTTTCAGAAAGAGGGGGTCACCAAAAGTGGTCTTGTTTTTCTAAAAAAAATAGCATAGTGTCTGTTGTGACCCCCTTTTTCCATTAGCTTTTTCTTAGAATTTCAAAAATATGAATGGTGAGAAATTAGCTACAACCATGTAGTTTATCCTAGTTCTTTCGACTAATTTTTTAATGAATATAATATTTTATGAATTTTTGAACTGGACACATCCCGAAAAGATGAAATTTGAGCATGTTCCCCCATAAATTTTTTTAAAACTAATTAAAAATTCATTCTTTTTCATTACATCTAAAATGGAGTCTAGTTTATAAAACTGTAATTTGTTTCAAAAATCAATGGATGAGTAGAAATCTATACTAAAACTAGCACATTTTAGTTTTTGACAAAAAAATAGAGGCACTAACAAGAGAAATTATAGATGAAAACCTTAACATAATCAAAATGGTAAACAAAATATATGGTTATATAGGTAAGAGAGAGCCTAACATCATGAAAGTTTTTTTATATACCTGCATTGAAAGACGTGCAAACTTGATGGTTAGCACGACCCAAAATGTGCAAAATTTTGTTACCCTTTTAGAAAATCATGTCATTGACATGAAACGGTCATCTCATCCTTTGGGTTGGATTCCCAAGGTAAAATCCAACCTTTGGGTTGGTATTTACTAATGCAGCCAATTTGGTGAGAACCAAATTGGTGAGTGCTTGTCAAATGTAATGCAACATTTGGTGAGCATCAAATTTGGAGCCCACCAAATGTTGCATTACATTTGGATAGTACCAAATCGATTGCATTAACAAAAAAAAAAAATTTCTTTCTATTTTTCTCTCTCTACCCCACTTTGATAAGGCTTAAAGATTATGGTTTATGATTGATGATGGATAGTTGAGGTTTTACCTTTCACTCTCTTTATGCCTCCTACCCTCTTAACTAATACTTACCCTATTCTCTCTCAAACCTCTCTAGGTCTCTCCAAACCTCTCTACCTTTCCTCCCTCCTTAACCCCGTCTCCATCCTTGCCTCCCTACCTCTTCTTCTATCTCCCTTTGTTACTATTTCTCACCCATATCTCTCCTTTCTCTCAATCACTACCTCTATCTCCCATCTATTTTATCTCTTTCTCATCTTCTTTATCCCTCCCCTCTCTAGTTCATCTCTTCTTTTTCTCCCCCTCCCTGTGTTTCTCACTCCCTCCATATGTACCTCTCCATCCATCCATTGTTACTCTACCAATACTTCAAACCCTTTCACTCTCCATCCCCTATCTATGTTTCTCCCACTATCTCTCTCTATCTCCCTACCTCCTTACACCCATCTATATCCTTGCCTCCCTACCTCTCTCTTCTTCTCTCCCCCTCTATTATTGTTTCTTTCCCATCTATCTCCTTTCTCTCGATCACTACCTCTTCCTCCCACCCTCTCTCTTCCCATCTCCATGACTCTCCATCCTTCCCTCTTTACCTCTCTACCTCTCCCTTCTTGTCTCATTACCCACCCCTCTCCCACCATCTCTACCTTTCCTTCCCTCCATAGGGTTTAAGGGTTGAGGGTTGAGGTATTAGTGTTTAAGGTATAGGGTTGAGGGTTTAATGTATAGTGTAGAGGGTTGAGGGTTTAGGGTTGAGGGATTAGGGTTGAGGGTTGAGGGTTTAAGGTATAGGGTTGAGGGATTAGGGTTTAGGTTCTAATTTATAGGGTAGAGGGTTTATAGTTGAGGGTTCAAGTTTGAGGGTTTAGGGTATAGTGTTGAGGGATTAGGGTTGAGGGTTTAATGTATAGAGTAGAGGGTTGAGTTTTGAGGGTTGATGGTTGTAGGATTATGGTTTAAGGGTTAATTTTTGAGGGATTAAGGGTTTAAGGGTTGAGGGTTGAGAGATTATGGTTTAAGGTATAGGTTTGAGGGATTAGGGTTGAGGGTTTAATGTATAAGGTTGAGGATTGGGGGTGTAAGGGTTTAAGGGTTGGTGGTTGAGGGTTGAGGATTTAAGGGTTGAGGGTTGAGGGTTTAGGGTTTAGGGTTTAAGGGTTGAGGGTAGAGGTTTTAGGGATAGAGATTAGGGTTGAGGGTTGATGGATTAGGGTTTAAGGGTTGAGGGGTTAGGGTTTAAGGTATAGGGTTGATGGTTTAATGTATAGGGTAGAGGTTTTGAGGGTTGAGGGTTGAGGGTTAGGGTTTAAGGGTTGATGGTTAAGGGATTAGGGTTTAAGGGTTGATGGTTGAGGGATTAGGTTTTAAGGGTTAAGGTTTGAGGGTTGAGGGATTATTCTTTAAGGGTTAAGGGTTGAGGGATTAGGTTTTAAGGGTTGAGGGCTTAAGGCTAGAGGGTTAAGGGATTAGGGTCAAAGGTATAGTGTTGGGGGTTAAGGGTTGATGGTTGAGGGTTGAGGGTTTAAGGGTAGATTTTTTATCATTGAGGGTTGAGGTTTTAATGGGTGATGGTTGAGGGATTAAGGGTTGAGGGTTTAAGGGTTGAGAGTTGAGGGATGCATGTTTAAGGGTTGAGGGTTTAGGGTTGAAGGGTTGAGGGTTGAAGGTTAAGGTTTGAAGGTTGAGGGATTAGGGTTTAAGGCTTGAGGGTTGAAGGATTATGGTTTAAGGTATAGTTTTGGGTATGTGCAGAATCATCATGGAAAAATAAGGCCCTCAAGTGGCGAAATATTAAAAAAAAATAGAGTTAGGAAACTTGACACAAAAATTTGAATAAGTTATCTATATTATTTGAAAAATATGTAAGAATAGAATCTATAGCAAATTGAATGTAGTTTCTAAACTACTAGGCTTATTTTCTTAAAAAAAACTATTTGGTGAAAATTTAAAATTTCAATGCAGTGGTATTTAAATTTCAACAAAAAATAAGGTGTCTGTCTAACCACCCTAACCACAATAAAATGGTAATATATTTTTATAAGATTTTAGATATAAGTAGAGGACTCATGTCCTGATGTGATGCATATTTTTTTGTAATTTTTTTCGAAGTAAATAATTAATTATGAATTTTTTATTACATTTAAAAAATAAAAAAAACTCGTATGTCTGACCACCTTAACTTGGTCAAAACATCATGAAATTCTTTTTTTTTAATCCTATAGTATGAAAAATCATATAATGTGACACATGTTTTGGATTCAAAAAATGTGATACCATTTGAAAGCTATAGATGTTTTTCAATCATCCTATCAATCAGGACTTTAGTCATAATTCAAATATAAAATGAATAATAATTATTTATTAAATTCAAAGTAAAGAATAATTTAAATTGGTGGAAAGCTAAGAATCTCCTTTAAAAACCCTTTTCGTTTCATCAATTTTGGGTAAAAAAAGTCGTCAGCCACATACCCTACACATACCCATCATATCGCCATTTTTTTGCCAATCATGATCCTGCACATACCTCATTGAGGGATTAGGGTTGAGGGTTTAAGGGATGAGGCTTAAGTCTTGAGGGTTGAAGGGTTGAGGGTTGAAGGTTGAGGGTTATATGGTTGAGGGATTAGGGTTTAAGGGTTGAGGGTTTAACGATTGAGGGTTGAGGGATTACAGTTTAAGGGTTGAGGGTTGAGGGTTGAGGGTTTAAGGGTTTATGGTTTAAGGGATGAGGGTTGATGGTTGGGGGTTTAAGGGTTGATGATTGAGGATTTAAGGGTTGAAGGGTTTAAGGATTGAGGGTTAAGGGTTGAGGTTTGAGGGTTGAGGGATGAGGGTTTAAGGGTTGAGGGTTTATGGATTATGGCTTAAGGGTAGAGGTTTGAGGGATTAGGGTTGAGGGTTGAGGGTTGAGGGTTGAGGTTTTAAGGTTTGAGGGTTGAGGGTTTAAGGGTTGAGGGTTTATGAATGAGTTTTTAAGTGTTGAGGGTTGATGGATTAGGATTTAAGGGTTGAGGGTTGAAGGGTTAAGGGTTGAAGGTTAAGGGTTGAGGGTTAAGGATTTATGGTTTCAAGGTTGAGGGTTAAAGGGTTGAGGGTTGAAGGTTGAGTTTTATAGGGTTGATGGTTGAGGGTTTAAGGGTTGAGGGTTGAGGTATTATGGTTAAAGGGTTGATGGTTTAAGGGCTGAGGGTTGAGGAATTGGACTTTAATGTATAGGGTTGAGGGATTATGGCTAAGGGTTGAGGGTTGGGGGCTTAAGGGTTGATGGATTAGAGTTTAAGGGTTGACGGTTAATGGATTAGAGTTTAAGGAATAGGTTTGAGGGATTAGGGTTGAGGGTTTAATCATTCTTTTCATCTCCATCCATCCTTATCCATCTCTACATCTCTCACTCCTTATCTCATTACTAATCCTCTAGGTCTCTCCAACTCCTCTATTATCCATTTCATTATTAGTATATCCCATTAAGCCTCTCCCTCCATCCCTTGCTACTCTTCTAGGTCTCTCCCACTCTTATATATCCCCTCTGTAGGTATCTATGACATGTCAAGTCTTTCATTGCAAGACCTCCAAACATTTAATATTTGGCATTCACCAAATAGTAAAGATATTTTGCATCCTATTTGGTGCTTTCCAAATTTGGTGAGTGCCGAATTTCCTACACCAAAAATGGTAAAAATGGGAGTTGACCTATCATACAAGCCTAATGATTCTCTGCATTTGTCTAAACCTGCACTTTCTTTGACAAAAAAATGCCTTTTTTATGCAGTTGACTTGTTGTAGTACCATATGATGGTTGCTCCATTGCGTTTTGAGTACCAATTTTCTTGTTGGACAATGTAGAAGGATATAATTTGAAGTTTCTACATCATATTTGATTATCTCAGATAATATAACTCATTTTTGTAGAATGCTTATATTGAGTTTTTTTGTTTATTTTTGACAATATATACCATTCCTTTCTGTAGACATCAAAAATATAAAGATTGATATCACACACTCGATCCTGATCTACTAACATCGCCTCATCCCGAATTATCCCTCTATCTAACCATTTAATCAAATAGCCTTATTTGATTAAAGTCATCATAATTCCCCTTTTAATTAAATAAATCCCTCAATTTAATTAAATCATTATCTCTGTGTAATTAGCTAGGTCATTTCATCTTCCTATCTTTATTTAATTAAATAATCCATATTATTTGATTTAATCTCTAAAGTTAATCTAATTAAATTAAATAAATCAAGCATTTGTCTAATTTAATCTAGCATCACCCCCTTTGGTTAAATAAATTAAAATATTTATTTAACTAGGTCTTAATCATTTTCATCTCTTTTTGATTTATTTCAACCCACAAATCTAAATCAAATGGTCAAATCAGCTAATCTCCTTTAAATTAATCAAATCCTGATTAATCTTAATCTTAATCCATCAAATCCTCTAGATTTGGAACTTGCACATGAAAATAAATTTAATTGATTTATAAATCATCTATTTTCATTCAAAAAAAGGCATCCAAGAGGGAATATTCCTCCAAGTTTGAAATCTCCCCCCAAATCACTTGTCCATCCAACAAAGAATTTAAAGCTCTTACATTGTCTCTTACATGTCTCCCACTTGGCATTTAACTCATCTTTCATCCCCCCTAAACATGTCATCTCATCAAATTCAAATTTCAAACTTGCACATGGATCAAAATGTGATCAACCCTCATCCTATCAAATGTTGACAAGTGGCACCTTGCCATTGGTTGAATGTTAGTCCCACATTGCTCTATTTTGACCATCTCTTCAACTTAGCATTCTATAAATGAAGAGTTCCTCTCCTCATTTGATCATCCACAATTTGAGTAAAGTTACCATGCTCAAATCATTAGCAATCCTCATCCATTTTTATTGAATCATAGCTAAGTTATGCATATTTTCTTATTGGAGCACTCATCATTCTTCATCAAAGTGGATCACCATCACCATTCATCATCAAAGCTTGCAAAGGAGTTGGGAAAGGGCCAATTTCCACATTAAATTGGCACCAACTCCCCCATAAGATCAAGAGTTTGCATATTCTCAATAGGATTTAGCTTATTTTCATCTTCTTTCATTGTGTTCTTGTCTTATTTCTATTTTGAATATGGTTAAATGGATTCTATGGGGAACCTTTATTCTAAATTGCATTTGATCTTATTAATGTGTTTATTTGTTGCGATTTGTAGGTATTAGGATCTAGGTTCACATTTTGGCTCTAGAGGGAGGGGAATCTCACATTCCAATCACGTTTTTTGTCAAAATTATGCGTTTTTGTTTGTTTACAGGAAACAACGCCGCTCACAGTCTAGCGGGGCTATATAGCACCCCTGGAAACAAACTGCACTGCTAAAAACTTCAAACAACACCACTCACAGTCCAGCGGGGCCATATAGCACCGTTGACAATCTAGCGGGGCCATATAGCGCTGCTCACAGTTTACCGGGGCTATACAGAACTGCTCTAAAATTGAATTGCACCACTGGAATCAAACTGCACCGCTCAAAAATAAAACTACGCCACTGGAGTCTCCAATGTCACCATATAGCGCCACTACAAAATCAAACAGAGACGCCATCACAAATAGAACCACTTGGATTTCTTTCTTTTTCATGCAAACTTAAAATGGTCATATCTTGGTCATTTTTTGGTCTTTTTCGAAGCTTTTTTTTTGAAATGGGGTATAATTTCATAAGCTATCCAATGGTGTAGGTTATTATTAACTTTGATAGAGTTAAAAATTTTAAATTTTCACTTAATGTCAAATCACAATGAAACTTGGTCTAAATTTTAGGGTTTTTATGCTTAATCATTTATCTAACCTTCATATCTTTTTGTTCCTTGATGTCATCTAACATTTGGATCTTGTATTGTAGGTTTTAAAGGACCATGGAGCATGGAAGTCAAAGAAAAAATCATTATCACATCATTGTATCAAGTGTTTTTGAACACTTTGGGGAGCAATTATAATCCCACTTCTAAGGATTTTACCCCTTCAAGCTTTTAGGACCTACTAAATTTATTTTGGGCTCTAAAAATAACATTTCAATTTTTTGCTACAGAAGGGCTAAAATGAACATTGGGAATACAACTTACTAGAGTTTGTTTATTTGGTTAACAAATTGAACAAAATGTCTATCATTTGTCTTTTGGTGCTCTAAAACGAACTCATTATTGCTTTGTGGGATCTAAAATGAACATGTGCTACATTGTTTTGTGAGAGCTTACTTGAACTAACATCATCGAAAAAGGATGTATGCACTTCTCTCGCACTTGATAGTGATCTTGAGAATCAAAATGCCTTTTCCATGATCTTAGATTGAGACAAAGCAATCACCTCCACACTTTGATTTGGGCTTAAAATTTAACAAAATATTGTGTGAGTGTGAGTGAGCTTATTGCATGTGTTCTCCCTTTGTTTCTAAACAAGGGTCAATCAAACTATGAATAAGTTTATTCAATTTTTTCTATCTTAGAGGGCCTTCCTTGGGGAAAAATTACTCACCCAAGGGAATGACTCAAATGGTAACACTCTAAAGCCAAGAGTATTTCCAACCGGGATATAAATGTGGGTATTGGAGTAAATGCCAGTATCACGCAGTTGATTCCGACAAGATGGATCTGAAAGGGGACTCTCACCGTATGGGTCAATCTCCATGAACGGAAAGTCTGAAATAGAACCCTTGTTTTGTAGTGACTAATTGATCCATTGAGTGAGTTTATCAAAGTGGTGCATTGGAACTTAGATTCCAAGAAGTTACTTTCCATGTCCGATCTTGGTTGAAGTATAGAGGTTAAGACTTCATTATTAACATACCTTTATACTCTTTCCTTGGTTGCATGTAAAATCATCTCTTCTTCTACGAAGGGCATGAGGCAAGCCCACCAAGAAAAATGTACCAATTGAGCTAGGATGTTATATTTCTTGTGAGTCATAAACACTTTGCTTGATCGAAAATAATGGAAAACAAACATTTTAAACATGAGCATCCAAATCTTAAACCCTTTAGGAGAAGCAAATATCCTTGAACGAATTCATGTTATTGCTTTCCCTTGGGATTTGTATCCTTAGAGGCTTCTAAACATTTGGATTTCATCTCAATTTACTCCTACTAAAGTCAACTTTAGGTAACCTTTGTCTTGATTTCCTTGATTTCCACACAATGCACTTTGTGGGATGAAATAAAATTAGGACATTGGACATTCAATTTGAAAGCTAATCAAGAAATGTTTGTGGTAAAAAGAATCCATTAAGCAAAGATTGAATCAATTGGACCCCACACATGTGCTTGGCATCTTTTGGTCATATGGTTTTCATGCAAACATGGGTCTTTTGGTTTGAATTAATCTTAGAGAAAGGCATGTTATTCACTATCTTGGCCTAGTAAACAAGTCCTTCCTAGATTCATTTAGGATCAAAATCAAACACTTCATTCATTCAAAAATTTATCATCCCATCCCACCCAACAACTTTAGAGCTTTGAAAACGTCATTCTAGACTTGGGTAAATCATCAAAATCAAAATCACCTTGTTTAATTAGGAGTATGGGAATGCATCTTTTCTCATACCTCTAGTTAAATTAGCACACCTTTTAACAAGTTCATCATAAGATCACATCCAACATCTTAGGGTTTACAAGTTCATTATCCAACTCAAACAATCAAAATCAAGCCCTAAGTCTAGCATTGATACAAGGTCCCTAAACATTCAACACTCATATCATTCACCCCTTTTCATCCTTCATCTCATCATTTGGTCCTAAACACCTTAGAGGTCACTTTTGCAACAAGGTCAAAACACAAGAGGAACATGGAATATAAACTTGATCCATACATCATGAGTAATCCGAGTCAACTAAGCTATCAAATCCTTACAACACCAATTGATTATCAACACTCACATCTATATAAACCGTACATGGGATCATTACCTTTGACAAATATCAATAGTACAACAAATGTGAGTATGCCCAAATCGAAGATTGGAACAAATTTCCCGATGGTAGATCCAAATCCAAACCTACAAATCCACCAACCAAACAATCAATTCATGAGCCTTCAAACGAACAACATCATCCCACCAAATCCCTATAGGCCAAATGAGAATGTACCAAGTACAAGTTTTCCAAACATGAATCCGAAAAACTTTGGGATAAATATGTTTGCAAATCATACAAATGTTGTTCAAAGTCCAAACACGATGATAACGACTCCATGCATTAGCCCAAGTCAAGGTAACACCATGGAAAATTAGAGTTACTTAAAACAAGGCAATGTGATTCCCAACATCAACAATGTTCAATTTCAACCTATCATGCCAAATCAAAACAATGTCCAAAATCAATTTTTCCATGATCCCGTTCAAAAATCACAAGTATGCATCCCAAATCTGCGTGAACAAAAACCAAATCAACTATATCAAGGGAGTCAAGATCGAAATCAAGAACAAATTTGGAGAGATCAAATTGCTAAACTTACCAAAATAGTTGAGTCATTGCGCCAAGAGACATCTCCACCACCATTACCCATATCAACATCATTCCTTGGTTTAGGGCTTCCCCCTTTACCTAGCACCAATCACTCCATCCAAATCAATCCATCACATCAAATCCTTTGAATATACCATCAACATCACACCAACAGATGGTATCTAATCAAATGACAACATCAATCCCGACAAATCAAAATATGGTCTCCCAAAGACCTATAACCTCAGTCATTCCAACCATCCCTATCACCTTGATCATTCCAACCACCACTCTCACACCCATCACATCTCAACCACTCACTACCATGATCACTCCAAGCGTATCTCAACTACTCATCACTACATCCAACACAATTCCAAATCCACCACCACTACCACCAAAACCAAATGCAACAAGACAATATAACATTGCGCTAAAAGCTCACTAGGCCTACCAAAAGGCCATCCAACAATATCTATCCATGCAACAAGCAAGACAAGCTCAACAAGTGCAACAAGCCTCTCAAGCTACCAAACAAACACAAGCACAAACACGAAAAATGATAACTATTGGGGATAACGATGAACATTCAACCATTGGTAATAGAATTGATAATATATTTACCACAATTGCTGAAAGCAATGATCAAGATCTATCCATCAAAGAGCACATTGAAGATGTTTCTATCTCGTCTGAAGATCAAATCAACATACATCAAGAGTCACTTTTCAATCATGATCAAAATCCACCAACAATACCCAACAATGATCCAATTCAAGAAATGTCAACATCATTTGACCCTATGGTTGAAGACATTGGAAATCCCCCCACCACAATTGTTGAGAAAAATGATCAAGATCTCTCCATCGATGAGCACCTTGAAGATGTTTCTACCCCATCTGATGATCAAATCACCATACATCAAGAGCCACTTTGTAGTGATCTATTTCAAGGAATGTTAGGATTATTTGATCCTATTGACATAATGCACGATCCGTCAACCAATGATCATATTGAAAATGTCTCTACATTTCCTTATGAGTTAGAGGACATATCTCAAGAATTTATTCCAAAGCATGATCAAAATCCTTCACCAAAGTCTAGTAGTGATCCTTTCCAAGACATGTTGACCCCCTTTGACCTCATGGTTACAAATATTGAAAGAACCCTAAACTCGACACTTGAGGATATTGAACCACTTACCATGTCTAATGACAACATCCAAGAAACCTTTGTAAGCAATCCATCCTTTGAAACTGACCCATGTCAACAACTTAATCCAAAGCATGTCGAAATCAACTCCAAAATCATTCAAGATCAAGAATTTGTATCTTCAAGATACTACAATAATCTAATGGACACTCTCTTATCTATGCAAGATGATCATATCCATGTAGCACATACTCTCCATCTACCAATGAGATTCTTTCTATGGATGGACACGTAGATGATCTTCATCTAGAAAAAAATTTTGTAACACAAAAGGAGCGGATTATTAACTCCTATAGTCAAACTGAGTTATCAACATCAGGATCAGAAATATCTCGAATTTAGACTGAGGACATCAAGTATGTGGATATACAACATTATTCGCTCAAGGAAACAATTCAGACAGAACAGGATAATTCAGAGTTAGCGGAGTAGCAAATTGAAATGTCACCTACGGTAGCCATTTATCAAAGAATGCATTATAAACAAGAGCTCTCAGAACAAGCGAAATCAAAGCATGAAGGTACTACTTCCACAATACTGGGGGAAACTTCGTCTCAAGAGAATGTCAACATAGGGAGCACAAAGATTCCTTATGATGAAACTAGTGTCAATACTACAACCAGCCACATCACAAATCTTCATCCACCCATAGCCCCATCCATGAATTGGGACCAACGTCAAAAGAAAGAATCGAACCAAAGTATGAAGAATGTTATAAAAAAAAAGAAGCTGGAAAGCATAATGGACAAATCAAATACAAGTGGATACCGAAGAATACAAAGAAAGATCATCCCTATCAAACTCCATCAGTCAAAGAAACTATGGGGAAAAATAAAAAAAGGGAAAAGTATCCATCAAAGATGTCCGTAAAAGCAAAAATAAGCTTTTCAAGTGATGTACAAAGTGTATCAAGCAGTTCATCCTAATTTCATGCACACTTTTGTATCCACCCATCATTGCTCATCTTCCCAAGTTTGGAGAGTCAAAGGTTCCAAACTATCAACTAATCCATCTTCTATCCCTAACCACACTCCATCCACGCTCCACGCATGATATCCAATTCTCATATTGACCATGTATTGGAAACAACCCTTCATCATAAGGATTTCAAAGGCACTCTATCACGATGTGTGCACAAAGACAAAGTTAACTTCAGTATCGACAAAGCAAATCAGGAATCCTAAAAGTTGCATTCAAGTGCACGTATCTTCGCAAAGCAACTACTTCAAGCAGGATATCGATGGCACATTATGATAGGGGCATCTACATCAACAACACCTTGTGATTCAGCATGAGCTTAAAATCTTTCAAAAAAATCAAAAAAGAAAAAAAAGAAAAAAAGAAAAAAATCCAAAAAATTAGAAAAAGGATTGAAAATAGTAAAGAGAAAAATCGTCCTCTAGTGAAAACTGCATGTTCGACGCTTTGGGAAAGACCATGATGAAAACCTAGAAAATAGGTGTGTGTAGAATCGAGCATCTGTGTGTGCTATTTCACGTGAAAGCATCTCATCCCATCCATAATAAATCTAGCATTCCATCCATCTTATCCATAATAAATCCATTCATCCATAAACCATTTATCCAATCCATTTTCATCCATCTGCATGCATCATCCAAGTTATCTTGATCTTGATGAAAGTTTGGGGCACACTTTACACTTTCTTATGGTAAACATCTTGACATGGGTCGTTTTCATTGATCCTATCCTATGCAGCATTATCTGAGCCATGAAGCATTATCCAAATGAGTGTTCTTTATTTGAACACCGTATCTTATCGCAAGATAATCCTTGGCATCCTTTGCGTGCTTACCATATACATCTGTCCATACACATGTCCAAGCATCTATCCATGGCATTCCATACATTGCTAGACACTGGGGGCAGATATTTGCATCTTGGTTCGGGAATAAATCTTGATCTATATCCTCCAACTTATGTGGCGATCTAAACATTGGAAAATGTGAAACCAAACTGGTCAAAGCATCTGTAATCCAGAATCCAAAGCACTAGCCCATGGCATATTTTGACAAGAAGATGTTTGTTATCAGTCTTCATCTTTTAACAA
The DNA here is from genome assembly GCA_007258455.2 of Sequoia sempervirens. Taxonomy (NCBI): domain Eukaryota; kingdom Viridiplantae; phylum Streptophyta; class Pinopsida; order Cupressales; family Cupressaceae; genus Sequoia; species Sequoia sempervirens. The sequence continues at coordinate 54,202,885 of VDFB02047397.1, forward strand.
ACATCAATCCAAGTAATCAATATCAGTCTCATCTAATTTGGACATCAACATCAACATCACATCAAATCATTCGAACAACTTTTGTTCCAAATCAAGCCTCATCAATCGTGACCAATCAAATCTAATCAATCACTCATCACCTTGGGATATCCATCCCAATCCTTGTTTTTCTTAACACTATCTTTGCATTGTTGTGTATCCTCAACAATGTTATCGTCATCAATCCTAATCAATCAATCCTTGCATTGTTGTGCATCCTCAACAATGTTATCATCATCATCAATCCATTAATTCGATCAATAAACCTTAGCTTGGTTTTCAAAAAAATCCCAAAATAGATCACTAATATCGTCACACATATCCATATTGAAATCGTCAAAATCATGCGAAAATCCAAAAACATCAGAAAATTAGAAAATCCAAAAACATTCAGAACATATCAAAGTCCAAAAAAATCCATAAAAACTCAAAAAATGTCAAAAACATTGGAATTCAAACCACATCGTCTCTGAGCTTAAACGTAGGCAAGGCTAATCTTTGATTAGCCCCCGAGACACAAAATCCAAAAACATTTGAGAAAACATCAAAATCCAAAAACATTCATAAAATATCATAAAAACCCAAAACATTCAAAAAATCAAAAAAATCAAAGCATTTGAAAAATCCAAAAATACCAAAAACAACCTCAAAACATTTCAAAACATCAAAAACATCCAAATATTTGAAAAAAATCCATCCATCTCATCTCACTCTCACTTGAAATAATCAATCATCCATAATAAACTGATCGTCACCTTCATCCTTTGGTAGCACAAACAGAAACAACCACAACAATCAGCAAAATCAATCTTCAATCGTAAAATCAAAAGCAAACAACAAACATTTAAAACAAAATCAAACTCTTGATCAATTGCAAACATGTCAATCATCCTTATATCAATAGCCTATCAATCAACTTATCAACCCATCATCATCCTATACAATGCATGTCCTAGGATATATCATTCCGACAATGGGCATCATTTTGGATATCACTTTGGATTCTTATCCTATCAAAACAACTCCCTTTGGATCAAGGTATGAAGAACATTGGCTTGTTTGCATACTTGATATTTTCTTTTGATTTATCTTATTGTGCTCATTCCAAGGACCTCTCGATGATATCCGAACGAAGGATTTAGAGAGATAGGAATGGGTCAATGATCGTTATCTTTTTGTCTGCTAACATTCTTGTTGGACGTTCTTGTAATATAACTTGGTGAATACTTGTTTTGTTAGGTACGTCCTAGCAAGGTTTCTATATGTCAAGTGTGAACAAGAATATTCCTATTTGTTTTTCAAGTCAAAGTCCATCACACTAGGTACAACGCCATCCTGGTTTTCTATACCTTGATGCATCATATCTAGGTGTGTTATCAAACAATAAGTTAATTGGCCCTTTTAAAATCCCAACTCCTTGGTAAGCAAATAATAATCATCATCATCATCTCATGTCTTGTTGGAATCTCTTGTTTTCTTCTATCTCTTGCTTTTCACGCTAACATAGTACCATGACAGTTAATCATAAATCATTGCTAATGCATCCATTTTGCATCCACAAACCATCTGCATATCATATCATATCATATAAGAAACATTGATCATCTCGCATGCATTGCATTTCATTATTGAATAATATAGATTGGTTATTCTAGGCATCTCATAAACCATAGATTTATTATCCAACGCATAATCATAAAAGCGTCATCATATCATATCATGAACATCCATATCATCCATGCATCATCATATCATCCATTACATATAATCATCTCATATATATCATCAATAATGTAATTGTCATGGTACAAATCAGGATAAAGTGTGTAATATATCAAAATAGGCATGAGGCTAGCCATGGTTGATGACTGTCTACATCATTGAATCTGTCTACATGAAAAATTCAAGTTGAATAGATCTTGAAACTCTTTGTCAATAGATCGACCCTCAAATCAAACCTCTTCGCCTGATCTCTCGAGGGGGTAGTATACCAACATAATTCTTCTCGCTGGGGCAATAGTGGGGCATCTGAAAAATCAGATTTTTTTTTGAATTTTGATCAAGACAGTTTCTTCTTTGAACCAATGCAACAAGTGCATCGCTTCAAAGAGGGGCAAAATGTAGACATCGAAAATATACAAATTGATATCGCACACTCGATCCTGATCTACTAACATCGCTCATCCTAATTATCCCTCTATCTAACCATTTAATCGAATAGCCTTATTTGATTAAAGTCATCATAATTCCCCTTTTAATTAAATAAATCCCTCAATTTAATTAAATCATTGTCTCCGTGTAATTAGCTAGGTCATTTCATCTTCCTATCTTTATTTAATTAAATAATCCATATTATTTGATTAAATCTCTAAAGTTAATATAATTAAATTAAATAAATCAAGCATTTATCTAATTTAATCTAACATCACCCCCTTTGGTTAAATAAATCAAAATATTTATTTAACTAGGTCTTAATCATTTTCATCTCTTTTTGATTTATTTCAATCCACAAATCTAAATCAAATGGTCAAATCAGCTAATCTCCTTTAAATTAATCAAATCCTAATTAATCTTAATCTTAATCCATCAAATCCTCCAGATTTTGCAACTTCCACATGAAAATCAATTTAATTGATTTATAAATCATCTATTTTCATTCAAAAAAAGGCATCCAAGAGGGAATATTCCTCCAAGTTTGAAATCTCCCCCCAAATCACTTGTCCATCCAACAAAGCATTTAAAGCTCTTACATTGTCTCTTACATGTCTCCCACTTGGAATTTAACTCATCTTTCATCCCCCCTAAACATTTCATCTCATCAAATTCAAATTTCAAACTTGCACATGGATCAAAATGTGCTCAACCCTCATCCTATCAAATGTTGACAAGTGGCACCTTTCCATTGGTTGAATGTTAGTCCCACATTGCTCTATTTTGACCATCTCTTCAACTTAGCATTCTATAAATGAAGAGTTCCTCTCCTCATTTGATCATCCACAATTTGAGTAAAGTTACCATGCTCAAATCATTAGCAATCCTCATCCATTTTTGTTGAATCATAGCTAGGTTATGCATATTTTCTTATTGGAGCACTCATCATTCTTCATCAAAGTGGATCACCATCACCATTCATCATCAAAGCTTGCAAAGGAGTTGGGAAAGGGCCAATTTCCACATTAAATTGGCACCAAATCCCCCATAAGATCAAGAGTTTGCATATTCTCAATAGGATTTAGCTTATTTTCATCTTCTTTCATTGTGTTCTTGTCTTATTTCTATTTTGAATATGGTTAAATGGATTCTATGGGGAACCTTTATTCTAACTTGCATTTGATCTTATTAATGTGTTCATTTGTTGTGATTTGCAGGTATTAGGATCTAGGTTCACACTTTCATAATCTTATTAATTACAATAGTTTTACATTGAATTCAATATTGAATAAGATGAAAGTTGCATAAAAAAGTTAAATTTTTAGGAGTTTTAAGAAAAAAATGAAAAACTTGACATAATTTAGATGAATTCATGTAAAATTATAAAGAGGATTTTAACTTAACACAAACATGCTTATGTATTCCATTTTCATTACTTATAGTAGTCCATTTACACCATATTTAGTGGAATTCACTCTTTTTAATCGTAGCTAGATCGATTTAAGTGATATTAGAGCTCCTAGTTTTTGGTTGTGTCATATTCAATGAGTGTACAAATGATTGGATACAATCTACCCCTTGTTCCATTTAATAAGACCTTAGCAATGGATGTAATATACTATTTTCCCCATTAGTTGCATATTTTCCTTTTCTTTTCACATAGATTAATTGCTTTTCATTTGATTTTTAGAAATTGATTGAAAAAAAAACAAATTTATTCACTCTACATCGGCTAGAATATAAGTGGATTTGGAAATATCAAAAGGATTAAGAACACTATATTTATCCTAGAAACCACCACTATAATGAAGAATTAAGAACACTATATTATCCTAGAAACCCTCTTAAGAGAGAAAATGCAGACTATGGTTGTGGAAAATAGAATGTGGCATTTGCAATTGCCTACTACCTATATTATGTAGAAAATTTTCATATATTCAATGAGTGTACAAAGGATTGGCTATAATCTACCCCTTCTTCCATTCAATAAGACCTTGGTTATGGATGCAATCTATCCCTTCCTCCATTAGTTGGATATTTACCTTTGCTTCTCACACAGATCAATTGATTTCTATTTTCCTTTGCTTTTCAATTGCAATTGCTTACTACCTATATTATGTAGAAGAATATTATATTCAATGAGTGTACAAATGGTTGTATACAATTTTCCCATTGTTCCATTCAATACTTGACCCTAGCTATGGATGTAATCTTCCCCTTGCTCCATTAGTTGCATATTTGTGTTTGTTGTTGTGCTCCTTTCCTTTTCCTCCCATCTCTTCAACATACTGCATACAATTGTTAAGCTTAATTCTAAAAGAATAATCTAAACAACATTAAATTGTTCCCTCTTCCATCAATCTGAGAAGGCATAATATGAAAATTTTCTTCCCATTGCATTTTTAGCCAATAGGCTATATATATATTGTGAATGTAAATTGTGTCAAAACCTGTCTCATGCCTGAAACAGGTTACTTGAAACCATTTTTGCATTTTTTACCAGTTTTTTTTTGTTTGTTTTATTTTTTCGTTGCTTTTGCGTCTTATTTATTCCACCACCCAACCATAACACATTCTTCCAAAAACATTACCGTCATTTTCTCGCTGCCATAATAGTAAAAAGTTTCTTAATACCTAGATGAATGGTTTTCGAGGAAGTTTATGAAAAAAGAATGGTCGTGTACTTGTTACTTTTATTTTATATTACTCGCAAAATTACCCAGGAGTTAAATAATTTAACGGTGAAATTGAAAGAAATGGTAAGATAGTTTTTTCAATGAGGAAAAAATAATTTTAATTATATTTTAGTAGATACATGGATATAGTTTAGATATGGTGCTATATAATTAACTATTATTTAGATATTTTAATTTAAATATATATTTTTAAAAGAAATGTTTTAATGATTCGATAATATTAATTAAATATATTAAATATATTTATTTAAAAGATATTTAAAGTGTTTATATTAATTTTTTATTTAATATGGATTATGTTTTGACATAAATGTATTTAAGATTAATAAATATAAAATTGTTTCTTATTCATGAAGAGTTGATTTATTTAATATATTTCATAAAAATGACATCTTTATTTTAAATAAATATTTGTGATGCTCTTTATCTTTGCAACTTCATTTATATATTATTTAATTATTATATTATTTACTAATATTTATTTTCATATATTTAAGTATTATTATATATATATATATATTAATTTAATTACTTTTATATAAATTTTATTTTTACCCAGTTGCTATTTTCCACTCACCATAATTTTCATCAAATGGAACTTAAATAATACAAATAATTAACTGATAGGCTACATATAGTGGAAAAAATATAGATCTCTCAAAGTTTATTTATTTCATTATTTAGCACTAACTATTAATTGCTTAATCCAATCACCTACAACTAAAACTTGCAACACATTACATCCATACCCACCCATACACAAACACTACTCTCTAACATATTAACATATATATAATTTTCTATCGACGTAGGGCAAGTGCACAAAGTTGAGTCCATGAAACATGGAAGTTTTTTCCTTAACCAAAAAATTGAAATCGGCTTTAACAAAACGGGATCTCAGTTTTAATAAATGGGATCCCGATTTTTAAAAATCGGGATCCCATTCAGCTTCGGGATCCTGAGCCTGACACGAAATGGGATCCCTCTTTTTAAAAATCGGGATCTCGTTTCCCATAGGATCCCGAACCAATGGAAAAGGAACGAGATCCCAATTGCTACGAAACGGGATCCCGATTACCACGAAATGGGATCCCGCTTTTTAAAAATCGGGATCTCGTTTCCCATAGGATCCCGAACCAATGGAAAAGGAACGAGATCCCAATTGCTACGAAACGGGATCCCGATTACCACGAAATGGGATCCTGTTTTATATTGCTATTTATTTTAAAAAAAATAAACAGAGTTCATTGCATAGCAGATAGGACCCCGAGTACTAGCGACAATGACCCCCACAATCAGCTATAGGTACCCACCTACATCCCATTTTTTTTGCATTTTTCTATTTTTAATTGAAATTGTGAAGAAAATAAGTGAATTTAGCATGTTTTTTTTTAATTTATTTCACGTTTTGAGCATTTTTTTAACTGTTATAGTAGAAATGAATAATTGTAAAAATAGACAAAAAAATGCAATGAAACCTGAAGGTTTTTTAATAAAAATGAAAAAATGAACCTTGAATTATGTTTTACAAACAAAATTTAACTTTTGAAACCTAAATTGTTCGATTAAACCAAAAAAATTGAATTTGAAAACCCTAGAAATCAAAATGAAATAAAAAAAATTGCATTTATAAACCCTAAACAAGCTTTTTGAAACCCTGAATTCAAATCAAATGAAAAAAATTGAATTTGAAAACACTAGTTTGAATTGAAACGAAAAAATTGCATTAAAAACCCTAATTGCTTAGAAATTGAAACCCTAAATTGAATTGGAACAATTTTTTTTGTTAAAACCCTAAATTGAAATCGAACAAATCATTTTGATTTTGAAAACTAGGTAATTTCGAGCTCAAAAAAAATCATTTGCATTGCTTAAATGTTTTAAAGTTTATTTGCATTGTATGGAAAAAACGATATATTAAACTTTAGTTTCAATGTTAAATTATAATTAGATTAGAAAACAATATGTTAAAGAATAGTTAAAATTCATAAATTTTATCTTGATGTTTGTTTGCAAATTTAGTTAGCAAATTTGTAAATCTAAGCATGCACAATCAATTCCAATTGGCACTAACTTGAAAGTCTAAATTATGCCAAGGGCCACCCAAACTTCACCCTAAGTTTGCTAAACCCTAGACCCTAAACTGTAAAATCTAAACCCTCAACACTAAAGCATTTGAATTTTGTCTTAGGACCTTAAAATGAAATTTGGTTGCCTCAAAAAACCCTTTGTTGTCACCATTTAGTAGAGCTTTTTGTAATGTTTTCACTTATTTGAACACATAATATAAAACCTTTTGGTTTATACAAGTTTATGAAGAGTGGATGATCACTCTCCATGAAACTTAGACATGATCATTAGGGATCAAAATAATTGGAAGAAAACTTTATTCTATTATATCCACAAGATAGGAGAGCGCGAGTGAGAGTGCTATGGGTAAAGTTTCTTTCATTGGACATACCTAAAATTATGTAGGTTCAATGTCAAGAATGGGTCTATTTGGTAGATTTATGAAAACTATTATGAATATCTAGAATGCCATAAAATTATAATTATAGCGATTCCAATTGGAGTACATATATATCATATGAAATTTAAATCTAGTAAGGTGTCTATTATATAGGAGAGTTGATAATACATGGAAAGAGGTTTGTATGGGAATATATGTATTAAGAAACACATACCACATGACCTTTATAGGATTTTTAAGATGTGATCCTAGATAATAATCCACCCATCCTCAATCATAATGGATTCTTTAGCAATTAAGAGAGATTCAATAACCATAAAATTACCTATATTTTGATACTATATAGATTTATGTGGAAGGATAGAAATGCATCAATAAGGAGACCAAGATGGAACCATTTAACACCTAGAAGGTACACCTATTACATGGGAAAGGGAGGAGGTACATGATGATAGGTTGGAGGAACTACATGCTATTATTACAATTTAGAGATAGGAGGATGATTCATATAAAATAAATATAATTAAATATTTATATTATTTAATATATTATATTTAATAAATATTAATATAATATAATATATTAAATAATATAAATATTTAATATCATAAAATATAATATAAGAGTACAATTAAGGATAGGTAATGTTACAATTTACTTGGGGTTTTAATGAGGATTAGGCTTAAGATTCAATTAGGGTTGTCGTAAATAGTTAGGTTACAATTAGGAATATATAATAAATATTAATATAATTATAATACAAATATAAATTAATTTAAATATAATATGAAATATAATATAATATAGGAATACATTTAAGATTAGGTAAAGGTTATAATTTAATTAAGTTTCAATTAGGTTTACAATTCAATTAGGATATGGTTAGGGGCGGGGATCATTTAGCATTCTATTATGGTTAGAGTATGGATTACATTTAAGATTATTGTTATTTTTGTGATATGTATAGGTTGATTCATTTTTAACATGATACTTTTTTTTATTAGAGGGGTAAATACTTTTGACCCAGAGCTAGATGGAACCAATGAGGCTATAGTATGACTAAATTTGGACCTCACTAGACATCTAGATCCCCTTAAGTCATCCTATCACCCAAAATTGTAAATCAATTTCTTAAGGGGTCCTAATATGAAAAATTTCTTAAGGGGATCAAAGAAGTTCTTAAAATTTGGTGAAGTTGCCCAAGGAAACCAAATTTAACAATAATAAGATCATGCAAGATTATAATATGAATGAGATTTCATGATCTAGGTTGGTCAGTTGAAACAAGAGTAGATCTCAATCAACTATTCCACAAGAAAATGTTCTTCACTAACTTGCAAGTTCATTAAATATTCCAAGGGGCACCAAAACTTTACCCTAAGTTTTGTAAACCCTAAACCACGAACTCTAAAATCTAAACCCTAAACACTAAACCATTCATTTTGTCCTACCCATCCTTAAAGTGAAATTTGGTTTGTCTTAGGAAAATCACCATATTTCATTCCCTTATTCCATGTAATTTTGTCCTAGGATCTTACTACATGTACATCCCCTTAAGTTATCCTATTACCTAAACCCTGAACTCTAAAGTCTAAACCCTAAACCCTAAAGCCATCATTTTTTATTTAAAGGCTCTTAATGAAATTTGGTTGCCTTGGGAAACTTCACCAAATTTTATTCACTTGAGCCATGTCATTTTCTCCTAGGACCTCACTAGATGTAGATCCCCTTAAGCCATCATGTCACCCTAAATCATAATTCAATTTCTTAAGGGGATCAAAGAAGTTCTTAAAATTTGGTGATCAAAGTTGCCCAAGGCAACCAAATTTAACAATAATAAGATCCTGAAAGATTATAATATGAATGAGATATCATGATCTAGGTTGGTCAGTTGAAAAAAGAGTAGATCTCAATCAACTACTCCACAAGAAAATGTTCTTCACTAACTTGCAAGTTCATTAAATATTCCAAGGGGCACCAAAAATTTACCCTAAATTTTGTAAACCTTAAACTCTAAATTCTAAATTCTAAACCCTAAACACTAAACCATTCATTTTGTCCTACCCAAGATCTTAAAGTGAAATTTGGTTGTCTTAGGAAAATCCACCAAATTTCATTCCCTTATGCCATGTAATTTTTTCCTAGGATCTTACTACATATATCCCTTAAGTTATACCATTACCCTAAACCCTAAACTCTAAAGTCTAAACCCTAAACCCTAAAGCCATCATTTTTTCTTAGGCTCTTAATGAAATTTGGTTGCTTAGGCAACTCCACCAAATTTCATTCCCTTATGCCATGTAATTTTTTCCTAGGATCTTACTACATGTAGATCCCTTAAGCTATCCTATTACCATAAACCCTAAACTCTAAAGTCTAAACCCTAAACCCTAAAGCCATCATTTTTTCTTTAAAGGCTCTTAATGAAATTTGGTTGTCTTGGGAAACTTCACCAAATTTTATTCACTTGAGCCATGTCATTTCTCCCTAGGACCTCACTAGGTAGATCCCCTTAAGCCATCCTGTCACCCTAAATCGTAATTCAATTTCTTAAGGGGTTCCAATATGACATTTCTTAAGGGGATCAAAGAAGTTCTTAAAATTTGGTGATCAAAGTTGCCCAAGGCCCAACCAAATTTAACAATAATAAGATCTTGCAAGATTATACAGTATCAATAGTTAATTGTATTTGCATTCAAGTAACATGTGCCTTAGACATATAAATGAGGCTTACATATAATTTTATCATTTGTATTCAATTATTTAAGGCCATTTATATTGAGTGGTTTAAAGGTATTTCCTAAACATGTATCTTACATCTTGAAATTACAAATCTAATGCAGGTTCACTCATATCTTAAAGATCACATGGATCCATTCAATAATATTCACAATCCACCTCCATGCCATCCATCTCCAACACCTTCACCTCCACCTCCACCCACTCCACCTCGTAACCCCCCACCTCCACCACTTGAAATCAATGAACATGCTCGTTTGCAAGCACAAATCAATGCCAATGTTAGAACCATCCAAGATCAAATCAGCATTATTCAAAATGAAGAATGTGTCGCACATCCTGTGAGGATGCAAACCCTTGTTGATGCTATCAGGGCTATGGATGGGATCGTAGATGAGCATCGACAATGGCTAGAGGAGAGGAGAACTCCCGATTCTAAAAAGGAAAACACAAAGAAATGAAGATCTATGTAGTAGAGAGCCACAATAGTTTATAAATTAAAACAATGATCTTAAATAGTTATGAATTTATAAATTTGGTGAACGATGGATATTTTGTGTGATGAATTTATAAATTTGGTTCCAAATGGTTATTTTTAGTGACATGAATTTATGATTTTGGTTCTAGATGGATATTTTTAGTGACATGGATTTATGAATTTGGTGGAATTTATGAACTTATAATGAATAATATATAATAGTATATATTTTATGACTATCTACTAGATCATGATTTCTCCTACTGAAAAATTGTAATATATATGTGTGTGTGTTAGACATCAAATGATCTTTTGTGAATGTTTCAAGCTTATTGTTTAGTATGTATGTGCATGTATTAAAAATTTGCATAGATAGTTCTTAAATTTTGAAATTTGTATGTATGTACATAGTTTATTTTAATGATTTGTACGCATGCAAATTATGCATCATATTTTTTATTTTAAATGTACATGTACATACATTTAATTTTGAATTTTGTATGGACATGCTCTTGGGTTGAACAATCAATGTATATATATGTGCATTTCAATTAAACATATGATCTTAATATATATGTTGCTCATCCTATTTCAATTAAATATATGATCTTAATATATGTATGCACATGGACTATTTTGTATGATTTAATGCAGGTGCACATTTATATCGAGCATATCATGGATGATTTTAACATTGATGATATCATCAATCCACCACCTTAGCCACAACAACATCCACCTCCCCGTCCCCCTCCACCTCCACCTCCCCCTCCACCTAATATGCCACATCTAGCACCTATCGCATCTAACGAGGCTCACTTGAGAGAATGAATAAATGATCAAGTTGCATACTTACAAAATCAAATCAATGCTATGCAGAGTCAAGCATTGATTCCTCCACATGTGAGATGTTTTGCATCTACGATGCAAAATGTTGTTGATGCCATCAGGATGATCGATTCTGATCTTGATAGGCATTGACAAGACATAAAACAAATTAGACAATTTTATTTTGATGGTCTCTCTTACAAACAAATATTAGACCTTAAAATAATGAAATCCCATCTAGCCCCCTACTTTCTTGACCCCGTTACTCGACAACCCATTCCACCCAACAATTCTAGAATATCCATGAGGTGGTGCATACATTTGTAGATGAGTGCACATTTTTGGGATTGATGGTATATGGTTTTTGATAGTCCCCCACAATTGGGAGTGCCCATTGTATTTTTTGAGAAAACTGTATGTAGAGTTTGTTTTGGTGCAAAATCCCAATTATTTTGATTTTAGATCATTTTAGGGTGTTGGTGGCAGCATGCCATAATAGAGATTAGGGGCAAGGGTTGATCCCTGATGCCCCGTGCATGTGCAACCCCTTGTTGTTGCTCCTGGTCCTCCCATTCCTACACCTATACATCATCAAACTCTGGTCTCAACATTAGGTTCCCTTAGTACACTCGCAAGAGACCTTGATTAGCATGCTTCTGCGATAGCAAGTGGGGAGCATAGAGACGATGATGATGGAGGAGTTTTTTATGGAGCTGGTTTGAGTACCACTCTAGGAGTGTCGAGGCCCGTCCCCCATATATGTACTAGTTGTCATCAAGTATGCTATGGACCTAATCAAGCCACACCTAGTTCAGGTGGACGGGGAGATTCTAGTGGTTCATCTAGTCGCATCAATTCATTTGTAGAGTTCCTCATAGCAAACCATCACCCTGAGGACACTGCGACACAGGTATAAATATGCATCGAGATGTACATTCATTTTATAAGAATTTTGATGGTTGTATATATCAAAGAAAAGTTTGCAATACATTTTAACAATCAAATTTTTTGGTGTACAAATGACACTAACAATGTAAGGGCAATAATCTATTCCACGAGTACATACATCGACACCGGTCATACTTGGCAACCCTTATGGGGTATTTTAATTTCAATTTTTAAAATTGTATATGAAATCATAAATTATTTAACTTGAGTTTTAAATTTATAATTGAATCACATATATGTTTGAAATATTTATGTTGGTTTAGGCGAGTCAATCAACATCCATGTTGATTCCTCCTAAGGGATTGTCAAGCACTCCTCCACTATTGGGCGTCATAGATCAGGGGCAGGTACATTCATATTATAAATTTGTTTAAAGTTTATATTAGTATAGTTACAATTTTATGAGTTTTGAATTCACTAGATATATGAAACACATGCATGTACACTTGTAAATATTATAAGCGTTAAATATCTATGTACATGTATGTCTAGGTTGATACCACAATAAGAATGGGCATTGGGAAAATATTTGATGTTGCAGTTACTCATGATGCTACTGATTTCTAGGTGGTTTACAAAACTTTCTACACAAAATGTGCAAACTTGAATATATATATATATATTAACCTAATTCAATTGTACATGCTTTAATTTTGATCTTGCAGGACTTTGTTAGTGCAACTTTCAGCCCTGACCCAGACATAGTTACACCACTAGGAGGACATGTAGAGCAGGTTCCAGATCAAATGGTAATTTAACTTTTTTATTATATTTAAAGTCAATTATTATATTTAAAGTCAATTATAAATTTTAAATTGAATATATACATAATATGATATTTTTACATATTCTTTTTCTTTTATAGCATGAGACACATCTTGTAGTTGAGCATGTACAGACAGGTCCTAGATAAGAGCCTAGTGCACAACCTCAAAATATGGTACAATTAAAATATGATAAATTATAAATTAAATTGAATTGAATTAAAAAATAATAATTGTAGTGTTGTACATCTAATTTCAAATTTCTTTGTCTTGTTTATGTAGATTGATTTAGAGAATTTAGAGGTTGCTTTAGGTGCACCAAAGCATCCAGGCGTAGATATGATGGTAATTTAATTTTATGATGGATTGTAAATTAAATTTTCATTAAATCATTTTTTATTATCTTACATCTAATTTCATCTTTCTCTTATACAGAGTGTTTCAAGTCATCCACATAGTCTGCATGGTGTGAAGAGGTCTCTTGATTATAGAGACAATACATGACCTAGAAACATGTGATTTTATGTGTTATATTTGTTTATTTCATGGACTATATATCTTGTTTCTCATGTACTCTATTGTACTTTATTTCATGCGCTTAATATATTGGCTTCATGCACTTAATATGTTACATAAATTATGGACTTTATTATTGTTTGAAATTTTAATTTACACATGTACATTTATGCATTTTATGTTTGTAGTCAAGACATTAATATAGGACATTAATGTGAAATTTAGTGATCTCATACATGGATTAATATAGGACATTTTAATATTTATACTTTGCAAATTTAGTGATTTCATACATGATATACATGATATGTACATTCAATAAATAGCGATAATTACTCAATGAACTTATTCAATTCATGTCAATCAATAATCAGTCAATAAATCATAATTTACAAACAAAATCAATCTATTTATATACTAGAAAGGATAAAATTTTAAGAAATAAACAATACCATAGAAGATTGGAGAATAAAAGCATTAATAAATACTATAAATAATAACATCTAACACTAATTTATAAGTTGTCAAAACAAATAATGACGTCTTAAGGGGGTGTCTAAAGGGGTCATAATAGAACGTCTTAAGGGGATGGCTTAAGGGGTATTAAGGGGATGTCTAAAGGGGTCAATAAATAGTGATAATTACTCAATGAACTTATTCAATTCACGTCAATCAATAATCAGTCAATAAATCATAATTTACAAACAAAAGCAATCTATTTATATACCAAAAAGGATAAAATTTTAAGAAATAAACAATACCATAGAAGATTAGAGAATAAAAGCATTAATAAATTCTATAAATAATAACATCTAACACTAATTTATAAGTTGTCAAAACAAATAATGATGTCTTAAGGGGGTGTCTAAAGGGTTCATAATAGAACGTCTTAAGAGGATGTCTTAAGCAGTTATAATATGTCTTAAGGGGATGACTTAAGGGGTCTTAAGGGGATGTCTAAAGGGGTCATAATAGAACGTGTTAATTAAGGGGATGTCTTAAGGGGTCTTAAGGGGATGTATAAAGGGGTAATAATAGAACATGTTAATTAAGGGGATGTCTTAAGGGGTCTTAAGGGGATGTCTAAAGGGGTTATAATAGAACATCTTAAGGGGATGTCTTAAGGGGTCTTAAGGGGATGTCTAAAGGGGTAATAATAGAACATGTTAATTAAGGGGATGTCTTAAGGGGTCTTAAGGGGATGTCTAAAGGGGTCATAATAGAACATCTTAAGGGGATATCTTAAGGGGAAGTCTAAAAGGGTCATAATAGAACGTCTTAAGGGGATGTCTTAAGGGGTCATAATACGTCTAAAGGGGATTTCTTAAGGGGTCTTAAGGGGGTGTCTAAAGGGGTCATAATAGAATTTCTTAAGGGGATGTATTAAGGGGTCATAATACATCTTAAGGATTTAATTGATTTAACAATAATGTATGCATGATATTTAGTGATTATACACTTAGACATAAAGTTTCAAAGTAGGAAAACATGCACATTTAAGAAACAAAATATATAGAATATTGATTTGATACATAGAAGTACATAGAGTATGTTTAATTTTGTACATATGTATGTACATATATGTCATCTCAAAACAATGTTTACAAAATTTGGATATGCCATCTCAAGAACATCTCAAACTCATGGTTAGAATGTAGTAGGTCTTCACACCGCCTGATATCAAAAAGGCACAAGCAATATCAATGAAATCATCAAAAAATACATAGTTTAATTTATATAAAACTATCTATATGTACAAAAATCAAGTACCTACATTTAAAAGTATTCCACACATGTTTGTAGGCTGAATCTAGGCATCCTCTCCTTTTTTTTTCAAAGTATGAGATCAATGCAATGATGGCTTTAGGATACAAAAAATGACAATAAATCAATTTTAACTATTAATGTCCAAGCAATATCAATATGTAAACAAAACATGTATTTAAATATAATTTAACTAATAATTACCTGTTTTTACCAAGTATTCCATGTTGTCTAGGTTGAATCTGCATGGACTAGATCCTTTTTGTGATTATGCCTTAAGGATGTATAAAAGGACAATTTAAATCAATTTCATCTAATAACACACTTGACCAATGTCGAAACATGTATTTAATGTATTTAAAAGGAAAAAATAAAACTAAAACTATATTTACCTGTATTTACTTATTCCATTGTACCATCTAGATCCTCTCTTTTTTGCAATGCATCTATGATTGCCTCATTCTCTTCCATAGAAATTGACCATAGAACTTTTTTTGAGGGTCTTCCACAATACTGCTCTAGTTTTATATTTGTTGCCACCACCAAATGTGAATAATGCATAATATTTTTATGTGTTTCATAGTCTTAGAATGCAGGTAGACCATTCTTTCTTCTCAAGTATTTTACTAGCCAAGTTCCAACAACCACCACTGATCCTATTGGAAAACATGTTCAAAAACCATCATCAAATAAGTTCTCAAAATTTTCTTAAGGGGATCAAAGACTTGTTCTAAAATAATTCTTAAGGGGATCTAAAGCTTGTTATCAAAATTTTCTTAAGGAGGTGTCTTAAGGGGATCACTATACCTGTTGGATAATGGAAGCCATCATCATCTTCTCGAGGTGTTATCAACTTATGTTTAGTTTCCACACAATGAGCCAACCAATATTTTGTTTTCTCTTCATTCCCCTTAGGTGCAATAACAACAAACACATGTCCTACCAACAAAATTTGATTTAATAACTTGTGCATATCCATATAAATAATTTAATATTACAAAATAACTTAATAAAGTGAAATAAATTGAATTAAAATTACCTTCTTGTACAAGGTCTGAAACACGGTCATAATCTTCAGATGCAAACAATTGATTATTTTCTTCAATAGTTCTTTCATATTGATTATGTGCTTAGAACTGCAGGTGTCAACGATCTTTGCTCCCACTATTCAACCCATTCTGTATTTTCACAAGCTTCCCAATCTCCTGAGATACAAAACTGGAAAAAACATGCAAGCTCCCTTGTCCAAATAGTCCATATGCTTGTTGTCGCACTGATGGTCTCATAATCAACTCTAGATACAATGTTCTCTTCTTCCACCAACCAAAAGAATCGATGAACTGTAGAGTAATCACTCAAACCAGGTGTAGATAATCTTCTATTACACCAATCCACAATCTCACGTGAATCTTTAAATTTTATTGAATCCTCGAATTTTAATTGTTCTCTAGCAAGAATTCTTTTGACACACGCACTAGCTCCATCATGTTCTCCTTTACCATGCCCAGCTTAAAAAAAACTCCATATATGTTGGACATTAAGTTCCTTATGAACCCTACTTAACCAATAGAACATTCTAGCATTTTTGAACTACCCCGTACAATTATCTGACCATATGAGGTGTTCTTTCATATGGATTCCTCGTTCTCTTAAATTTCTATAAAATATACTAAAACAATATTGAACAAACTCCGATGAGTGTAACCAATTGTCACTCAAATAAAAATGATACTCCCTCAAAACTTTTCTATCATCCTCAGTGCTATCATCTACATTTCTATAAACAATATGGACAAACATAGCTACTTGCACTGAATTATAATATTGAGATTGAATTTCCTCTTGCAGAGCGAGAGTATAATTCTCCGCAAAATCAACCACTGAAAGTATAGTACCAATTGGAAATGTGTTTCTACATGCGCGAAATTGGCCATCAAACCATCGAGCATGTTCAAAGTGCATAACATATTTTGGTACAATTTTATTATTAAATTCACTCATAAATGCATGCACACTAACTTTTTCTATAACTAAATCACAACACTTTCCTATTTTTCCATCTTTTTAAGGAATAGTGAACATTCCTAAATCTTTTGACATCTATAGTGTTGTCCAAAATCATGATCCAACACTTTCATGCAAACAAATTCTTTAAAATGAAAGATTTCCACAGTTAATGCATTGTCTAGAAATACAAGAACTTAAATAAAATAATTTATCATTATATTTTTCACAAAACAAACCTGAAATAAACTCTCTTATTGCTTTAGGTGGCATATCAATACCACAATCTTGTATAATCATGTTAGAATGCAAGGTACAACGTATATATCAAAAAATATCATAAAAATAATGAAATTGAACATGTATTTTACAACAACAAGATATTAAGTTTGTACATTAATTTTTGAATCTTAGGTTTACATTTTCAAAGGCTGCTTTGACTTATTTTAATATTACGAGGAGTAAAAGACTAAATGTACAAAATTTTCTATAAAATTCGGTTTGTGTTGTATCTAATAGGTGTTTTGGGTGAGGATCGCCAACTTTGGACCCCACCCTTAATTTTAAAACATCTCTAGCATTAGATGAAACCCTAGTACTATCATGCCAATATTTTTCGATCAAAGATTTAATTTCAACATTCAATTTTATATCAGACCTCAGTAGTCGTCCACTGAAACTCCAACATTGATTGATGGGATCATTTTCTATACTTTCTCTTCTTTTTGCAGCTCTTAGTAATGTTTTAGGATGCATTTTAGGCCTAATATTGCTTACCATTCTTTTTATTCAAAAGTTTCTTTATTAACTATAGGTAGTTATATCTCTTCTTGTTGCATTTTATCTTTAGATGCGACTATTTTCCCAATAGTTAGTGGCACTATGATGGAGCATAACATCGTGTTTTAATGATTGATCTTTCTTTTGGTTTAACATAAAAGCCTAACCTTTTCATTACTTTCCTCATTTTTGCATTCTCATCAATTGCATCATTAGTTGACATTGAAATGCAATTTTTTTACGATAAAAGAATTTGGTGTATATTCTATTCTCATGTGTTCTTATTTTCCTCTAAGAAATTTGATTAGGAAGATTATCGAAAACACCCTTTCAATTTTAAAAATGTACTCATTAAATTCAACATCATTCTGAATTTTCATCTTCATTTTCATCTTGGTGTAATGCCGGGGATCATGATGAAAGACTGACAAGTGGCAATATGATGGGTATGTGGTGACAACTTTTTAAACCAAAAATTAATGTGAAATGAAAGGGTTTTTAAAAAGGAATTCTAAGCTTTCCTGAAAATATAAATTATGCTTTACTTTGAATTTAATAAGTAGGTATTATTCATTTTCTATTCAAATTCGACTAAAGTCGATCGATAGACTAATTGAAAAACATCTATAGCTTTCAAATAGTATCACATTTTTGAATTCAAAACATGTGTCACATTCTATACTTCGCATACTATAGGATTAAAAATAAAAATTGAATTTCATGAAGTTTTTACCAAGTTAAGATTAATTCCGGACATATGAGTTTTATATTTTTAAAAGTTGTAATAAAAAGATTCATAATTAATTATTTACTCGAGAAAAAATTACAAAAATATGCATCACATTAGGACATGAGTCCTCTACTTATATCTAAAATCTTATAAAAATATTATCATTAAATTATTGTGGTTAGGGTGGTCGAATGAGACCACCTACTTCCTATTTTTTCCTTGAAATTTAAGTACTACTACATTGAAATTTCAAATTTTCACTTAGAATAGATTTCTTTTTTCTTTAAACAAACCTAGTAGTTTAGAAACTACATTAAATTTTCTATAGATTATATTTGTACATATTTTTGAAATAATATAGATAACTTATTCAAATTTATATGTCAAGTTGCCTAACTCGATTTTTTGCCACTTAAGGGCCTATTTTTCCATGATGATCCTACATACCTTCATCTTCATTTCATCAACAAAATGGTTTTCATTTTCATTTTCATTTTCATCAACAAAGCGGTTTTCATTTTCATTTTCATTTTCATCAAAAATATAGGGTTTGTTTTTCATTTTCAAGAAAATGATCATTTTGATTTTCATTTGCAACAAAAGATTTTTCTTTTTTGTTTTCAACAAATTCTATAAAAGTTTCATCTCTCTGAATATAGTCAATGTCAACATCATTAAGTCCAACATCTTGTAAAACTTCTACATACAAATTTACCATTTTACTAACATGTGGATTTGAAGACGTACCTGGATTTGTGCATATTGAAACATTCTCCATAGCATTAAAAGAGAGATTTGAAGACATAGTAGGACTTGTTTGTATAATCATATTCTTCTCCAAATTGACTCCTTGCAAATTAGCTTCATCTACAACCATGGTATCCTCAATTTTTTCATCTTCAATAGTTGTTGAATTGGTTGCTCCACCATCATTCATTGATTTCATTCTCATTCTTCTTTCTCTTTGTCTTTGTCTCTCTTTTTCTCTATTTGCTTCAACTTCTTGAGGAGTCAGTGTCTTTCTTCTCTTATTACGAGCTTTATCTCCATGGATAATTATAAAATTCTCAAGCACAAATGAATGTTAATAGTGAAATACTTCAAAATATTCAATCCAAATTGGAAGTTGAATACCTATTAGGACAAAATTCTTCCTCTTGTGTTCCTCAAAACAAGTAGAAAACTACCACAATTCCACTTTAAAAATTGTTTTCTTCATGCCTCCTTTGAAAAATTCAATCCATATTGCAAATTGAAAACCTTTTGTTCCTCCAAACAAGCACAAAAATAACACAATTCCACTTCAAAAATGGTGTAGATGATGCCCCATTTGATAAAATCAACTAAAAATCAAGTTCACCACCTGTAAATGCAATAGCTAATGAAAAATAATTTACTTTTACTACTCTCGGTTGTACATGTGAAGTTGCAAACTTCACAATAATTTTTTGTAGTATATTTAAATAAAAAAAATGGGATCTCGTTTATAAAACGGGATCTCGCTTATAAAAACTGGGATCCCGTTTATAAGAAGCGGGATCCCATTCTATAATCGGCATCCCATTCTTCGGCATTGAATGTGGGGACCGTTGGCCGGGAAATGGAATCCCGTGTATGAAACGGGATCCTGTTTCCTTTACAATGGTCTGAATATTATAGAATAGGGAATGGGATCCCGATTATAAGACGAGATCCTATTTTATAATCAGGATCCCATTTTTTAAAACTTGAAATATTTTTTGCTTTGTGGTCAGGTTTTTTCCTAGGTTTTTGGCTCAGGAAAAGCATTGGAAGTCCGAACCTAGTCCTTCAACCTAGTTTGACCTGCAAGTTGAAGGTCCTAACAATGTCAAAGAAAAATACAGACTTTGGACATATGGTTGACGACCTTTTTTGTAGAATTTTTCGACAAAATTAAAACCCATTTCAGATGAAACAATGCAGATTCTAAATATGTAATTTTTTTTGCAATTGGATTATTTTTTCTATTTTTCAATTAATTTCTAATAAAATTGGTCCATAAACTTTAAATATCAGGGTTTTTTACTATTTTAATAACTTTTGATCAACATAACATTTTGACAAATGGATTGCACGAGAACAAACTTTAGACAATTATTTTCAATTTAAAAAATAAAAAAAATGATAAGTTTAGGTCATCTTATACATGTCGTACATGACGATTTTTCAAAACGACAAATCTACCTAATAAAAATTTAACAAAAAAAAAATATTAAATAAAAAATTACAAAAAATATCAAGAACAAGCTTCAGTGAGTCACAAAAAAATTTCCAAAAAGATTTAGAAAAATACGATAATTTAACTCAAAATATGGATGTCGTACACGTGCATGGTATGGTAAAAAAAATGACTTTTAAACAGTGGTTTTTAGAAATTCCTATTAAAACTCAAACTGTACAATCTGGGTATTGAAATAAATCACATATTTGGAAACTAGACTCTGAGCACTACATTTTATGATTAGTGACTTTTTTAAAGATTTCATCTCTAAGTGCTTCAAATTTTAAGGTCAAATGTGTCAAATTCTGAAAATCAGGAAAAACACTTCCACTTTTTGGCCAAAAAGTGGACTCAACTTCTTGCACACACCCCATAATCCTTGAACTTTCTTTAGGTGCAAGTGCTAGTTACAAACCAATGCGAGTGACTGTTTAGTTTGGATTCTAAATTCTAGCATGTCTATTATCTAAGGATGCAATTATAAATGTGGTATAATTCCTTAAAAACCAAAAATTACAACCAAGTAGTGGACTAGGGGTATAAGAGCTATGGATAGAGGAGAGGATGTTGGTGAAATTTGTTTCAAAAGAATAGGGGTATATGTAAAGTTGCAAGGTCGTGTGATTTTTGTTCTAGTAATCATGTGACAATTAACAATTCCAACACAACTGGATGGGTAGGTTTACATTAGAAAAGGTCCTATTTCACACCTAAACATGTCCAAACAGTCTGAGCTACATTGCATCAGTGATATCTCTTAAGAGACCAAAGTGAAAAAGGGAAAAAAAAATTGATGAGTTGTTACTTAGAAATTGTGACACTTAGAAAAAATATATCTAAAGGTGTGGGATCATATTGGGTCTATCTACAATAACCTCTCTTAGTTTTTCATATCTCCAAGTCGTTTACCCGTGGTGACAAGTTTTTAGTTGATGGAAAAAGCGTCAAATGCATGCAGTGTAAAGTTGCAAGGTGGTTTAATTTTGTTATATGTTCATCTTATGACCAAACCGACAGTTCCAACACATCTAGATGGGTAGGTTTATGCTAAAAAGGTATTGTTTCACACCCAAACATGTTGAAACAGCCTAAGCTACATTGCACTAGTAATATCTCTCAAGAGACCAAAGTTCAAAAGGGAAGAAAACTTTGATGAGATATTACTCAAAAACTGTGGAACTTAAAGACATTTCTTTTGAAGTTACAGGATCATATTAGGTCCTACAATAGCCTCTCTCAATTTTTCATATCTTCAAGTCATTCGCTCGTGGTGACAAGTTTTCAATTGATGGAAAAATATCAAATGCATGTAGTGCAAAGTTGAAAGGTGGTGTAATTTTTGTTTTGTTCATCATGCAACCAAGCCGATAGTTCCAACATGTCCAAATAGGTAGGCTTACACTAGACAAGGTTCTATTTTTCACCCAAACATGTTGAAACAATCTGATCTACATTGCACCAATAATATCTCTTAAGAGACCAAGGTGAAAAAGGGAAAAAAACTTTGACGAGTTGTTACTAGAAAATGTAGCACTTGAAACATTTCATTTGAAGGTATAGGATCCTATTAGATCCATCTACAATAACTTCTCTCAATTTTTCATATCTCCAAGGTGTTTGGCTGTGGTGACAAGTTTTTCAGTTCATGGAAAAATCATCTAATGCATGTAGTGTAAAGTTACAAGGTGGTGTAATTTTCATTTTGTTCATCATGCGACCAAACCGATAGTTCCAACACATCCAAATAGGTAGCTTTATGCTAGGAAAGGTCCTATTTTGCACCCAAACATGTCAGAACAGTTCAAACTACATTACATTGATGATATCTCTTAAGAGACCAAAGTGCAAAAGGGAAAAAAATTGATGAGTTGTTACTCAGAAACTGTGGCATTTAGAAACATTTCATTTGAAGTTACAGGATCATATTGAGCCCTTCTACAATAACTTCTCTCATTTTTTCATATCTCCAAGTCGTTTTCCTGTTGTGACAAGTTTTTAATTGATGAAAAAAATGTCAAATACATGCAATGTAAAGTTGTAAGGTGGTATATAATTTTCATTTTGTTCATCGTGTGACCAAATTGATAGTTCTAAAACATCTGGATGGGTAGGTTTACACTAGAAAAGGTCTTGTTTCTCACCCAAACATGCTAGAACAATCTGAGCTACATTGCACCAACAATATCTCTTAAGAGACCAAAGTGCAAAAGGGCGACAAACTTTGGCGAGCTGCTAATCAGAAACTATGGCACTTAGAAACATTATGTCTAAAGGCACAAGATCATATTGGTTCTATATACAACAACCTCTCTTAGTTTTTCATATCTCCAAGATGTTTTCCCATAACACTGATGAGTTTTCAGTTGATGGAAAAAGCATCAAATGGATGCAATGTAAAGTTGTAAGGTGGTGTAATTTTTGTTATATTTAGTGTGTGACCAAATTTACAGTTCCAACATGTCTGAATGGGTTGTTTTATGCTAGGAAAGGTCCTATTTCATACTCAAGCATGCTGGAAAGTTTTCAAGGGCTACATTGCACTGACGATATCTCTTAAGAGACCAAAGTGCGAAAGGGAAAAAAATTGACAAGTTGTTACTCAAAAACCATGGCACTTAGAAACATTCTATCTAAAGTTATAGGATCATATTGGGTCTATTTACAATAACCTCTATCATATTTTTGTATCTCCAAGATGTTTGGTCATGGTGAATTTTTTTTGTTGTCCCAAAAACCATCAGATGCATGTAGTGTAAAGTTGCAAGGTAGGATACTTTTTTTTTTATTCTTCATGGGGCCAAATCGTTAGTTCCAACATGTGCAGGTGAGCACATCTATAGTAGACATCGTCACCTCTCTTCATTATAAAAGGGTCATAGTCTTTCCTATTCGAAGGGTCACAGCTTTTCACCTTTGAAGAGTCACAAACTAAATCATATCATCACTATTCATGAGAACCTTTATTAATTTATTTGCAACATTTCCTATGGTTCTATTCTTAATTGAATTCTTTGATGGTGTTATGTCCATGTATTTCTCAAATGAAATGCTCTCCCTTTTATCTCACAAGTTTGAGGGAATCAAACCTTTTCAATAGTTACAACTCTTCATTATTGTATTTCGATATTAATAGTAATTCAATTTTGGATAAGTTAATTTGTTAGTTCTTATCAACCTAGAAATCATTTCGACAAACAATGATTTTAATATTTTCATAATTTCTAAGCATAAGCTAATCATAAATACACATGGAGTAATCTTGTTGAAGATACATCTGGTCATGAAGCAAACACATAGATATACATAATACATGAAGTATGAGGCATACATGTGAATACACATAATACGTGAAGTATACACAAGAAGCATGAAGGATACATGTGAATACACATAATGCATGAAGTATACACAGGAAGAATGAAGCATACATGTGAACACATGAGTACACATAAAGCATGAAGCATACACATTAATACATGTAATAGACGAAGTATGCACAAGAAGAATGAAGCATACATGTGAACACATGAATTATACACAAGAAGCACGAAGAATACACGTGAATACATGTAATACGTGAAGTATACATAGGAAGCATGAAGCATAAACGTGAAAAAGAGCTTACCGTGTGAATGAGTTAGATTTCCTAAACTTTGTAAGGAACCAACAAAGGTTTTTAAACCTAATGAAAGCATTGAAGTAAACTTGGCTCTCACTTAAATTTATTTCTTCCATCAACGTGTGCTAGGGTTATGAGAACTACCTTAGGAATCGACACCATTTTGAAACTTCACCGAAGACCAATGCAAAACCATCTTAAGTTAAAATTTTAGTCGGTTGGGTGGAAAAGGGATTGTAACAACTCAATCATTACCCAACATTATTTCAAAAACCAAGTTTAAAAGTGACAACTTTGGAAAGGTTAAATTTGTTTAAGGGTGGACATGATTTTAGAAAGGTGTGACCAAAATTGTGGTAACAATTAGAAAGGAAATTAGGAGAAATAGAGGAGCATCTATTTGGATTGCTAATAGAATAATCCTTCTTTGTTGAGCCATGCTTTGAATTCTTGTCTTGATATCTCAACCTCTTTATGTCGATTCCCCTCAATAGTTACTTCTTTTCTCTTGTCAAAACCTCTTTATTTATAGTTTGATGTTTTTATTTTTATATTATTATTGATTTAATTTTTAAAATATTATTGAAAAAACAACTCTAAAATTAATTATCTAATAGCATTTTTAGAAGTGAATTGAAACAAAGGAGTTATCACCCTCTTTTGTCTCCCATTTGATAGAAATTAAAATTAAATTAATAATATTTCATGTGTAAATTTTTAGTTAACATTTAAATTAAATTAGTTTAATTAATGTCTTTTATATAAATTTCCAAATTAGCCCTAGTTAGGAAAATTAAGTAAATCATGGAAATTGATTGATCTAGTTAACCTAAATTGACAAAATAAAATAGATTTAGTAATTTATGAAATTTAATAATCTAATTATCAAATAAATCAAATAATTAATTTTTAATTTGGATAATTCAATTTTTATTTATTTTTCCACAAGAAAATTAATTAAATTATTTTTAATTACTTTAATTTTTTTTTAAAAAATTTTGTTATTTATTTATTGTATCTTATTTAAAAATATACACCTTAGTTAATAACTTATTATTTAATTATTATTTAGAGTCTACCCTTAAAAATTAAATATTGCATATCCATAAATTATAATTATTTTTCAAACTTAATAAAAAGGATTTCAAATGTACTAAGGAGGTTATAGGAGAAACCTCATCAACATATAAATTGGTTTAGGATAGAAGGAAAGGTAAACCCTCTATGAGGCCCCAAAAAGGGGAACACACAAGAAGAGGAGTGCCTAATTAAGGAATTCAATTGCCAAGTGGAAGTTGTAACACAAACTAGGGGAGGCATACTAAGGCTTGGGTTTCATGGAGGGGGGCTTCCTAAAAATATCAATGAATGGTATTGAGATTTTTATGAATATTTTAAATTTGGTGGTCTCATGAATTTAGTAGTGTGATTCAACTTAAAATTTTAAGCTCCAAGATTTAGGGAAGTTGTTGGTCTCATGAATTTTAGTTTTAATACAAAGATAAAAATAAATAACTAAAGATCATTTTCCCTTAAAAATTTTCCTAATGAAAATATAAAATTTCAAATGATTGACAAGTGGTAGAAAAAATTCATAAGTTGGTGGATAAATTTATATCACCACCCCAGTTTCACTCGTTCAAATATGCAATTGTAAAAGGTAGGGTTTGCACTTGTAAAAGGTACCCAGACTACTATTTTCTTCATGGATCCCCTGCTCCTAAAAAATAGATCATGAAGACCCCAATGGGGCCCCATCCTAACATCACCTAATTAAAGGGGGTGGGAAGTAAAGGAGGAGGAGAAAATGGAAAATCAAGAGAAGTTGTGATAGGATCTATAGGCAACATGAGTAGAGAAATGAATGCCTCCCCATCAATAGCTGAAAAATCAAAAGCCTCTAAAGAAAAATCGTTCAAGTTGGCTACATCCACTATAAGGTATTCACGTAGATAATTATTTCACTATGAGGAAGATCTCAAGACCTTAAGGTGTAAGCAATATGACACCAAATATTTCATGGAAAAGTACCACCTACAACAGAAGGAGATGCCTTTGTAATCTAGACTTTGACTCTAAGAATGTTCATCCACTTGGAAAATAATGTCTACAAAAAGGGACTTAGATAAATCCCATTCCACAAGGATATGAGAATAGATTTTATGAGATTTAATAGTATTTGCTTGATCCACCTTGATAAAATATCCCACAAAGTTTATAATTCCTTCATAGTAGGAGTTGTACCAAAAGTGAAGAGGTAGATTAGCGAGGTGAATCCATACTAACTAATTAATGAAGGATTCAATGTGAAGATTGCAAGAGGAAACCCATGGCTTCAACAAGAGGGTGTGTTGGCCTTAAAATAATTAATAATCATCTAACACTACATTTGATATGATATCACACTAAAAATGACCATAAATAATCCCTAGGCATAAAGATAAATTTTGATTTTCCATTCATAATGGACTGCCACTACTCATAAGTATACAGATATAGATCACAAAGACAAGGCCATAGTCTATTGAATCTACAAATTAGTCCCTTTTGAGCAAAATACTCCTCATTATTTAAAACATCTTTCCTAAAAACCATTACAAGGGGAGATGTTACTATAGAGCATCTCTAGGCATAATTAATTTCATGTAATTTAATTTGTGATTATATTAATCTCAATGGTCAATTCTTCTTTCACTTATTATTTTTATTAATCATTGTAACAAAAGAAGCATTATTCACATAAAATTTTAAGGCTGATTAAAAACTAAAATAATTTCATAAATAATAGATTTAGAATGAGTTGGGATTAAAAATAACAAATTTTAAATTAATTATAAAAATTATTTGATTTTAAATGTAATATTTAGTTAAATTTTAGAGATTGAAATTTAATGATGTTCAATGTGCTAAGAATTGATTTGTCACTTTAATGTTACATTTTTAGGTCTTGTTTAGATTATTACATAATTGAATCTTACAAACTAACTATATTTTTCTCTAGTTCAAATCTATGTATGTAAACCTAATATTTGCATCTATGGAGATAAATTAGCATGCAAATATAAAATATACCTATATGGATAAACCAACAGAAAATTAATAGCTCAAAATTGCTTACCTCAATGTCTTACTATTTGAATTTAATTAAAGAATCAAAGGTGTTTACAAACAAATTTGGGTGGTTTGTTGAATCATGAAGGTGATGTTCTCCTTATCAAACCCTTGGTTAGACTAATTCAACAACATTGAAACAAGGATCAAGGACAATAAGTGTGTGATGGACCTAGAACTATGTATGTTGATGTAAAACCCTTGTAATGCTACTATGTTCTCTCATAAGTGTTCCTCAATGGTTCCTAGTATGTCCTTAATGATTTCAAAAAATTTAGATAATCTCAAAATAAATATTCAAATGAACGGCTTAAAATAAAATAACATAACACACAAAATCTAGTGAAGAGGTTCACAAGGTGTAAATTTACATTTTAAATTTTAATAGCTTGAGGTTCAAATCCACAACTACAAAAAAGGGCTTGGATCAAGTCTATAATTACACCTATAGATTTGATCTAGAGTGATGAATAATAATTCTAAGGGTGTATATCAATCTCTAAAGATGAAAAATACTGAAACCAAAATAAAATATTGTAATGATAAAAAATTATATAAAAATATGTCACTCATTAACTAAACATTACATTAAAAACACCCAAATTAAACAATTAAAAAAGTAATATAATGATCAAAATTTATAAAAAATATATCACTTATATTAAACTAAACATTGCATTAAAGAAGTCCTAATTAAATCACACCTCAAAATTTAGAATAGGAAAAAACAAAATGCTAACTAGCATACATGTATTAACTATTAATATATATAAAATACGACCAAGAGTTATCATTCTCTAATTTTCTTTTATTTTATTTATTTTATTTTTTTATTTGTTCTTTTTGTTTCATTAAATCTCTTTGATTTGATTTTTTGTTTCATCAAATCTTTTTTTTTATTTTTTTATTGTAGTTGCACATGACTTCCACCTGCCTGTCATTTTAAATGCACAGATTGTTAGATGCCACTTTACACAGATTGTTGGATTCCACTGTAGATGTCTCTTGACGTAACAATAAACAAAATCAAAGAACTTAAAACCAACATACATATATTAAATTTTATAATTTGAATGTTCAATTTTTTAAAAAATCAACTATTATTTTAAGTGGAAAGAAATTTAAAATTATACAATTATTTTTTACAAGATTACAAAATTATCATATAATTATTAAAAAAATAATTATAACTTTGTTAACACTATTGATTATTATTAAAATTAAATAACTATATGATACTTGTTGTAAATGTGAAACATTTGGGAAAATTTTCCCATATAAAATGTTACTCATATTCAAAAATACAATATAAATAATGTTTACTTATAAAATAGGACACAAAGCAATTTTAATGTTTTAAGAAAGTCTTATTTAGAAAATAATGGGAAAAATTTTATGGATAAATCTTTGTATATTCTATTTTTCTTTTAATAGGTGGCGTGGTAAAATAAATAAATGGGATTGCCAATATAGAATGTTACTTATTATAAAAAATAGAAAGATTTGCTCCACATTATCTTGAAAACACAATATCTTGTTTATGTTATTTTTTGATTTATTTTAAAAAAAGTTTTATATCAGATTTATAGTTTTTTTATCTACTCAAAACAAAACAAAAATGTAGGTTGAAATTTTTTCAATTGGGGGTTTTGCATTCAACAAAATTTGATTTCTTATAGACTCATTCAAAACCATTCCAACTTTATTAAAAGATTCAAAACCCAATAATGTTTATATCTATGAAAATTCTATTGCAGTTACTGATTATTAATCTCCTATCTATATAGATTATTTGACTGCCAAAAATTAATTCACAACAAATATTGATAAATAACACAACTGTAACTTCACAAATAAAATCACAATAATAGAGAAGAAAACATGCAAAATAATGAACACAATATTTTTGGACAAATTGTCCCTAGAAAAACTCCGAAGGGAAAATGATTACTACAAATGAGGAATTTTTATTAAACTTCAGAAAATCCAGAGATACATAAACTAGTTGCCTCTTACTGGTAGAGCTCCGAGAATATTCTTCTCCAGAAATTCTTCACTCAATTTCTCCTGCTGAAATTCCACTGTTGTTGTCCCCAACACTATCATTGTGCCCTTTCTATCACTGCAAGACTATTTTCTATTACTGCAAATTTATTTGCTATCACTGCAAATGCTTCCCAAGTGTGTGTTCTCTAA
Organism: Sequoia sempervirens; assembly: GCA_007258455.2. NCBI lineage: Eukaryota > Viridiplantae > Streptophyta > Pinopsida > Cupressales > Cupressaceae > Sequoia > Sequoia sempervirens. The sequence continues at coordinate 54,232,960 of VDFB02047397.1, forward strand.
ATTCCCATTGATCTCCTTTTATACTTTTCGTATTGAAAAACCAATGGCCATGATTTAATCTCAATCAATGGATAAGATTAATTAGACTCTAACAACCCTAACTAACTGGATTCTAGAACTCTCTAGAGGAATCAATTAATTAATAATTAATTATATGGACTCTAACTAACTCCTTTCTAGAGGTCTCCAGAAAAATCAATTAATTAATTAAATATTTCTTGGGTTTGGAGACACGTGCCCAAGCTACATAAATCAACACTCCCTCTTAGTGAAGAAGGTGTTCTGCATGACACCCAACCTATCTCTGAAGAAGATGAATTTCACCTTCCCCAATGCCTTTGTCAAAATTTCCGCTACCTACTGATCTGTAGGTATATACTGTAGCTAAACAATCCCCCATTGTACACAATCCTTGATGAAATAATACTTGATGTATATATGCTTAGACCTATCATGAAACACTAGATTCTCAAACAATTTGATGCAACTCTGATTGTCGCAGTGTATCACTGTAGTCTCATCCCTCTAACCAAACAAGGCTACCAAAAAATTCTAAAACCATATTATCTCACACATCACCATGCTAGCTGCAATGTATTCTTCCTCTGCAAAAACTCAGAGCCACAGACTTCTGCTTCCTGTTGTACCAAGAGACAACTCTCAATCCCAAACTAAAGTAGCACCCTGAAGTGCTTTTCCTATTCACTATACTACCTACCCAATTTGTGTTTGCATAGCCTATCAACCTGATACCATCACCTCGAGTATATCTGATCCCATACTTGATTGTACCATGCAAATATTGAAACACATTCTTTGTCATTGTCCAATGCACTCTCTTCGACTCAACCATGAATTGACTAAGAGAATTTGCTGCAAAGGATATATCTGGCCTATTATTGACCAAATACATGAGAGATCCAATCAACTACTTGTATAAGGTGGGGTCTACATCCTTCTCCCTAGATGTTTCTACCTTCTTCCAATTTGTGATGATAGGTGTAGACATGGCTCTACAATCTTCCATCTCGAACCTCCTTAATATTTCTATGTAGTATTTCCCTTATCCAAGAAAAATCTCTCCATCTATCTGGCATACCTCCATGCCTAGAAAGTAGTGCATAAGCCCCAAATCCTTCATCTCGAACTCTGTTACAAGGTCCTTCTTGCACTCCTCTATGAGCCCCATTGAACCTGTTAAAAACAAGTCATCCAAATATAGAAGAAGAATGAGAATCTCAGCCCCAACCACCAAGTAGTAGAGGTTAGTATCCACTTCACTCTTCATGAATCCCATTTCCTACAAGTATCTATCAATGCACTCATACCACACCTTGGGAGCCTGCTTGAGTCTATACAAAGCTCTCTTCAATCTGCACATGTGGGTTTCATTGTTGTGTTGTACAAGGCCCTCTAGTTGTTCTATGTATACCTCCTCTTTCAATTCACCATTAAGAAATTTCATCTTGACATCTATTTGATGGGTCTACCATCCCATCTGTGCTAAAAGTGAGATCACGGCTCGTATAGAAGTATACCTGGCCACTGGAGTGAATGTCTCCTCATAGTTTATTCTCTTCTTAGAGAACCCCTTGGCCTCAAACCTTACCTTGTATTTCTCGATGCTACCATCTGGACCATGCTTGATCTTATAGATCCAGGATGATCCAACCACTGCCCTATCTATCGGTCTAGCCACAACCTCCCACACATTGTTTTGCACTATTGAGGTATATTCCTCAACCATCACATCTTGACACACCTGCTATTGTGTGGCCTCTTGGTAGTTGGAAGGCTTGTTATCTACTAACTGACTAACGCCATATAGTCATTATACCTAGCTAGTTGTCTCTATTATCTACTGCTCATCCTAGGAGCTCCCACAAACTCTTGAGTATCCCTATGTGTATGTTGGTTCCTGCTGCCAACTATAGAGGATGCAGTAGCAACCTCCATGTCTTTCTGATGCATCTCTTGGATCTTCTGCATTTATTGCTCCATACTCTATGAACTCTCAGCACATGTTCCTATGCTAGTACTAGTAACTGTACTCGAGCTTTTTTGCCCCTGATCTAGTTGCATGATCCTTGGAGCTTCTATTGGCTTCTCACTCTGATCATCGGTTGGAAAATCTCTCGACCTCCTAAATTCTTTATCCTCCATGAACTTGACATCATGCCTAACTATAATCCTCTTGGCCCCTGGAATAAATATATGATATGCCATTGAGGTTTGATTGTACCCAACCAAGTACCCTCTATTTGCAATATGATCCAACTTGGAATGTGTAGGCCCTGGAATGTGACAATATGCCAAACTCCCAAATATCCTAAAGTGGCTTACATTTGGCTTCTTCCCTAAGAACGCCTCATTTGGTGTCATCTTTTTGAATAGTTTATGTGGAACTCTATTTTGTATGTATATTGTTGTACTACATGCCTCTACCCATAAGTAACATGGCATATCCTATTCATACAACATAGCCCTTGCTACCTCCAATATAGGTCAATTCTTCCTCTCAGCAACCCCATTTTGTTGTGGGTTGTAAGGAACAGTTCACTCTCTCTTGATTCCTTCCCTAGTATAGAACTCCCAAAACTCTTTCCCTTTGTACCCACCTCCATTGTCTAACCAAAGAACCTTTATCTTCCTACCTATCGAATTCTCCACAAGAGCTTTGAACTCTAGGAAGCGACTGAAGACCTCATCCTTAGTCTTCAAGAAGTATATCCAAGTCTTCCAGGAGAAATCATCAATAAAAGTAACAAAGTACTCATATCCCCTAAGAGACTCCATCGACATTGGTCCACATATATCTGAATGTACTAGATCAAGAACACCCTTGGATCTGGTGTTACTCCTTAGAAAAGTTTATTTTGCAAACTTCCCCAATACACATCCCTTACATACATCATCCTGCTTTGTGCTTACCTCTGGAACACTTGTCACTATCTCATGAAGCAATTTAAGTGCTCCATGATGTATATGACCCATCCTCCTATGCCATAGCTCTCCTTGATCTCTAGGATTACTACTACTCATCAGTGCCTTATGAGTATCAAATTGCAACCTGTAAAGTGGGCCACCCCTAACTCCACTAGCTATGGGTGATTTCTAATTATTATGCTTGATTAACACATTCACCCCTCTAAAGAGTACATTGTAACCTTTATCCTGAAGGACAGATACAAAAATCATATTCATACCCAAGCATGGCACATGCAACACATCATGAATGAGAATCAGCTTGCCATTCTCCCTCTAAAATAGAATAGTCCCTTTCCCAAATGGATTGAGTTTGGACATGTTCCCCATAGAAATCTGGATTTTGATGTCCTTATAACTAGAGAAGTACTCTCTAAATCATGTCATATGAAATGACGCCCCACTGTCTATATACCAAACACCCTGTAAGGTTGAGCTAACCATACAAGCTATGAGTGAAAAATCATCCTCCATTCTACTAGAGAGATCGTCTACACTTGTTGAAGTTGTTTTCTACTTCTTGCCTTTCTTTTCATTCTTCTTCCTTTGTGGGCAATCACTGACATAGTGGCCAAACTCATGACAACCATAGCACTTGATCTTAGACAAGTCCTTCTTCTCACTTTATGGATTTGATCCTTTGCTAGACCCCTTCTTCACTTTCCCTTTTCTTATTAGGGAAACATTTTCTTGTTTTGCCTCACTTTTTTTACTCTTACTAATAGTTCCACTGACAAGACTTAGTCTAAGCTCCTCTTGAGTGAAGTTACTCCATAATCAATCCCAACTTGGTAAGGTGTCTCATCCATTAATAACTTGAACAAAGACATCCCACTACTTAGTAAAACTATTTAGGGCTATTTTTACTAGCTCGTCATCATCTAGTTTATCTCCAATAGCTGCCAACTCATCCTTGACAAGTTTGAGTCTAGTGAGGTAACTTATAACATCTTCTCTCTTGTTCATCTGTGTATTCCTCAAATTTTCTATGAGAATCAACTTTCAATTAGTGGTAGCAGTCTAGTACAGATTCAAAATGGTGTCCCACATCTTCTTTATTGTATCTAACTTTGTGATATGCAGAACAATATGGTCCTTGACACAATCAAGGATAAGCCTCCTCACCTTGGCATCTTCCTTCTTATATGCTAAGAGTTGTGTTGGATTTGTAGGTACAACTACAACACTAGTCACATATTCTTTGATACCATTCTCTTCTAGCAATAAAGAAATTTTGGCTTTCTAAACACCAAAATTTTAGGCTCCATCTAATCTATCATGATCTCTTAAACCTGTTAAGGCCATCTCAAAAAATAAAATAAAAATAATAGAAACAATTTTGAAGAGGTAGAGCTGGGTTTTATAAACCCTTGATTTTTTCTTCATGTGTCTGCACTGAACCTTTTCTACCCTCAAATTAGCTCTAATACCATGTGAAAATTTTATTGCAGTTATTGATTATTAATCTCCTATCTATATAGATTATTTAACTATCAAAAATTAATTCACAACAAATATTGAAAAATAACACAACTGCAACTTCACAAATAAAATCACAGGAATAGAGAAGAAAACATGCAAAATAATGAACACAATATTTTTGGACAAATTGTCTCTGGAAAAAGCCCGAAGGGAAAACCAGTACTGCAAATGAGGAATTTTATTAAACTTCAACAAATCAAGAGATACATAAACTGTTTGCCTCTTATTGGTAGAGCTCCGAAAATTCTTTCCTCAATTTCTTTTGTTGAAATTCCATTGTTGTTGTCCCCAACGCTATCACTGCGCCCTTGCTATCACTGCAAGATTATTTTCTATCACTGCAAAACTATTTTCTATTACTGCAAATTTATTTTCTATCACTACAAATGCTTCTCAAGTGTGTGTTCTCCAAATGCCCATTGATCCCCCTTTTATACTTTTCTCATTGAAAAACTAATGGTCTTGATTTAATCTCAATCAATGGCTAAGATTAATTAGACTCTAACAACCCTAACTAACTAGATTCTAGAAGTCTCTAGATGAATCAATTAATTAATAATTAATTATCTGGACTCTAACTAACTCCTTTCTAGAAATCTCCAGAAAAATTAATTAATTAATTAAATATTTCTTGGGTTTGGAGACACTTGTCCAAGCTACATAAATTAATAACACCATTTAAATGCATATATATTATGTTAAATTAAACAATAGACATAATACTTTATATATTATGCTAAACTAAACATTAAACAATTTTTTTTTTGAAACTTCAATTTATTTTTTCCATTCTTTTTTTATTACATGAACATAGTGCAGAATAAGAAGCAAAAGAGTTGAAATGGTGCCCATTAAAGAATGAACCTACGGAAAGATAAATGAATAATAATGAATACACAAAGATTATAGAGACATGCAAAACAGTAAAAGTAGAATCAACCATGCAATTCCTTAATGAATACACTTATTCAATATATGCTGAATTCAATTATTCATATCTGATAAATCAATTTTTAAAAGTCATCCAAACTTTAAAGAATATACAGATTCCATACTTTGTCAATTTTAAAAGGCATATCCAAGAATTAGAGAGGTGTAGGTGCAAGCAAAGGGGTGAATATCTAAACCCAAGGATAATTGTTTTCCCTATACAATATTTGAGCATTGAAAACATCCACAAACTTGTTGGAATCCAAAACTTGAATCAAGATATAATAGGTAGCCTCTTTGTTTGATGTTCCTTCCACTTTTGCTCCCACCACTTTCTGAAATACAAGTGCAACATGCTACCCAACAAAAAAATCAAACCAATTGTTCAAGATTAATGCAAAATTACACAAATACTTTGGCCATTAGAACATACTATATGTATCCCAACTACTACAACTCATAACCCAAATCCAAACATTTCAAATCAAAGAAAAAAAGTGAAAAATAATCAATTGTCATTACATGGAAAGTGTTATAGTTTGTTAGAGCATAGTCCACCAGTGTTAGAACAGTTGCATTGGTTTGAAAATCAGGAATGTCCACAACCTAGGATGGATTTGCATAGTGGGTCTTCGATAATAAACACAGTACTGTTATCATCATCACAATCATTCCAAGTCTCGTGGAAGCCATTGAAGGAGTACAATTATTTAAGAGAAACTTATGAATATATACACTATAGAAAAGGCCTTGAAGCCATTTATAATGGGTTGATCAAAGATAAAAGCAATTTTATTTTAGAATAAATTATGAACTAAAATGTATCTATAAAATAAAATTTTTTTAGTATAATTATAAAATAAAATTATACTTTAAAAATGCATTTAAAAAAATCATAAAATAATTTACCGAAAGTTTTGATTTAAATCTCTTTAATATGTTTGCAAGAGAAATCACTACAATATCTTGAAAACTTAAATTTCATTCTAAAATTAAATTAAATTCTAATTTCTAAAATTTATAAAAAATATATTATTTAGTTTTTAAATAATTAATTAAATTGTAGTGATTATCTATACAAATGAATTAAATAAAATTTCATATTCATTTTAAATTTAGATATTAAAACAATATTTTCATTTTACTTTTTCCTCTTTTACATGTAAATCATTTTATTTACATAAGAAATTTTTTATGTAAATCTCTTTAATTTAAATAAGAGTCATCTTTACTTCTGTTTTTTGATTTTATGTACAAACATCTCTTGTATGTAATAAAACAGGTCAGTTGGTAAGAAGACTCTAGGCTTAACAATAAGAACAATAAATTCAACCACACCCAACAAAATCAAATGCTAATTACGAGTAAATCCTTTCCGGCTGAAGAATTCAATCTCCCAGTACACACGTCTGCCTGGTCGTGAAAAAACTGCACAAGCTTTGAAATACACAAAACCTACTTTAATGAAATACGCTCTTGCTTTACAGGTTCTGATTGGCACGCCCCTCCTCAATAATAGCCTCCGTTATGATTTTTATATCTCCATTCTCTGTTTCACACTTTCTGTTTTCTCCGAGATGCCCGCCATTGTTTTTGTTTTTGTTTTTGTATGTGCAGTATAACACTAGTTGCCCTAAGCTCAATGGCACGCCCAAAAAGTTGGGACACTGCAATTATTTTCATAACCGATGCCAACGTCAGTCTCTTGTAAGATTAGGATTTATAGTAGGAAAATCAGCAGGAATATAAGTAATTATGAGTAATAGTGGATTTGACAGTGTGAGATTTGATTACATCAATATTGCAGATCACATCTTAAAATTATAATAAGCAGTGATTTATTATGAGGATGTAGTAGCTATTTTTCCAACAACTCTCTTTTTACATTTCTAAATCTGATGATGGTTCACGGAATATGATTCAAAACATTAATGCAAACAAATCTTCAGTAATTAAATCCAGAAATAACACACGCTATTCAATATAGACAATGAAAATTTGATATCTTTAATTACCATGATATACAGATCATGACCCAAAGCGCCATAGATTAACCAGAAACTGCTGCTTAAAAGAGAGAACAGTGATAAATAGAATGGCATGAATTCCACGCTCTGTGTTCGAACTACAAGTCTCTGCAACACCATACAATCTCAAACATTAATAATGTAAATCATCAATGGTCCAAATATAGAATTTTTCGAAATATTTTTTTCATGGTGGTCCTTGATGTGAGAATTTATCAATATATAAAATATTGAAAGCATATAATAGACTTATAATGTGAAGATGATTTCTAAATAAATAAATGTTTATAAATGATTAACACTGAAACATATAGGATCAAAAATTACTTACCATGACAGAAAGAGGTGATCCATACATAAAAACAGAGGAAACTATTGCCAGAATCCCCACCACCATCTTCTTGGTATCGTGGGAATGGAACACGAGCACAGAAACCGGTAGTATTGTTCCAAATAAAAGCAACACTGCCGCCACCATTCTTCCTGTAGTCCTCTAGTGACATTACCGACATTCAAAATTCAAAATTGTAATCCTGGTCATGTAATTTTCGCTTACTAAGAATTCAAGCTTATGAATAGCATTGTAATCACAATTATGTAATTTTATCCTACTGTGAATTCAAGATCTCAATATGTAAGGCTTGTCTATGTTATCCATTATCTATATTCAATTAGGTGTTATAAATACCTTGGTCTCAGGTGGAGCAAATGACAGATAGATAACGATATACCAGCACTCCAGAATGACTCCTACGCCATTAACTGTGGAGACAAGTATGTTCTCAAACCCAACACTTATCAATGGCGTCCCATACAAAGTGTAGAGCATACAGTTGAGCAAAGCTAGCACATATGGCACGCCTGAGAAGTCTTCTGTTGAGTTTTTTCTCAACACTCTTCTAAATGTGATACTGTCACCTTAAACAACATTAGCCCAAATAAAACCACCTACACAAACTTCAAATTATAGTGCCTAATATAATTGCAAAGAAAAGATTTAATGCTAGTGACTTACATGGGAACTATATACAGAAGCATAGATGTGGCATTTCCTGTGAAAAAATCCACCATTTTGTTAACAAATCACAACTGCATCTCTTTCATAAACATGGAAGTTTAAGCAATACTGAATTTGAAGAGCCAATATAGAGCAAATAACCTAAAACACCAACTGTGAAACGAATGTAACTGTCCATTTCTTCTTGTACTTTAAACTAAGCAAAACTAGATATGAATTATGCAATCTTGAAGAAATATATATAGAAGGAGGATGACAGAATGAAAAACTACAGCACTGTCTGAAAGGAGGATTAGAAAACAGTGGAAAATTTTATAAACAATTCAAGCACTTTCCAGCTTTATCCCACTTTGATGAACTTATTGAAAAGTTGAGGAAAACAATGGGTGGAATAGGAAGAGGATTGTCATTTTGTGGTTGTTTGCATTGGCGTGGCATTGCCGGGCTTGCGCACTTTCCTCTACCATCCATTCATTACATTTAATATCCACAACAACCATTGAAAGCGTGAGCTATGCCTTAACCGTAATCTAACAAACATTATTTTTGTGTGAGATGGGACTGTTGTAGCCTATGTTGCCTCTGCATTTTCTATGTAATCCCAAAAACTTTCTAATTTTAGTGTTTTCAAGATGCTATTCCACTACCACTTCAAATAACATATTCATTTTCAACATTTTGGAGTCATTAAAGGAGCATGACAACCACATCCTTGGGCGCTCATTAGATTAGCATGGCACCCATCGAATCCCCTTATATTATACTTATATTATAAAACTTCATGTAAAGATGGTTGTTCCTCCAAACAGGGACCCTTCTTCCTCTTGATGGTTCTTTTCCTTCTGCTTGTCTTTGTCACATGTTATTTAGTGATATAGAAGCATCTAGGTCCTTTGTATGAAGGCTCAAGAGGATGTCCCAACTTTTAAAAAAAATCTATATATATTTTTGAAGTCAAATAGTATTAAAATATTTTGATTAAGAATGTAATTTTCTATTAAAAAAATGTTATGTTATCAATATAAATATTTTAAATATATATTCATTTATTTCTTAGATTAGAGGAATTGAGTAGCCCCCTTATAAGCAATGGCATGACATGCCCTTCAATACCATGGGGATGGGGGAGACTAGACCTTGTGACCTCTTGCCTTCAATAAGATGCTTTAGCCAATCGAACTAGACCCCCCACCTCAATATATTTATTAAAAAATCAATAAATAATTTTATTTTTAAAATGTATTTATTTACTATATATATAAATACGTAAATTTTAATTTATATTTATGTCTTATCTTTTATATTTCAAATTTAAAAATATAATCCATATAATTAAATATAATGAAAATGTATTTTCATAAAAATAAATTTAAAATATAAGTTTTCTTACATATTGTTCTTAAATTTTAAATTTTATTTTAGTAAATTTAATAAATTAAGGGCACCATCTCTCACTTAGAAGATAATTTTTAAAATTTAATGTGGGCATTATTATTTCTTCTAAAGATCTTGGTATTAAATTTAGAGCATTTTAGAGTGAAATTTTCTAAGTGAATGTTTATTTTAATAAATAAATGATTAATTTATATTTTTTGAATTTTTGGAAGAATTTAAATTCATCCAAATTCAATTGTAATTGTAAACGTTGCATATATTAAAAATAGTGAGAGATTTGAGCATATTAGGTTTAGAAGAAACCCAATCAATATATTTGTTCAAAAAGGCTAGTAATTTGAGTTAATCAAGCCACATTCTATGTTAATTGGTTGTAAATGATTTTTAAGATAGATAGCCTCAAATCTGATGTTATCTTTTAGACATAGTATGTTTGATAAACTATGAAAAAAAAAAATCAACAAAAATCATTTGAGTTATTTGATTTGAGTTTATGTCTCTAGTTAAAATAATTACTTGTATCATATAATAAATAATGCACAATTAGAGTTATGATTTGGTGAAATATTTTTCATAAACTTTGTTAGCCCAATTCCATGCCCAATTGAATCAACTACTTGGATAATTCATTAATTTTTCACTTGAAACTAACCAAGATAGAGATTATGTTGATTTGATCAAACAAACTTTGTGGTGATTTATAAGCCCCACGTGCATACCTAATAAAAACAATTACTTGAGAAGTTTAATTAGATGCATAATTATAATTAATTAAGAGTACATGCACTAATTTGGTAGATTCTAGTTCTTTGTATCCATTAGTCTCAATTATTTACATGATTGAACTAATGATTTGAATGTTTCAACCTAATATAGAATTGATACTAATTTCAAAGCCAATTATGATTTCTAGAGGGAGACATGTACATGTATGTATGTATTCAAAGAAAATCATAAAATTATCATATTGTCTATATTATGTATCATTCTTGATTTCTATTTTTTTAATTAATGGCTAAACCATATTGCTTGGATAAATGATTAATATGTATAACATAGAATAAACTAACTATATAAGAAGATTTAATAAATATGGTGTTTACATGGTTGCACTAACACTCCTACTTTAGTGTAATTTAGGGAGTTTTTATACAAGAGGAACTTTAAAATAAGAATCAGCATATTTCATTTTCCATTCAAGCGTACATTCAAAATTGATATTTTTTAGCATTTTTTAATTTTTTCAATTATAAAAATCAAATGGCCAAGAATTTAAATATGATGGAAACTAATGAGATGTAAAAAAAATTAAAAGAAATATTTCAATCTTTTTCTAAAATTTTTCAATCAATTTTTTTATTGAGTGATATTATTCCATATCACATAACTTTCACTACAAATAAAAAAATTAGCATTAGATTATTAATTTCAATATCTAATGCATAGATATTTTCTAATAAATCTTTTATTATTAATAATTTTTAAATTAGTTCTAACAAAAATTATCAACCAATATTATTTTGTAACATATTTCTTTTTTTTTTGTAATAAAGATTATATTGATTTATGTCAAAAAGGGGGGTGCAAATGTTTGTAGATGCAGGATTTAACTGAAATTTGCATGACCACCACCAAAAAACCCTAGACAAGCTCAAAAATAGACTCCAATGATAACCCCAACTACAGAAAATGATAGAACGCACGGCTACCAGACTTAGACAAAAAAAGCCCATAATTGGGCAAGCCACCAAATATATAACTGAAACCCGATTACCTAGATGAACATAAAACCAGACACCAAACCCCTTTACATGAGACCATTTTCCCTTGAAAAAGCATTGAACTCTGCAATCCACTTGAAGCCATCCGCATCCACCAGCCTCATCATCTTTTTCAAGAAATTTACACCAACCGCCGCCACCATTCTGTGTCGCATCGGAGCGGTGCCCTTCAAATCCAAAAGAATAGGATAATTTTGATGACCTCGCCTTGCTTCTTAACTAGCTCTAGGTCCTTAGGTCTCGACACCCCGACCCCAAGAATCACCACCTTAAGAACTTCATCCAACCCCTCCATCAGACCCTTCTTGAAGAGTTTACAAACCAATGCCTTTGCTTTGTCTTTCAGAGTATGGAGATCCAATAGGGATGTTAGGAACCTCAAAACCATTTGAGAATTCACCTGTGGAGTTTCATGGGGCACTAAATGCTCCCTCCCCAAGACCATTTTAACAACCACCACTATGTGTGGGTCTATATTCAGGAGGATGTGCTTAAGGAACTAGTCCAAAATACCCTTGAAAGTGTTTTGATGCTCTTTGATCCCAAGCTGAATTGGGGTATCGGCCCCCAAGCAAACCAAAGAATCTATAGACATGTGCACCGTAAATTTTGTTTTTTTTTGCCATTGAAGAAAACTCACAACAAGCTTGGAGCTGAGAAAGGAGAATGTAGAGCCCAACAAAACCTGCGAGATGAATGAATGACTTAATATGCGCATAGGAAATTATTATGTTGTACAAGGTGAAGTTGCCACCCTTTGCGGCCCAAACCACAAAGCCCTACTACCATATGGTGTCATCAATGCATCGATATGAAGAGGAGGCTAAATATGATGCAAATGTGTGTGAGGCTCACATTAAGGTAGGGTACGGTGAGCCCGCCTAGTGATTATCAAACATGTGCAATGAAACGAATACCAACCATGTGACAATAGCTAACGAGGCATTCGCTCACCACATTCACCCACACTAACCCCATGAAACAGTCTTTCCACAATCCCATGTGGAAAGATGCTCGCCCTTCCACCCACTATTTTGTAAAATATTTCTCTTAATACACATATCAAAAAACATTTTTTATTTTCATTGAGACAAGGACATTATGTGCAATGTAATGCATATTTTTTATTTTTAATATTAAATAATTATCTTCTAATATTTTGAATAGATGTGATTGTTTTTAATGATGAGCCTAAATTCATTATAAAATTAATATAGAATAACAATAAAATATGATACATATTATAATTTTCAAACAGTTATGCCTACATACCTATAAAATATAATTCTAATTGACTTCATTTAATCCCTCGAAATGTGAAGCAAATTTACTTTTTTAACATTTTTATAGGTGTGGAGGAGACTTCATCAAGTATTTGATTTAAGCCTAGGAGTTTCTATCCAAGGGGGTTTGATGTAAGGGGATTTTGAATCTAAGCTCTTTTAATCAAACCCCCTTATGTGTAACCCATTGAGGATAAATTCATTAGTTTTCTAAAAAATATATAATTTTAAGAAAATTAGGATGTCCCACAAGTGGGGCATTTTACTGTGTGATCTTTCAAACAGGTCATAGTAATAAGGTCTAATAGTAAGGGTCTATACAAGATCATGGGGGCCCAAAAAGTGGAAATATGATAAAAAAAGACATTTTTCATTTACCCAAAATCCAAAATTTTGCTTTGACTTTTACTAGGGTCAAGTAAAAAGTACATGTTGTCATGGTAAGAACCAAAGCAAAATGGATATCCCTTTGTAACATATATTCGTTCATAATGGATATCTGTTATGAACAGATATACGGATATCCATTTTGTTGAAATTGTATAAAAAATATTAATATATACTATACTTTTATATACATTAATATATTAATGTATATATTATTATATAGATTTTGTATCTATTATTAAATAATTTCTATATATTATATTATATAATTAATATAAAATATATAATTATAATATAATATTTATAATATTATAATTTTTTTAATTTAATATAATATATTAATATATTATTTTTTTGATATGTAATATGCAACCGAAGTTGCATGATTCTATTGATTCCAAAGAGATTTACATTGGTGATGATGTCCAGGGTGCCAGAATGGAGATACAATTCAACCCTGTCCTAAGAAAAAGCAAAAAAAGCCAAAATATGCTTATACAATATGTTCATTATCTTGCAAAGACATGACTTTAGTTCATTTAGCTTCAGTCCGCTTCATCATACAAAGAACCCTCCTCCACCACTGCCGCAAAATCCATGCACCACTATACACTAGTGACATCCTCAATTCCAAGCCGCTGGCACAGGAACTTGTATCCAAACTCTGCCCACTGTCTGTGTCGTGCCAAGCCGCAAGAATTATAGTTCATGAGGAATGGTTGTCTTTCCACATCCACACCCAAGCGAAACATGCACTCTATGTCATCAGCCCCTGGTATACCAATCTTAATCTCAGCCACCGTTACAGCATCTAAGTCGTCCAGAATGATTGAAGCCTTGAACACAAATCTTAACAGAAGCATACATCGTACCTTCGATATCCCCATGTCCAAGAGGGTGGCCAGGAACAATGAGGAAATGTCTGTGTTCACACGATACTGATTGGAGGAGATGGAAAAGTCTCTTCCCATCACCATACGTAGAGCGTCTAGGGATAAAACGTCCTTTACTAGAAATATCTCCTTAAGTCACCTATCTGTGATGAAGCCCAAAAAGGTAGATTGCCTCTTCAAGCATCGGAGTCTAAGAGTGCGGTCCCATGGAGGGGGCTTCCTTAAAAGTCTCAGCGGGTGCTGCTTAGTTTTTTTAGGAATATTTTAAAGTACATGGTCCTATGGATTTAGTTGCAATTCTGCTTAAAAAATTAAGCTCCAAAATATATGGAAGCTGGTGGTCCCATGAATTTAGTAGTGCACTGCTGCTTAAAATTTTAAGCTCCGAAATTTGAGGAAGCTGGTGGTCCCATGGATTTAATGTTGCAATTCTACTTAAAAATTTAAGTTCAATTTTTTTTTAATTTTTTTTTTTAAATTTTTTTTTGTTTTAAATAATGTTTTAGATGTGCCACAAGTGGCACACAAAACTCCTAAGCTGTAGGGGCAATTTCTAGCCCCACCCCATTTTCACTAGCTAAAAGATTCATTCCTATATTGTAGGGGCTCCTATTTTTCTGGAAGAGATTCCAATTAATCCAATAGCACAATTTTTTTTCTTCCATGGGACCTCTTGCTCCACCAAAATAGAAGCCCAAGCCCCCCATGGGACCATGCAGTAAGAGGAGTCTGCATTGTTTGTGGTGAGCTTCTTTAGTGTGAAGGCTCCATGATCCCGTATCATTCCTAAATAGTAGCCTCATTGAATTCGCACGAGTTGCTTTACCAGACCAACGTCAGCCAATCAGTGAGGTATAAAATGTGTCCATGGTCAGACACCATTGTAATTTAAACACCACTCGCATTAGTGATGGCTTCAGTACAAACAATCTTTATTACAATTAAATGTGATCTCCATCCATGGTACTTTTTGTTCAAAGCCCTCCCATCCACACGCATCTAGCATCTATGTCATCCAAATCCAAGGTGGTTGAATGTATTGAATGCATATGATCACATTCCAACGTCACTTGTATGGGCCAACCAAACAATACAGAGTATTGATCGTGTCAACAAGTCACTTGGTTAGAGAAATCGCCCATGTGTCGAATCTAGCCAAGCCCAGACATAGACATAAACTCCAAATTGGCACATGGTAAACCTTGTTATTCACCATTCACCCCCGCATTCGCAAGGGCATTAGGTTCTCCATTTCTCTCTTTGTAAATATGATTTATTGTATATGTTTCAAAGCTTCATAATAATTGCAGTGCCTTGTTGAGTAGTGCTCGCAATTTCCAATTTGGCATTTCCTCTTGTCAAATTGTGTTAACAAAAATTTCCGAATCACCCTCAATGGCCAGTTTTCTTATCCTTAATCTTCTCCATAGAGTGATTCGATATATGATGGCCAAGAATTCTTCCTCACTATTGGTACCCTCTGGTAATCATTTTGTAGAGGCTAAGACTTGCTTCCCCTTACAATCTCTAATAATGCATCTAACCCCAAATGGACCAGGATTACCTTTGGAGGTGTCGTCAAAGTTTAATTTATGCCAACCCAAGGGTGGAGGGGACCAAACAACCTTCTCTCTAGCTAATTTAGTTTCAAGGCCCCTGTGCCCAACCCATGCCAGGACGCGAAGAGAGGGACATGCAGAGTGCAATCTTGCATCCCATGTGGAAAAAACCTTGTCCTTGCTCGAGCTCTAAGAAAGCTTGGCATTCAAAGTCTCCACCAAGATGGATTTTTTTTTGTTGATGATGGATATGGTGCACATGCTCTTCTCCTAGAACAGTCTCTTATTTCTCTCCTTCCATAGCTTCCACACCATTATTGATGGGCTCATGATCCATATATACCCAAACACCAAATTCTACTTCAGAAGTGGCCAAGAATGGAAGAAGCTGACAAGATCATTTGGTAATGCACAATGCCACCCAAGTTTTGCACACAACCAAGGCCAATACTCCTACGCATAGGGACAGGCTAGTAGAAGATGATCGGTGTTTTCTTCTACATTCTCACAAAGCACACATCTTGAGGGCCCATGAAAACCCATCCTACCAAATCTATCTACTATTAGAATTCTTTTTTGTAAGGCCACCCAAGTGAAGGTCCCATCCTTGGGTAAGCATACACTATTCCATAATAGATGTATCGGTAGTCTATCCCTTGCTTCATCTCTCCCACTATATAATATGTTATAGCCATCCTTTATATTATAACGACCTGTCTTCAAGCCTGCCTATATTAGTGTATCAACTCCATGAAAAACCAAGGCATGTTGCTTTAGGGAATTCATTAGTCACTGAACCTCCCTAGGTGGAAGATTCAAACAAGAGAAATCTTTCCACTTCCACCCATGCACCTGTATTTCTTCATAAAAGACCACATAGTCCTTGACTCAATCCCCCCACAACTGTTTGAGCTTTTCTTTGACTTTCGCAACCTCAATCAAGCTGTTCAAGCTTCGATAATTATATTATAATATATTATATCTTAGTATTTATTAATATATTATATAAAAATATTAATTAATATATATTATATATTTTAA
Source organism: Sequoia sempervirens (assembly GCA_007258455.2). Classification (NCBI taxonomy): domain Eukaryota; kingdom Viridiplantae; phylum Streptophyta; class Pinopsida; order Cupressales; family Cupressaceae; genus Sequoia; species Sequoia sempervirens. The sequence goes on from VDFB02047397.1 coordinate 54,249,741, forward strand.
TCTATATAATAATGTAATATATTAATATATATTACTATATGATTTCTATATACTATATTATATAATTAACATATAATATATTATATTATTATTTTTAATAAAAAGAGGGTAAAAACTTTATTAAATCAGGAAAACAGTACAAAGCCATAAATTACAAACCACCCACCAGGGGCCCAAAGCAAAACCATCAAGCAACACGCAAAATACATCTCATATCCTCCGCAACCAAGTCCTCAAGCTCCCTAGAAAGACCCTCTGAAAGATAGCTCCAATCATCCACTTTTTCGGTTTCCCTTCCGCTCAGAGGTCCATTTAGCCAAACCATCAGCCACCTTATTCCACTCCCTAGGGATATGGAAAAAGGTGATAGAATCCAAGGACTCCCTCAAGGAGATGATCTTTCTAACCACTCTAGCTAGTTGCCAATTAACATCCTCCAGTTTTCGCTTGTCCAACAAATCAACCACAATCTGAGAATCTGACTCACAAATTATCCTTCTCCAACCAAGGGCACAAGCCCTTTTCAAAGCCAAGAGAATAGTCAAGGCCTCCACAAAATTGTTAGAGTGTAGGTCACGATACTCAGAGAAGAAGAACACAACCACTCTAGAGAATTCCCTACCAATGCCCCCAACCCCAGCATGACTAGGATTACCTCTAGAGGACCCATCCGTATTTATTTTCAACACCTCCAAAGGTGGAGGCATCTAGTGGCCATCTCTTTGAACCTTCTCTCTAACACTTTGAGCAAGGTCAGGCCTCATCCCCTCCTTTGCGCAACCAAAAAGCCCCAACCTCTGAACAATTCATATATATCCAAGGTCCACATGGGCAGAGAGATCACACCTAGCCATCAAGGTCTCCTACAAAACTCCCAATATCCTTATCTAAATCTGCATCACCTAAAGCTTCTTATCCAAAAAGTTCTTGTGATTATGCTCTAGCTAGATCTTCCAGATGATGGTGGGACCAATTAACCAAGCAATATGAAGAAAGGAAGTCTTAGTTGTAGAGCTCCCTAGCCTACTACAAAAATCTTCAAGAGATGAAGCATGCCAACATGACTAATTCCAAAGATCCCACCAAAGGTTCCAAAGCGCCCTAACAAAAGGGAAAAGGAAGAAAAGATGGGAAGTATTCTCATCACTGTTAGAACATAGAACACACACAGAGGGGCCTTGAAAGCCTCACTTCCAAAGATTCTCCTAGGCCAGGCATCTATTACAAATCAACAACCAAGAAAATAAATTACACTTGGGCTAAGAGAATTTGTTCCAAATCTGCTTCCACCAGGGGACCCCTGTGTATCCAAACACTTGTTCATCAAGAACCTCGTACCCAGAGGCCATGATGAATTTTCCTTCTGGTCTCCTCCCCAAGCGAGAACATCCCTCTCCAATAAGGAGTTACAAACCCTACCGGCCAAGATGTAAGCAAGCTCCTTACAATCTTTTGTCATACCACTAGGAGGCCACTCTCGCGGGTCCTTCCACTTGTACACCAAAGCTCAGTCCAAAACCTGAGGGGATTTGAAATCCACAACATGAGTCCAACCTGCATCCAAGAAATGTCTACAAAGGTCCCGCAAATGAGGATGAGTAGAAAAAATAGGAGGATGTCCATCTCAGGAATCAAACTAGAAGAGAGCCTCTGAACCCCTATTGCAAATCTAGAACAAACCTTGCTTAATCAACCTAGCTCCCCTCTTGAGGGTGCTCCAAACCATAGATCCCTTACCCTATAGACTATGTCTGGGAACATCCTTTCCATCCACACCCCCAAGATATTTTGAGGTGAGAATTTTAGCCCAAGTCTTCTAATGCTGAGAACACCATCTCCAATAAAGCTTAGTTGCCAAAGATGGCCCATTCAAATCAGCCCGACGCAGCCCAAGACCACCCTCCTGCTTTGGATGAAAAACCACATCCCACTTGACCAGACTCCACTTTCGTGAAACAAGATTTCTAGACCAAAGAAACTACTGAAAAAGGGCCTCAAAGTCTTTCACAAAGCTGGTTGGAGCTGATAAAACAAAGCACTTGTATAAAGGGAGAGTTTGAACCATAGACTTCAAAAGAGTCACTCTCCTTGTAGTAGAGAGCCATCTGTACGTCTAATGACTGACCTTTTTTCAAAACTTCTCAATAACATCCTACCAAAGCACTCGAGGTAAGAAGTGAACAGCCAAAGGAATGCCAAGGTACACAAATGGGAGCGATCCAACCTGGAACCTGAGAATTCCCGCAATCCTTTATTGAATAAGATTAAGAGTGTTGAAGAAATAGATAAAAGACTTTCCTTCATTAACGCTTTGACCCAAAGCAGCCAAATAGCAACCCAGGGCCCTACTTATATTGATCACTTCATCCACTCTGGCGATGCCCATTAACGTTGTGTCATCCACAAACTAGAGATGGGACTAAGACGGAAGATTATTTCCCCACTGTCAACTCTGGATCAAGCCAAGCTCCACCCAAGATTTCAAGAATCTCCCAAGCCCTTCTACCATTAGAATGAATATGTATGGAGATAAAGGATCTCCCTATCGAAGGCCCCTAGAAGCCCCGGAAAGCTCAAAAGGCTCACCATTGACAAGCATAGAGAAGGAAATAGTTGTGAAACAACTTAAAACCCAATCAATCCAAGCATTTCCAAATCCAAAAGTTCTCAAAATATTGGTTAGAAAATCCCATTTGACCCTATCATAGGCCTTGGCCATATGAGCTTAATGAACATAGCCTTCTCCTTGGATGAGGCAATAGAATGCATAGCCTCTGCAACAATAAGCACACCATCCATAATCTACCTACCAACCACAAACCCACCTGTTTCCTCAGAGATCAACCTATCTAACCATGGCTTCAAAAGCTCAGCAATCAACTTGGTGATGATTTTGTACACTACATTACAAAGGGAAATGGGCCTAAAGAGATCCAAAGAGTCAGCTCCTCATGCTTATGGATGAGAGACAAGAAGGTGGCATTAAAATCTCTTAGCATGTGCTTATTCTTTTGAGATTCCTGAACAACTTCAAGGTTGAAAGCTTGATAACCTCCCAAAACTCTTGATAGAACTCAACCGAGAATTCATTAGGACCACGAACTTTACCTTTCCTCATCTGAAACACTATATTTTCCAATTCTAGCAAAGAGATTGGCTTGAGAAGAGACTCATTTATTTCCTTAGTCACCAAGGGAGTAATGCAAGCCAGGATTGCATCTTCATCCCCATTGGTAGGAGTAGAATCATCACAGAAAAGAGCAGAGAAGAATCGAACAAACTCTTTGGAAATTTCAACAGAGGAAAGAAGAGGGTCCCCATTTGAGGATTTAAGATAAGTTATAATGTTTCCCTGCCTTTTGTCTTTAACCAAATTGTGAAAAAAGGATGTATTCCTATCCCCCTCCTATAGCCAATCAATGTAGGACTTTTTCTTTCAAAAAAATTCCTCATGCAACTGCCATTCCTCCACATCCTTTATAGTCGTAGCCTCTAACCTACTCAACACCTCAGTAAGTCCTTGATCCTGGATTTGTTGAGCAATGGAGTCCAAGTGCTTTTGGGAAACCCTTTTAGCTTGGAAAACATTTCCAAAATGGTGTATGTTCCAATGTTTTAGCATATATTTGACATATTGAAGCCTCTTTGCAAAGGAGTACATAGTAGTACCAAAATTCGGCTTTCTATCCCTCCACCACCCTGGGATTAGATCATGGAGAGAAGAATCTCGAACCCACATAAGTTGAAATTTAAAAGACTGTCTTGTAGAAGACCTAGCCAAATAGGTAGAGAGTTTGATTGGCCAATGATCTGATCCCCGCCACTCCAAAATCTCAAAACTATTCATCCATCTATCACCAACCCAAAAAATGGACACCATAAACCTATCTAGCCTTTCAAAAATGGCAACATCCCCAATCCTCCTATTATTCCAAGTAAACACCTTGTTCAAAGGTTTGATATCCACTAGATTCATAGAGGCCACATTATCCCTCATGAGGTATGAGGACGGATCCAGATGGAAAGTCCCACCCCTTTTCTCATCCAGAGACAAAATTGCATTAAAATCACCTGCAATGATCCAAGGGAGAAAGGCTCTAAGGAATGCAAGAATCTAATTTGAGACCACAAGTGAATCTTGCCAGAAAGATCCGTAGGAGCATAAACATTAGAAATAAGAATTCTCTCACCTGAATCCAAACTGGAAGCAACAAGGGAAATAGAGCATCTATCAGAGAGCCACCATAGAGTAATAATTTTGTGTGGGTCCCATAAGTAGGCAAGACCCCCTAAGCTTTCCAGTGCCCCAGCACATTGACAAAGACCTCTACCCCAAATCTTAGGAACCAAACTTAACATACTATCAATGGACAACTTAGTCTCCTAAAGGAAAACCAAATCAATAGAGTGAACATGAATCAACTCACGAATAGCCTTTTGTCTAGGGGTGCTATTCATACCCCTTACATTCCAAGATAGCACAATCATCTTTGGGGTTGGGAGAAGTGAGAATCAATAGTCTTCACAGAGCTAGACTCAACCAAAGTCTCTCCAATCAATTTGACCTTTTCTTGATCCTTCTTCCTTCCTAATTTAATAGGCTTCTCTAGAGCCCCCTTTTTGAGGGGTTTTTGTTGAATACCCAAAGTAGGAGAAAGAGACTTTCCTTTACTAGACTCCTTAATAACCTTCTCAATGATAATCCTAGAACTAGGAGGAACAGATACCATATTTGCATCCGACGAAATACCAATTGGACCCCAAACCCAAAAACTGAGGTAGGAAGTTCAACATCCATCTGGTCTATTTGACCCCCTGCTGGGGTCACACTGAAAATAACATTTGGCTGATCGACTAGGCACTTGTCAGTGATGGATTTATTTGTAATTTTCATGTTGAAGGGGGCCCCTTCTTCATGAACCAAGCCCTCTAATGCTTCGAACCTATTGAGAGATTCATCTTCCTGCCTATCCTTGATAGTCCTCTTCTAGCCTCTATTCCTATTGTGGGATTTAATAGGCACAAAACCATCCTTATCTGCCTCCCCCTACATGGGGGACTTACCTTTATCCATCTTTGAGTCAGACTAGTGAGGAGCATTAGCCGAGATAGCACCATAAGAAGCTTTGGGACACATTCGCTGCAGGTGGTCATACTCATGGCATAGTCAACATCAAAAAGGTAAGCCTCATAATCCAATTGTTGGATCCAATAAGTTTCCCCAATGCTCATTGCCACCGAGTCTGACAATGGGTTGTTCAAGTCAATATCAACACAAACACAAGCATAAGAAAGAACTCTTTTTTTCAAAGTTTGTTGAGAGGGCCCAATAGGCTTACCGAGTAAGAGGGCAATCATTTGCAAAATATCACTTCACCAACACTCCAGAGGAAAACGAGGAAGACACACCCAAAATGGAATGTGGGAAGGAAGCTCCTCAGTAGAGTTGAAACCCATATGCCATGGTTTAATGAATAAACCCACCTAATTATAAAAATATGATTCACCCTCAAAAGCTCAATTTCTATCAACAATACAAGAAAAATCCACCATGAAGAAATTGTTGGCAACCAACAAAATATCAAAATCACCTTCAGGGTTCCAAGTTTTGTGAATCCAAGAGTCAAGAAAGGGAAGCGAAGCCTGCATCCCCATGAAATCACAAATCAAAACATGATTGTTGTAGTACTCGACATCTTCTGATATAGAAGCAAGTTGTATCACAAGAATTGGCCTTCCCTTCGATCTCTCCAAACACCCATTATTTTTTTGTAATTTGAAGCCCTTGTTTCTCGTCAAACCCTCACCCAGGTTACCCATACTCATAAAAATTTGACTCCCTCCAGGAAGGGAAGAACCAAGCTCAACCTTGCCAATCAATACGTGCACCTCCATGAAGGAAACCAAACTCCCATCTAAAGAACCAAACCCACACATAGTGGCAAAGAAAGGTAGCGGCCAAAAAATAAAATGAAGAACACACCCCCTCTGTAAGCAATAACAAACCCCCCAATATAAAATGGATCACCAAGCATTGATCTTCCACATGCAACAACAAAGAATGAAGAAAAGAAGGGAAGTCATGGCTTGTTACAGGTCGCATGCTTCCATACCCATGTGCTTCCAGAAGACCATCGATGCCATCCTCCCAAAGGAATATCCTATCATAATATATTATATTATTATTAATATTATATTATATATATAATTATTTATGTTATATATAACATATATTATATTATAACATATTATATAATATATATATTATATATTATTAATTATTAATATATTATAAATTATATTTTATATGTAATATATAACTTGTATATAACATAACATGGATGTCATCCCTTTAGGGATGGACCCGACTTTTTTTTTTAAATCATTTAAACGAAACAAATATCCATTATGAAATAGATATTCATTTCCTATTGTATTAATAAAAAATAGTGATCGAAACTATTTTATTTAGTATCAATATATTAATATTATATTATATATATTAATAAATTTTATAATAATATATATTAATATATTTATATTATTATAAAATCTATTAAGACATTATTAATATATATAATATATTATTGATACATTAATATGTATTAATATATATGTTAATTATATATAAAATCGATATAATAATATACATTAATATATTAATATATATATATTATATAGATTTTATATATAATTTATATATTAGTATATATATTATTATATGATTTCTATATATTATAAAAAAAAATTATTCGTAAGAGAAGGATAGTATAATTGTAAAAAAGGAATACAATTCGTCTGCAAAATCAGGGATAATGTTTAGATTGCAGCCCAATCCGTGATAACCCACAAAATTGCAAAGCTAGGCTGCCAAAAAAAACTACCACCTCCAACCATCTGTAGCCAACATAAGGAACCAAAAAGAGAATGTGAAGCAACTAAACTATTTACAGACATAAACTTTTAAACCCCACCATACATACCACTGCACACACCACCACACCTGACTCGCAAAGCCTGGCTAAAATCCATTCAGTTTAGAAAATTGATCAAAATCCATCATTCAGTCCAGACCTTCAACCACCTCCAGCTCGAGCAAATTCTTCAAGAAGCTGACCCCATAAACCGCTATCTGGTGATGGAAAAACAGAGCCACGCCCTTGAGCTCCAATAGTAAAGGGTATACATGGATGACTTCTCCTACCACCTTGACCAAAGGTAAATCACGAGCCCGCAATGCTCCCCACCCCAGCAATGCAGATTTTAGCACCTCATCTAGACCACCCAAAACCTCGCTCTTGAACATCTTGCAAATGATAACCTTTGCTTTGCCCTTTGGAGTTCTCACATCTAGGAGTGATGCAAGAAAACATGAAGCAATGTGGGTGTTCACCCTAAAGCACTCATGGTTCTACAAAAATTCTTTAGGTCTAGAACCATTTTAACTGTCACCACCACCTGAGGGTCGATCCTTAGAAGAATCTGCTTCAATTGCTAGTCATTGATGTGTTTAAAATTTGTTTGTGGCACCTTACATTCAAACTAAATTGTCCTGTCATGCCCAATACTAACCATAGCCTTCGTCGGAACCTCCACCACAAATTTAGAGTGTTTCGCCATAACTGTTAAGTAGAGCTAAACGAAAGAAAATGAAGGAGATGATGGGTGAAATGAAAACTCAGTCAGTTGGTTTAAAGAAGAAAGTTTCCCTCATGTTTATTACTCTGTACATTAGCCAACATGCCCGGTCGAATTGTCTTCCCACCATCCAACTGCCCCATGACTGGCAATCTATCCGTCGTCTGATGCCAATTGGGGTTACGGCCATGAAAGGCCTAGATTTATGGGTGATTATATCATGATGTCTTGGGCCGCCAACCCACAACATGCCAAACAATGAGGACTTGAAATCACCTTCCTTCGCGTGGCCATGGGAATACCGGCTCACCAAATACCTTCCCATCGCATGAGACTCCACCTATGCAATGAGGTTGTTGACTCAACCAAATAGAGTCCAAGTTGTTTTTTAACCACCAGTGCATCGCAATAGTCGTGGTCTCTCCACCCCTTGTCATGGAGAAATGCCCACCCTATCGCCCACGATTTCTATATATTATATTTATTGGTTATTTTTTAAGAACCAAGCTAATCTCTAGAAATACCTATGGATTTTTCCATTTCCAATTATCAGTAATTCTAAAGGGATTGGTCAACGAACGAATAGAGGCTGCTAAACTTATATTCCTACTCTTTGGGCTCTGTGAAACCCGGGAGGGTGATCCCACAATGTATACCTAAAGACCTTTCACAATTACAATCAAATACATTGTTAATAACAGATATCTCTCATGATACCACTTAATAGTAACATTGAATAAGTTGGCAGCTTATTATGTCAATGTTATATAGTCAGATATGAGAGAATAGACACAAAAAATAAATAACAGTGGTCCTCTGAGATTTCATGGTTAAAAGATTGAGTAGTTAATGAATCAAAATTGAAAGTGTAACATTAATACCCTGCATGAACTAGTGTATTTATCCCAAGCATAGAGTCAATACCTTTTGACATAACCTGATAACAATTCAGATAATAACACATATAACCCCAAGAAATCTTGCATTACAACATTCCTCTGTGACGTTCAGGATTATCGCTTCTTACAAATATCCTAGTACATAGTACTTATAAGTTATCAATCTCATATAAGCATTTACATCAGTTCATTGAATCAATAAGCAAACATGAAACTGAACATCCATCAGATAATGACAAAGACAAATGAAATAAATCCTTGATTACTTTCCATCATAACTCATAACACACATACAAGGAGAGAGAATAACCACAAAACCAATATTACTCTGTATACCATTACTAGTCTTACATGCATAAGTATGAACTCCAAAAGAAACTTAAAACAAAGACCCTAAAACTTGCTTCGTATTTTTCTTGACAAAACTAACAGTATCAATTCAAAAAAATTCTAACTCTCTCATGCTTCTAGTCCTGAATTCCTTCTTATAGAGATGAAGGAGCAAAACAAGCCTCAAACCAGATAGCACACATGTCATGATCCCATAGGACCGCTTGCAACAATATTCCCTTCTTAGTTACGCTTGAGTCTTCAAGTGGAGCAAATAAGCATAAGGAAAAATTATCCTCAACTCCTCATGGAAAATAGGTCCCACATTAAAAGACATCATTAGTTTGTTACACCAGTTACAAGATATTCTCCATGTGCTCAAAATTCCAACTGTAAGAAAATCAAAACAACAAAACTTACGAAGCAAGGCAAAGAAAGTAGAAAAAGGTCAAAATGTGTTAATCCACATTAGCATCACATGCTAATCACTTTTAGTTTTAAGGAGAGAATAATATTCTACCATGTTATATCAAAAGCCTAATCTATATTGAATTCAGGCTATGTATTATTCTTCTCTTGTCCATTATTTTCCTTATTCACTATGTGTATCTCTCCAACCAAATGTTGTATTATTCTTCAGTGGGCCATTTAACATTCAATAAATCTTGCACCTTAGTAGTATACTCGGAGTACCTTGTATCAATTAAAATCCTAGATTCCTTAACAAATATATCCATTTTTTATTCAATTTCCACCATTGTATCAATGTTTGAATTGAGCAAGATGTAATCAGTGACAGATAAATGCATCATAGCCACTTCAAGAAATCCTCCCAAATCTTCCTTCCAAGTGTCAAACGGATGCAATTCACCTTTTGAATTCAATATTTGAGGCATACCACAATCCTCCATCTCCTTGAATATTTTCAACTTACTTTGGAGTTGTATTCTCAACTTTCATGGAAAGTAGTTACCTCATTTATTGAGTCAATAGTTTTCAAGGTGTTAGGAATATTTTTGGGTGCCTCAGGATCCTCATTCATTTTTGGCATCATTTCTTTCAGAGCACTGACCCTAGCAATCCAATTATTCCATTTATCCCTAAAGGCCTCTTGTACTTGCAGATACTTTGTATTTTCCTCGTGAATGTTTTTATACGTGTCCCATACATCATTATCCCTATGGACCAACTTGGTCATCCTACGCTTAAGCACATCCTCAAAATTTTCATTGGCAACCCTAACTATCTCCAATTTTGCCTACTTGACACTTTCCTTTTCAAAAGCTAACTTTTCTTTCAAATCATCAACTCTGAGGGCCAAAGTCTGCCTATCTTGTGTAGACATATCAAATGAAGAAGAAGAAGGTTGAGTCAAGAAGGCTAAGTCATTGTTCTTTGAGTAGCTTGAATGATAGCTCTCATTTGACTCAGTTCATTCAAAGCCTTATTATATTCCTTAACCAAAGATTCATACTTCTTTTGAGAAATATGTGTAGTGTCCGCACTAAGCATTGCAGCATCTTCAGTTAACTCAGCTGCCTGGATTGGAGTTATGTCAGTAGCTCTTTTGACCACTAGTGAACCAATGACTTCTTCAATAGGCCTAGCAACCTCATGTTTGCTAGTATTAGGTTCCATAGACCAAATTGCAAGGGTATGCAGCTTTAGAATATATCCAGAACCAAATACTTTATTCTCAAATTGATCTTCAGATATCAAAGCTTGAGGATCTCTCCTAACCGCATCATATGCTATGGCAGTTGTGATAGTACATCCTGGTAATAACATGATTCCACTACCTTTAGCAATTCTTCAAGCTTCAGTGGGATACTTAATAGCTGCAATTTTAGCCCTGATCTTCTCTTCCTTTGCTTTCTCAGCTTCCTCCTAATGGGAAGGTTCAACATTGACTTAGGCTGATTCTAGTCTCTCTTTTATTTCTTTACTCCACTAATGAATCATAAACTCCTGAAACTCTTTAGTCTACACAAATTTATCATCAGCCAAAAACTCATCACACTCCCTAATCTTGGGATCATCTCATTTTCTCTGTCATATTGCCACTGAACAATCTTGTTAGGAGGAACATCTGAACTATGAGTCTCTTCAGTATGAGGAAGGGGAAATTTCTGCTCAACTTCCTCATTTCTTGGCACATGTTCTGCCACTTGTTCTTCGCTGACTTCCTGAACATCTTCAAGTCTTTCTAGGATGTCCATAGCTTGTTGTTGTCATTTCTCTAAGAGGACTTGGGCTTTGTCCACTGCCTCTTTTATCTTTATCTTAAACTCACTAGACTGATAGTACCTTATCATGGTAAAGGCCCTCTCCAAGGGGTCTCCAATTTCATTGTTTGGATTGTTGTAGAAGGAATTCCTTTTCATAATATTTTCCTCAATATTTGTCATAACTATCTAATCCCTTTTTCTCACCATGACAGCCTCATCACTTGTCAGATTCCTTAGTACATCATCTCTATAGAGGAATTCATGATGTATGATGCCTAAGTTCTTTTGTCATCTTTTTCCTACCACAAATCTTTCTAGATCAAAAATTATAACCTCATTGATAGGCATTCTGAGATTATTCACCATAATGCCCAATTTTTCAGACCCCTCAAGGGAAGTGACTTTAAAATAAGTAAAAGAACATTGGGGATTTACTACAGAGACCTTTCTATCCTTTCTAAACATTTCATAATCCATAACATCAATTTTCCACAAGAGCTCCATGAAAGCCAATTTGTTTGAGACATACAAGTGTAAACAATGGGGTGCCACCTTAGCTCCATAAACCCTGAACAAAGTATATTCAGATTGTAGAAACCAGTCAGCCCAATTATGTGTTGTTGTAGAGACCGGTACATCCTTTGGGCGCATAACACTTCTGATCTCTAGAGAAAGTCTTAATTTAGGTGCCACACCCAATGACTCTAAGATACCATGTCTTATAACATTGGAAAACAAGATGTAATTAAAATTAGAGAAATACTAATCCGAAATGTATGTCCACATTTGTGCAGGGATAGCCTTATTTTCACTGTCCCTAAAATTAAGATTTAATTTCCTTTTCCACTCATAATCTCCTTCCCATAAGAGCATATGAATCAATAAGGAATAATGGGGGAAGGATAGAGGGAGCACTTCCTTTTTCAAATTGAGAAAATCCACATGTATTTGCTGAGCAACAAAATTAGCATAATCAAAACTAGTGTTTTGATTATATTCTTGTATATCTGCCACCATCACCAACAAATCAGGCACTATTCTAACCTCAAAATCCTGAGCTAGCACTTGGTTTAAACTATAGTAAGTGTTTTTGAAATAATCTTTAAATTATTCACACTCAAAAGGCTTAGCATCTTGAATAGTAATTGTTTTCCTGCTCCTTCTATGTCGCACAAGTATTGCTTCTCTGTATGCAAATTTTCTCCTTTCATATTCAACATACAAGTCAACATGCCTGAACTTTGTAGTGTAATTGAGAGTCAACCCAAATACATCCAACATTTTATCCTTTTTAACCTCCATAATTATATCACCCTTCTCACTCTTGATTTTGCTATCAGTAGGGTCATAGTGCCTTGCTAGCTCCATCATTAAATCAACTTCCACAAACACATTTGGAACCACTAACTTTCCCAGGTTCAACCCCCACAAATAGTGTGCAGGCTTACTGGAATTTCGCCTATTGAGAGCATACCTAAACATTTTCCATCCACTCTGGGGCTGGGGTTTCTCACCAATTTCACTAGCATTATCAATCAACCTAGTGGCAACAACAAATTGTCTTGTGGGCCTTTTACCAATTCGTGACCCTCCCTCTTTGACACTTCCCAAAGTTTCTTGCATAAAATTTTTTGTTTCCTTCTTTGCACTTCTGGACCTCGTGGAAGCCGCAGGGGTACCAAGCAAAGGGTTGGACACAATCACTGGCTTAGGCTTAATTTGAGCTGAGGCATGCTAAGTTTTAAGTCTTTTAACCCTCTTTTGCTTTGGTTTGCTTTTTGGTCTAGCACTAGATTCACTAGGCTCTGGGTCAGTCATGCTTGTAACACAAATGGAAACTAGGGTTTACAATTTCTTACGGCCAAATAAAACCCTTCACAATTATGATAGGATGAAAAACTACTATTGAACAAGACACCTTTCTTCACAATTTAGATAGTGCTCAATTATCAAATTGAAGTCACTAGAAAAGACTAAATTGCATATTCCACCAATTTTCCTTTCAGCTTGCAAGGGCATTCACCTTACTACCTCAACTAAAAGGAAGTATTAGTTTTTCTTACCCAGATGAAAGCAATGTCACTCTAATTGCTGATCATTTTTGGAGCTTTCCTTGCAAATTCTTTGTCCTTTGGTATTCTTTCCACTAGCAAGTGAATTAGGATGCACGATAAACCATATATCTACTTTATGTTACAGTCGAGAGGGGAGCATGTCACCATTAATATTTGATAGTAAGCTCACATGAGCGAACTGACAATTAGCCATTCAATTTTAAACCTTGATCATTGATCCTTCAACTTTAAAACTTTATCAATGGTTATCGATCCACCTTGCCACCTTCCTTTTTTCTTTATACAAAATCCTTAGGATTTCGCCACGTTGCCTCTTCATGTAGTAGTTGTCGCCAATCACTGATTCACTTCATTCTCGTCCATCTTTATTAGCGATGCAAGTGCCTCATTGCGATAAATTTTCAGCCCTTTAGATCTAAGGCTGGTTTCCCGATCTCATCCATCTCCATCTCTCCTCGCTAAATAAACTTTGCAAATTGACTTCCATCAGCAATAAGAGATGTAAGTACCATAGTTTGACATGTACACCTGCATAACAATAAATGACACAAAAGATATCACAAATGGGATGTAATCAAGTTAGCGAGAGAAAACTCCTTAAAAGGGACCACATCGCTCATCGCTAATCAAAATATTAGCACTCACAACAAATCCATGAGATGCGATGTAAGTGGAAACTCATCTTCTCGCTCATCGCTAATTTAAAACAATCTCTTCGTAACATATTGGTGATGAGCGATGAAACTATGATCATAAATTGAGAGATCATCTCTTATTGCTATTACAACTTTAAGAATTCAAAAATCATTAGCAATACACAACCCCTTAGGAACCTTGCTCATCGCTAATTGCAATCAGAAGTTCAAGGAACAATTCGTGATGAGCGATATCAAATAGATATCACCTCATTGCTCATCATTGACTTAAAACATATATTTCAAAAGTGATCAGCGATGAGCGATAAGGACATAAGGTTGGCTGAACTTAAGTGAAAACTTTTAGTCACGTGCTCATAAGTTGTTTTAATGAAGGGTACTTCCTAGGATGATACGATAGATAGAAAAAGACTTAAGAACCCCAAAGTCATTATAGAAAATCTTTCTAAACCCTTGACGAGGGAACCGGTTGCGTAATAGAAAATTTTTAAAATAGTGACCTGCAGTGGGCAATAGGGAGTCAATAGCAAAATAGAACTCTCAAGTGATTTCAAGGAAACAAATCCTAAAACCCTTCTAAGTGCAACAAGGGTTTAAGATGGGACATGAGAATTAAGGTTCCATTAGTGGCTATGACTAGGGACGTATGCCTCTTGCAGGCATGGTGAGATCTCAAGAATCTTAGGTTGAAGCAGACCAAAATGTGGATTAAAACCAAAAGACCCAAACTGGGGAACTACCCAGACAAGTTAGCAAGACCCAAAACAAAACAAAAAGAAAACACACCTATATATATAAAATATAAAAAGAACGTACATGGAAGATAACATACTCAGGAGAAGTATGGCTTTAAGAACTGTCCATGTACTGGCAGTTCAAAATTTTCACTTGTCAAGCTTTGAAGAAAATATGAATCTTCTCCGTGAGTGTTGGCTATCAAATAGGGGCCAATCCACAATGCTTCAAATTTTCCATGTTTTCCCTTATCTTGAACTCTTGCATTCCAAGCTAACACCATGTTGTTAACTTCAAAGTTCTTGGGAGAAGCTTTTATATCATATAAGTGCTTAACCTACAATTGCATCTTCAAGTTTTTAGCTTGAGCTTCCCTCCTAGACTCATCCAACTGCACCAAATTATTTATCCTATGTTGCATATAATCACAAATTTCTTCATCATATTCCTACACAAACTTGTACATTTTGAGTAGGTTATTATGTGGAAATCTTGCCTTTAGACTATATACTAAGCCAAATGGCAAATAACCGGTAGCCTTTTTCATAGTCACTCCATTTTCCTAGAGTGCCAGTTTTAATTATGAATCCCAAGCCTTTTTGTTCTTCTCCATAATTCTCTTGATTATCTTCATCAAGCTCTTATTACTAGACTCAGCTTGACCATTTCCTTGAGGATGGTACAGTGAAGAATAAGAAACTTGTATGCCATGTCTTTTACAAAAGTCCTTGAATTCATTTGACCTAAAACACATAGCATTGTCTGAGATAATTCTCTGAGGGACTTCAAATCTGATAAGAATATTATTCAATAGAAAATCAACTACCACCTTGCTTGTTGCCTTCTTTGTAGGTATTGCTTCCACCCATTTTGTAAAATAATTAGTGGCAACAAGAATCCATGAGTGACCTCCACTATATTTTTCTGGTATTTCCCTAATGAAATCAATTCCCCATTGTTGGAAAGGGGCTTCAACCGTCATAGGTCTGAGGGGTAAGTTTCCTGAGAATTTCAATTTTCCCGAGAATCGTTGACAGGCATCACAAGTTTTAACGAACTTGTGAGCATCTTTAAAAATAGTGGGCCACCAGAATCCAACTCTTAAAATCTTGTGTGCAGTAGTCTTTTCCATTAATGAACACCACATACCCCATTATACATTTCATGTAGAAGTTCCAATGCTCATTTTCCATCTACACACTGTTATCAATAAGATTTGCACCCTGCTGAAAATAGCAATCTATTGACACATGGAAACGTTCTCGAGTTGTGGGTAACTCTTTGTGAGAACGAATCTCTAGAGTGAGTTGGTTCTCTGAATGATGATCCTATTTTAAATGATTTTCTGGGAAAAAGGATAGAGAATATGACTGAAATGAAATCGTATCTAATGTGATCTCAACTTAATAATGACTTTAATATTTCACCCACAAATAATCTTTAGAAAAACAACAATGACCTCACAATCTCTCATGAACATTAGTACAAAATTGATTTGCATGAAGGTCTGAACCTAAACACAACATGCAACTTGCATTAAATGAAATTTCTATATCAATAATCTACAATATTAGGACATAAAAAGGATCTGTAAAACAAAATCACAATATGAACATCATACTAAAACTACAAATAGAGACATAAATTGGAGATAGGAATGTTGCTTTTATTGGATGAAGGAGTGAAAACTCTCAAAACCTGAGTACAAAGAAGTTTACAAGCTCAAAAATGTGTAAGAGAAAGAAACTAGAATTTGAACTGGCCAATAAAACTAAGTTATTCACAAGATATATCTCTTAAAACCCTAATCCGAGCCCAAAAGAAAAGCTCAAGAAAAGGTATCAAAACTGCCCAATAAGCTTGCACAAAAGTGGAAAAAACACACTTTTTGCAAATACATATTGAAAAGCCTCTCAAAATAGGCCAAATCTACTTTTAAAGCGAAAAAAACACCTTATCTCTCCATCAGGAAGCTCAAATCCGACCAAGGAAGAAAAGCAATAACAATCTGCTAAAAATAGCAAAGAATAAAACAATTTGTTTTATTCCTGCTTTACAATGACTTGCAGATTCTAAATCCCTCAACTTGATTACTTTTGCAATTAAATATTTTAGAAAAAATCTTTTGCAAAAACAACCTTATTTCTCCAATTACAATTTTTTATTTTTTCTTTTAAAAAATCATAAAAAATAAAACATATTATCCTCTCAATACTTTAACTAATTTCTTTAAAATCAATTGAAAAATAACAACCCTAAGTCATTAAAGCTTTTCCTAAGGCTTAAGTAAAATCTCATTCATATTCTAATTGATTTTTCTCAAAATCAATTAAAATCCTAAGGCATTTAGCCACTCTCCGCTTAACACTTAATAGACATAAGTATTGTCCTTTAAAAAAAATGCCTTAAGTATTAATCAAAAACCAAAAATCACTAAAACTAAGACTTAAGAAGTCTTATGACCATTCCCAAAAGGCTCGACCTAAAGCATGACCATATTATGAGGGCACTTAAAATAGATGTTAACTTGGAAAAATGTGGAGGACCCATATTTCGAATTAGGGCAACTAGAAGATTGACAAAACCTAAAGAAAACCCTAAATCACATTTCATTTCTCACTTGTAACCTTGGAAGAACTTTTCCTGGGAGGAGATGTCGCCACCATGAAAGCTTGGTTTTCAACCTTTGTGATCAAGATTTGAGCCCTTTGTTTACTGTTCTTGTTGAATCTCCACAGCAACCAGATGGTAAGTTGACTTCATGCTATTTGTGAGCTCCTTTGCTTCACTTTTGAAATAGAATTTGGGCCCTAAGGTCATGGCTAATATGAGCATCTTTTCTGATTTTTCTTCATTTTTTCTTGTACTTGATCTCCATTATTGTTGGCTTCCATGAGTTAACTCGAACTATGATTTGTAAGCTCTATGAGAGCTTGGCCGCCATGAGTTCTCCTCCTCCATAGCCACGAATGGTAAGCTCTCACTTCTCCATTGTTTCTTTCTTATAAAAAAAAAGCTTGTAAAATCTTCTATGAAGTAGAATGATTGTTGTTTTTGAAAACAAATACAAACCCATTGTATAGGCTGCGCCATGCTAACTTGAATCTAGAATTCTACAAAGATTCCCATGCATTTTGATTGTTATTCTACTTCAGGTATTTTAAATCTGATGGAAAACTATAATGGGCTCATCCTCTTTCATGGAATGGTGACCATTCTAAGAGCCAAAAGCTCTCCCCAAGCTGCGGCCATAATATGCACAAATTGGGTATTCTGAAACTTTATGGGCTCGACCCAAGACCACATTTTACCTCCTTTGTAATTCTAAAACTTAATGTGGGTATTTTCATTTTGAAAAATAATGTGTACCTTTGATCTCTGCAAAGCTCGAGCTTGAGCTTGACCATGATATTTCACTCCTTTGTAACTTCTTTGATTACATTCTGCATTTTTAGCTGAGATATCCATATATCTTCATGTATCTTTTGATTGCACTTTCAGGTGCCATTGTCATGTTGTTTTGCACCTTCCTTGCACATAAAAATTCCTTTGATTTAAACCCGTAGATTATTTGCTTGCTCTAGTCTCTTATGCACTCACGCTCTTCATGGATGCACTCTAAAACTCCACTCATGCTATGTTCAATGTAAATTCTACCCATTCTGGAAATGAATTTTTACTTGGTGTACCACCATTCGAAATTCATGATAAATGAGGAAACAAACCTTCAAAAAATAGTGTACTCTTGGACTATTTCCCTCCACTCTCAGCTAAAATGAAATTGGATGTCTTCATTGTATCATTTGCTTCATTTATCAAACCTACTAGTCATTGTACTCCACACTTCAAACAAGTTTCTTGCTCCACCACTTAATAGATGACTGAACTGTTCATGCATTGATTAGATGCTATCACTGCTTCCTATCTGGCACTCTTCATGCATTTTTATGTTCCATTAAGAAAAGGCTACTATCTGCATTTGATATTGAAATAGGTAAGTTGATTGTTTTCAAATCTCTTTAATAAAACTCATATGGCCCCTGTGAGTATTTGTGATTTGGCCTAAACCCTGGTTGTATTTTATAAAAATATTTTTTGTTCACAGGGTTAAAAAATTGACTGAATACTATTGTTTTTACTATCAAAATCCTGCATTTCATGAATTTTTTGTACTCTCCTTGGGACAGCAAGATTATTCCCTTTAGAAAATTGCAAAAACATGTGAATCCTCCAGTAATTAATTTGCAGCCACTTGTGGATTCATTCTCTATTAAAGTAGAAAATTGTTTCAATCTTTATGCTCCTTTTGGGCAGTAATAATGAGGATGTTCTAAAATAAGAGCACTTTCTTATGATATTCTGAAGCTTATCCATTGTTTCAACTGAAACTGATGATTTAGGCAAAGCAGTTATGTATGCCTGTTCACTTTTAAAAAAACATAAAATACTTGTTGATCCTGTTTCTGAATTGATTTCATTTTTACTCATATCTTTCACTTCACTATTATCAAATTTGATTGCTATGAGTGAAAAATGGGCTTGATTACTTTAATAATTGAAATGTATTTATTCCATTGAGCATGATGATTATACCTCTCTTCAGCCCTCATTTGATGCGGAGGGACAACATGTCGAGCTCTACCCTTGTGGGAGCCCGTTTTACCCCACATGCTTAATGTTTTCATAATATGATCATCTTCATGATTTTTCCTCTACCTGCACAAAGAAACAAACAATGTTAGCAAAAAAATATATTATTATGATGTTTCCTTCTTTGCTTCTATCCATCTCCTATTTTTGCAACTGTCTCAATGAATCATTGGAATCATTTTACATTATTGTTGGTGGTTCATATAGGAATGTTCATAGTCGGAGCTCTAACAACCCCTCTCTTCTCTTACAAGTCGATCGGAGCTTGAGGATGAAGGATGGTACACCACTTCTACATCGGCTGAAGGCACAGGCAATGATGATTATGTTCATGCTTATGTGATTTATTTTCCTGCATCTTCAATAGTGTAGCATGCTCCTCATGATGCATTGTGATAG
Organism: Sequoia sempervirens; assembly: GCA_007258455.2. Lineage (NCBI taxonomy): Eukaryota > Viridiplantae > Streptophyta > Pinopsida > Cupressales > Cupressaceae > Sequoia > Sequoia sempervirens. The sequence goes on from VDFB02047397.1 coordinate 54,269,351, forward strand.
TTACATCCACTGCTTGTGTGGATCTTTAAATTTCTCCTTTCATTTCCATTCTGAAAGAAATGCATTGAAATGCAAAGTTGTACGATCATTTGTATTCTTGCAATCAAATGAACACATGTAATGTGAATACTTTATGAAATAAATGAAAGCACTCTATTATGCTTAATCATTTGTATACTCAGTTTTGTACTCCATTTGATTTGTAAAATATTTGAGCAATACTTCTGAAATTCAGCTTCTTGAAACACTTGCATAACTGTCACTTAATGAATGATAAATGTAGTGCAAACAACACTTAAGCACATGCATAAATAATTGTTCTTTTCACTTTCAAATATAACAATATTTAATCAGCTCCACCAATTGAGCTGTAGTGAAAATTTGGTAACACTTTGAATATTCTCCTTTTGAGCATTCCTGATTTTATCCTTTTCCTCTTCCATATTCTTATTTTGATACTTAACTTTAACAAGTGGAGAGACAACTCAGTTAGCAGATATTTGATGACTCTTTTCTTTATCCTTTATGTTCTTGCCTTCCACATAGTTTTTTCACTTCCTTTTGCATGACCTTAACCTTTTTGGTGATTTCCATCTTCAATGATGAAAAGGCTACCAACCTTGCCTTGAACATCATTATTTCCTTTATTTCTCAAATTGTAGCTACTCTTTACCTGGGCAATAGAAGCATTAGTCAAAGACTTAATTTCCTCATTTGATGGTCTCCTCAATTTAATATCAGATCCTAATGACTCAAATCTATACACAGAGTGATCATGTTCTTCAATCTCATCATCAAATAAAGCCTGTTGATGATAATTATTCTTCGAGTACCTCGGATCATTAGTGTCAAGTTCTACTTCCTCTTTTTTCTGAAGAATAATATTTCTTGTTCTCATAATGCAATTTTGTTCAGAATATGTTAATATCTTTATTTTTTGCATAATGATCATTATTACAGTCATCATATGGTATTCCAGGGTCTTCAAATGATTGTGCTACTATACATTGTGAAGGAAAGTGAGGTAATTGGCATACTAAACACCATAAATTATCCTCCATCACATTTACACTTGGCCTTTTGAGAGGGTCTGGAGTTTCCCTATTTAGTGCACCGCTTTGGTTTTGTTGCATTGGTTTACCATTTTACCAAGTAGAGTTGTAAGGCTGATCTGATAACCTTGGCATTCTATCATGCTTTTCAAAATTTTGTGTATCATGTGGTAAACCTTTTTAATTATTATCTACCTTTTAGCTGAGATCTTTAAAGGCACTCATTACTTTATCCAACTTATCTTCTAAAGTGGATGGTTTATTCTAATGTCCTTTTGGATTTTGCAAGATCTTGACATCATCTTGTTTATTCACCTTTCTTGATGCTTTCCTATTATTTTCAATGAGTAGAAATTTTAAAAGCATCCCTTATTGATTGAGGGTTCTTATCCCTCAATTTGTAGCCCATATTTGGGTCATATGCATTACAATAAAGAACCAAGCACATAGATTCATTAGGTCTCATGTATGGTGGAATTTTATTGAAAACCTTAGTGAATCTAACATTGATTCATTAGAACCTTTGCTAATGCCAATAAATTCATTTATAAAAAATATTGGATCAGTTTTGTCTCCATACTACTCTATGAATACTCTCTTGAATTCATCCCATGATCCTATGCTTGCATCCGATAGAGTCCTATACCAATATTTGGCTTCACGAGTCAAAGATTGCATAAATAGTTTCATTACCACATCTTCATCCTCTACTCCAAAATCATCCATCAAATTCAAGAAAGTTTTGAGATGTTCTTCACTAGTCACAAAATTATTTCCTGAGAATCTTGCCAAGTATGATCTTACCTCATTTGAAATTGGGTTAGGGTATCTAGAGGTACCATAAAAATCCAATTATCTATATCTTTCCATTTGTAGAGGTCTTCTCCCTTGAGAATTTCCCTTGCCTAGGTTTGGTTGCACGTTTTAGTTTATAGGAACATTTTGTGGAATGTTTTGGTTTTGGTGCATAGGGACATATTGAAAACATATATTTGTTAGAACATTATATTGCATTTGAGAGCCCATTTGGTTACATCCTTGATTATTTGGTATATAATTTCTTGTACCAATATTTTGTCCTATATATTGTTGTTGTGGTATTCCTTCTATACCAATACCTTGCTATTGGGTATTATGTTGCAATTGAGAGTTCTTAGTAGAAATTATTTGAGGATTTTTTGAAACACCAAAACTCATAGGTATTGAAGTTGTGCCAGAATTATTTTGTTGTGAAGTAGAAGGATTAGAATCTCTTTAAGGGATACTTTTTGCAACATTTGTATTAGGAAAAGCTTGTGATGCAACATTAGGATGAGGGTTAAATGGAACTATATTGGTTACTGCAGGATTAATCCAAGTGTTTACACAAGAATTTTTAAGAGGAACATTTGAAGGATTGTTTCTTCCAGCAAGATTTTGTGGTGTTGATGTTGAAATACCATAAGAATTGTAGGAAGCTTTCATACTTTCTATTTTTTCATATCATCCCTCATTTTCATAGCTTCTCTAATTTTCATCTCTTCTAGTTTTCTTAACTCAAATTGAAGATCATTCACTTATTTTAGTGATTCCTCTTCAGTTTGAAGCACACCCCCAGATGTAGGGGTTTGTGGGACAACCTAAGGAGTACTAGTGGTTGTAAACTAAGTTATACTAGATACAAAAGGATTTTGATAAGAAAAGTGGGTTTTCTCTTGGATTGCAGGATTAGCATAAACATTTTATGTCTGAGTTACCACAAGAATATTAGGATTAGTTATTTGATTCATGATACCATGTCTAAGATCATATTCCCTTTGATTCATTTCAATTTTTCTTTCAAGCTTTTCTTGAAAAGCTCTTTGTTGCTCTGAATCTATCTAGAGTTAACTTTTTCTTTAAGTATGCATATTTAGCTCTAGAACTCTAGAAG